>OX578153.1:14030651-14643151 GCA_951213105.1 Amaurobius ferox
ATATATATATATATATATATATAGGAAGATATATATATATATATATATATATATATATATATAGGAAGATATATATATATATATATATATATATATATATAGGAAGATATATATATATATATATATATATATATAGGAATATCTTCCTATATATATATATATATATATAGGAATATCTTCCTATATATATATATATATATATATATATATATATATATATATATAGGAATATCTTCCTATATATATATATATATATATATATATATATATATATATATATATATATATATATATATATATATATATATATATATATAGGAATATCTTCCTATATATATATATATATATATATATATATATATATATATATATATATATATATAGGAATATCTTCCTATATATATATATATATATATATATATATATATATATATATATATATATATATATATATATATATATATATATATATATATATATATATATATATATACGTAATATATATATATACGTAATATATATATTACGTATATATATATACGTAAATAACTGTGAATATATTTTGCTGCTTTTACATCTTCAACTTATATTTTTTCAAATAAGATCAAGCACACAACTTTGATAGAAGGTCTTTATTGCACTTCCTATAAGACCTACGAAGCAGAAAAAGGCCAGAGCGCTTTCGAGCGTTAATACGCTCTTCATCAGTGGCTACATGGAAAGTAAAAAGGATCGTTCATATATAGACCGGTAAAGATGACAAATTTGCATAAATACAATTAGTAAATGAGCATTCGATTATATGAGGAAAAATACACAAAAAACATAAAATATTTTTAACGGATTCAAAAATGAGTATATCTCAAGAAAAGTTTAATTAAAAATATTATTTTATAACAGGAATGCAAATTAAAAAAGGACAGTCAAGCCCAATCCCTATAAGGATGACGTCAACGATAACTGTAAAGAGACTTGAATTGCATAGAGACAAGAATGAGTCGCCAAGCATAACTTAAAATTTGAACGGGGTCAAAATTACAAATCGACGCGCGGTAGATATAAATAAAAAGGGATTCAAAGGGGAGAATATTACGGGGGTTATTACAACGCATTAAAAGGAAAAAAAATTCAAAAATAGACAGAAAATTATCATTAACAACATAATGAGCAAGAGGCGTAGAAAGTTTACCACCTTTGACATCACGAGCGTGTTCTGCTAAACGGATGTCAACATTGCGTTTGGTACTGTCAATATAAAATTTATAGTCACCGGGAGACAACAGGGGAACCACATACACCCCAGCATAGCGTTTAAAGTCATGCATATCCTCAAATTTATCAGAACGAATACGGTTAAATAAAGTAGTAATATTAGAGTGAGCAGGCCTGAAACCAAATTCATGACAGAATTAAATAAAGGGACGGAAAATCTTAGGATGATACGGGAAACTAGATTTATAAGTTAAACGATCGTTTAAAGCAACAAGTTAAGTATTAATTTGAGTAAATTTACGGCGAACATGGGCGAAAATCTCATGTATTAACTCAAAAGTATAGGCAGCCTCATGGCCAAGATTAAAGATAAAATTATTTTCATCGATCAAAGCAGAAATAGAAAACAAACATTAAACTCGCGATTAAAATAAGCGTTAAAATAAGCTTTTTTAGAGGAAATAGGATGGTAAGAAGAATTAGCGGGTATACAGCAATTAGTAAAATAGAGTTTACGGAAAACAGAAGTGTAAAAACCAACAGCAGAACAGGTAAACCAGAACATCAAGGAAATGCAAGGAACAATTTTGGTTTTCACACTTCTGTTTTCCGTAAACCCTCCTTTAATCTCGCCTTTAATGTTTGTTCTTCTATCTCAATTCAAGTCATTTGCATGAAGCGTTTCTTAATATGTAAAGTTGTGAGCTCCTAATGTTAAATTAGTTCCCCAATCTTTTATTCATATCAATTACAATTACGTGATGCTTATTTTTTTAAAATAATTTTTGTATGAAATATGAATTATGCAATTAATATTCTAAAAAATATGATTATGAACCTTGACATATTTTGATTAAAATCTATGCAAAGCGACATTTTATATGAGTATGCAAAATTTCAGATGTTTCCCCCATGTAGGTATTTTGCTATGTTTGAATATTCATCATCACGATTATTTTAGGGATTGTATATTACTTAAAAATACAACTAATTTGAAAACGTTATATTAATTTTAATTTAATCTTTATTTTTACACAGTTTTAATATAGTTTTGTATAAAGAGTCTATCATAGATGGTGCGTAATCAAAGTAATTCTTCCACTGTATAGAAGAGTTAAAGGAGCGGTTAAAACTCGTATTGCAACAAATGTGACTCTAAGTCAGCAAATGTTGCATCATTCATTACTCTACCATTAATAGTCAATTATTAGAAGTTGTGGATTCATTGCGATTTGAAATCGTTTAAAAAATTTATGATAATTTATGATAATAAAATGTTTATAAAAATAATAATTATATAAAAAATTATAATAAAATTTAATAAATAATAAAATTACGTGATATTAATTACCATAAGACATAGTTTTACGACAAAAGAATTATTGGCATATTTGCGGTTTAGTATGATAGTTATTGTCATTAACAACCTAAGATCTGTGCTAAAATATTCTTACGAAAGTATCCTTAATAATCGTAAGTGTTCACGCAGGATACAAGAACGAGTCCAAATTTCTGGATAACTTACATTTATTCATAAGCACAAAAGGACACAACAGGAACAATAAACAAATGCTCCACTAATTAAAAAAAATAACTGATGTTATTCACAGAATGTTGACGAAAGTAATTTCACAAAACAGCCGCTACTATTCTGTAAACATTGACAAAAATCACAGTCTAATGTAGCTCATGTCACGTCAACTCCTTCCAACAGAGTGATGAGTCATTTTTATAATCTCTCTATAGAAACTTCTGAAAATCTCTCCATATCTCTTAGACTAATTGTTATTTCGTGAAGTTTCTGGAACATTACGGAAATAGCCAAATTTGAGATAAATCACCAAATCTGGCAACTCTTCTTCTAATTGAGAAGTCCTTTCAACCCTGGGCTGACGTCGTCCTCACGACATGCTGACGTCATGGACTGTAGTTTCTTTGCCTGGCCTTCGAGACAAATGAAAGGAGGCTCTAAAGGGAATATTGCACATTCGCAGCAATATCTATTAGAAGAACTAATCTCATAACTTTGTCATATTCGAAAATTATTACAATGTGCTGATTCCATTATTCGCATAATTCGTCCATTAATTCCACCATATTCAAGTTCCATTAAATAAATATTGAAATCAGTTTTACGTTCTCAAACACAAAATGAGATATTAAAATAAACCGGTAACGTCTTTCAGCAAAAAAATAAATGGCCAAATTTATTAGAACCATTGAGGTCAATCAATGAAATCTAGCAATTCAAATTGCGGTTTTTAATATGGAACTGATCCCTAAAAATTGCACAGTTCAAAATATTGAATATCACCGAACGTAAACACAGGAAATGCTTGTCAAAATCAAGTGTTGCCATTGAAGATTTCAAAATTCGTGTGCATTTAGATATGACGATGGCGCTTTATGCAAATTCCATACACATGGGTTGATAGAGGTCATTATTCCTCATCGAATGATATCTTTAAATTTTCTCTACGATTAACTATACTCGAATAAGGGGGGGGGGATTTAAATTGAGTATTCTTCCTCATCGAATGATATCTTTAAATTTTCTCTACGATTAACGATACTCGAACAAAGGGTGGGGCATTTTTTTTTATATAGCTGTATATAACTTTCAACTGAGTATCTGCAACTTTGATTTATTACTAATCGATTGTTCCATTGCATTAATTTTCGTATTAAACTCTCAGGCACAAGGTTAAAAAATATAGGGTTTTGGGGCGGGTTTTCTTTAAAATATTTAATAATCTATAAAATACGTACTTCAAATTTTCGAAAAATCGATCCTATGATACGCACATCACATTGAAGACAAGAATATATTGTATACAGCCTGAATATTCAATTTAAATCCCTGGATTAACACACGCACTGACATCCAAACACTTATAAATGGTCTGGCGCATTTTATTAGTGCAACAGCTTTTTTTCATATTCTTCTATTTTGGTCTCTCTAGCATTTTCATACCAAAGAAGACACCAAACGAAAACAAACTGCTTTCGGAGAAAAACTGCTGAATTAGCAATATGGTTGTATCTTAAAACTTGACATTTTTCTAGACGTTAATTGGATTTTATACTATGTTACAAGCAGAAAACTATCCTGAATTTACACAGAAATAATTTATTGCATGTCAGCAGGGAGATAAATTTAGTCTGATGAAGACCGAAACAAAAATCAATGTTGCGTGAACAGTGTTTGCAAAGAGTTCTAGAAAAGACCATGAAAATAAAGCACGCTATGAGTAGAACGCAGATCTGACATTATTCCAGGCCTGGCACGCTTCTAAATCCAGTGAAGCTGAAATCATTGACTTAGGATTTAGACTAAAACGGTATTTTTTTTACTGTTTGCCTGCTGAAAGATGTCGGTTTCAGAATCTTTGCACAATGTAGATAAAAAATCTGACGTAACAGCATATATTTTTTCCTACATAATGCAAGGACTTGCCATGTTTCACAGATGAACAAGATTCACTCCATAATTCACAAGATTCAAGGCACAAATTTATCCTCACTGAACTGTTCATCTGACGCTTTTCTGGGTGAAAATGCATGAAAATATTTCTAAGTACTATATTAATTCATATTTCTATCACAACTAACTTGACCAGTAGGAATACTATTAAAATCTGAAAAATAATAGAGTCCTTATATTAAATAATTTTAGTCGTTAGAAAATAATAAATTTTCATAAATTTGGGGGTTCTTTTGTTTAATCAAGGGCCATTTTTGCCAATTTGGCGATATTTTTATAAAGTTGCTTATTTAGCGATATTTCGCCAAACTCATCACTAAGGTAAACTTATTTAGAGATACTACTTATTTTAATTTCAAGTAACTTCTTCGATACATTTATCTTAAATGTGTAAAATTTTGAGAATTGTTCATGCTAACTTGCTAAAGTTGGCATCCTTCGTTTTCTAATAATACACTACGCAAGAAGTGATAAATTACGTAAGAAATGATTATTTATTTAACATTATTGTAGTCCCTGATTTTTAAATGTTTTTTTTTTCAAACATTTATTTAAAAATTTAACGGTTATCTGAACATTCGATCGCGTTTAAAATCAATATGGTTCCAGAATTCACTTATTGTAATAATTATTCTAACTAATTTTCGAATCTCTCCATTTGTTCGTAAAATATCATTTTCACAGTGTCACAAACCCACAAGTTTATACACGCACATTAACATACCAACACACATATATACATAGACATCACCTCAAAACATTGGATTCGAATTCTGGGCTGCTTGAAGTGTACTCTTCCGTTGAAATCTGGAATTCAAATTTTTGACTTCGTCACAATATCTCTCTTACGTACTACTTATATTATACTATGTATGTCGGAAAAGTTCGAAAATGAGAATACATCTTCAGAAAATACAAACATGTTAGGCAAAATTTTATGGAAAACATAATCAACATAAATAAGCACAGATCGCTGTAAATGTGAGATACATGTGTTTAAAAAAATTCCACAATCAGACTAATGCATTGCTATGATGAGTTTCTTAATTCTTTTTTAGGATTAGCCTGATTGTTCAAACTTCATGTTTTTGGAGTCTTGACGATCAGATTCATAAAAAGAACAGTCTAGTTCTGCATAGGAATCTGCAATTTAGGCAGAATATATTACAAATACCAAAAATAAAATTATATTATTTTGTTTTAAGTTCATATCACTTTAAATTATTAGATACATTTTTGGAATAAGTAAATTAAGCAGAACTTCATTATACGAGTAATAGTAATCGGATTTAACATTCTTTGAAACATTTCTGGAGTTTAGATATCTTGCAAATGCTGACTACAAAGTCGAATTTTAGAACGACTTTAGGGTGGAAAATATATTGAGTACTAAAATCATCATGGATTTTAGCAATAAAAGTAAAAACATAAAACATAACTTTAATTTAGATTTTTGCTTTATAGATGTAAAGAAACGTAAAAAACGACGATTTTTGCAGAATTGTCTTGCAGTGTTCCAAAAGTATGCAAAATCCGATTACGATTTAATATGGAGTGCTGCATATTTTACTTGTTCCAAAAATGTATTTAAGAATTTAAAGCGATGTGAACTTAAAACAAAATAATAAAATTTTATTTTCAATATTTGCCATATAGTCTGTCAACATTGCAGATTTTCATGTATTACTAAAATTTACGTTTTATACGTTAAGCATTCAAAAAAATAAAGTTGCAACTATTAGACTGTTACATTCCTGTGGAAAACGAACTGACGCTCAGCCGGGCAAGTCCTCACACTTTGTTTGCGTCTTTAAAATTAAAATTATTTTTTTTTGTCCCTCCTATACGACTTTCTTAATTTTTCAAGCTAAAAGATAAAATATGTGAAAGGTGGGCAGAAAGTTGATGTCTGCTTATAAAATATTTAACTGGAGTGTGGCATAACTCAACTTTTTCATACCGGTATTCGATGCCATCAATATTTGTAGCGAAAACTTAAAATTTGCAAATGGGGTAAAATTTGTGAATTAAATAATGCTTAAAATTTGCGACTTAAAATGCTTTAATTTTGCGAATTAATTAATGCTTAAAATTTGCGAATTTTGTAGCCAAAAGATAAGATTTGCGAGAAAGTTGATTTCTGTTTATAAAACATTTAACTGGAGTGTGGCTTAATTCAACTTTCTCATACCAGAATTCAATGCCAAAAATGATTTCTGCTTACACAAAATTTAACTGGCGTGTGTCTTAACTCAACTTTCTCATACCAGAATTAGATGCCATCAATTTTTATAGCCAAAACTTAGAATTTGCTATTTGGAGAAAAATTGCGAATTAAATAATGCTTAAAATTTGCGAATTAAAATGCTTAAAAAATTTGCGATTTATGCTTAAAATTTGTGAATATTGTAGCCAAAAGATAAGATTTGCGAGAAAGTTGATTTCTGCTTATAAAACATTTAACTGGAGTGTGGCTTAATTCAACTTTCTCATACCAGAATTCAATGCCAAAAATGATTTCTGCTTACACAAAATTTAACTGGCGTGTGTCTTAACTCAACTTCCTCATACCAGAATTAGATGCCATCAATTTTTATAGCCAAAACTTAGAATTTGCTATTTGGAGAAAAATTGCGAATTAAATAATGCTTAAAATTTGCGAATTAAAATGCTTAAAAAATTTGCGATTTATGCTTAAAATTTGTGAATATTGTAGCCAAAAGATAAGATTTGCGAGAAAGTTGATTTCTGCTTATAAAACATTTAACTGGAGTGTGGCTTAATTCAACTTTCTCATACCAGAATTCAATGCCAAAAATGATTTCTGCTTATACAAAATTTAACTGGCGTGTGGCTTAACTCAACTTCTCATCCTATCCCATACCAGAATTCGATGCCATCAACTTTTATAGCCAAAACTCAAAATTTGCGAATGGGGAACAGAAAGTTGATTTCTGCTTCTAAAAAATTTAACGGGAGTGTGGCTTAACTCAACTTTATCATACCAGAATTCAATCTTTTTTTCGAATTTTGTAAGAACGATTATGAAAAATCGCATCGTGGATCCGAATGATTACAACTATATGGTGTTAACCATCATATTACGGAACATCAAAAAATATTTCAATTAATAACACATTTTACAATGTACTCCCCAAGGGAGGGTAATGACATCACGAATAAACAAAATGGGTATCGCGGCTATTTATTACAACAAAGATTGAAATTAATAATTCTCGCAATCACTGAACCATAAATAAACCTTTTCATGCATGATTATATCAAATTTTGCACAATGCTGCCACGTTAAAAAAATATAAAATTTAGTTTAAAATTCAAAGTTTTCGCTCGAAATCAAAAACATTATACCTAGATCTAGATTTTTAATAACAGAGCTGGATATAAAGTAATGTGAAAATTCATTAATATTTATGGATGCGAACGTGCATAGAAGAAATCGACCGCACACATCAGACAGAGAGACAGACAGATGGACATCCCACCAAAAATAGACAAAACGTGTTCAGAAAGTCTTGAAACATATATTAGCATCAAAATCTCAAATTCGAAAATTTTCGGAAAAAAACAAATAATTTCTCAGTACTACGTATGAGAAACTAAAAACATGAAAATGGAAATTTAGAAACTGAGACAACGGTACCCACTCTGTTGTAGTAAAAATAAAGCGTTACATATTTACATTTTAAATACAATATATAAATCGAAAACTGAGTTGCAATTAGCATAGGAGACGAAATTTATTTCAAATAATATTTTATATGGTCGAAAGTCGCCCTCATTCTAAAAGCTTTATTCCTTTTGTAGAATAAACCAACATTATATATGTTTCTACTATCTGTCCCATTCAAAGTTCTTTGCTGGAAATCCGATTTCTTTCTGATTAGGCTTCTGTAAGCTGCTCCCAAAGTTACCCAGATATCTTACTTTTGTAATTCCAAAGGGGCGCAGTCCCTAATCTCTTAGCAGACGCAACTTCTCAGACTTCGTTGCCTTTGTTTTTGACTCGTCTTGTTATATATTCTCTGATTTAAAATCGTTCGAACTTAAATTTTATGCCATAGAACTAACGCGGAGAAAATATCTAACATAGCATTTTAAAAATATAGTATTTATTCTCTGAAACTTTAAATTCAGTTTAAAATTATAAATGCAAATGTAATATATTTCTATTTAGAGTCATTTAATATTTATACATTTAAAGATATAAACAAATACAGATATATTACGTTTCTGTAAGTATTGATATGTAACAGTTCATATTGTATTCACGATGTAAATTTAAAACTTTTATTTTCTCATACTATGTAATATAGAAATAGAGGAGGTACTGTTTTCACGAAAGTTTTCGAATTCGAGATTTTGATGCTAATATATGTTTTAAGACCTCCTGAGCACGTTTTGACTTATTTTTGGAATGATGTACATATGTCTGTCTCATGTTCATAGTCGATTTTCTGGCAACAGGATAGCAGCCACAAATATAAATGGATTTTTACGAAACTTTACATCCGGCTTTATTATAAAATATTCTAGAACCAGACAGGTTTTTTTTTAATTCCAGCAAAAACTTCGAAATGTATTCGAAATTTCATATTTATATAATTTATATAATATATTATTTAATATTTATATAATATATTATTACATGACAGCATACGACAAAGTTTTACATAATAATGTATAAAAGGGTTTATATACGGCTCCATGATCACGATACTTAATAGTTTTAATCATTGTTGTGACAAATAGCCACGATGTAATTTTTTTGTTCGTGACGTCATTAGCTCTCTTCCCTTGAGAAGCAAGTTCCCCATCCACGGGGAAGGGGGGTACATTGTCAAGTGTGGTGTCAATCGAATTTTTCAAGCCCTTTAAAGTGAAGGACAGCACTCTATAGTTGTAATATTTTGAACTCACGATTCCGATTTTTCACATTTGTTCTTGTAAAATTTGAAAAAGAAAAATGAATTGAAAAAGAAAAATGAATAGTATGAGAAAGGTGAGTTGAGCCACACTATTTTTAATTTAAGAAAATTAACTAATATATTTGGTGTGTTAGTCTTCTCTCGACTTTCACATATATTTATATTCCTTAGTATTTTATTCTACTTTCATTTGAATCGTTATTTGAACGTAGAATGTGTATGTTTCATTTTCAGATTAAGGACCTAAGTTGCAAATATTTTTTTAAAGTTCTTTATCTAGTTTCAAGAGTTTGGAGTCGCCTGTAGATGCATTTGGCTTAAAACAGGGAAAGGCGATAAACGCAAGCGGCAGGTAATCCTACTCATCCTAGTTTTATGGTACCATAATGTTATAGGTTTTTAACACTTTACAACAAAGTTGAAAAGTGTTTATGACTTTGTTCATTCATTCTGTCTGTCTGTCTATCAGTTAGCACGATAACTGCCGTAAAAATGACTTAATCAAAATGAAATTTTAGTATGTTGTTCAGACGGTCTGTAGAACCTATGGGAATATAAATGAATAATATCACCCAATTAGTTTTGGATTGAACCCGTGCTGAAAAAATGAAATACATTGAGCCCTATGGGACCTAATTTTTCAAATATTTTTTAAGCGGATTTAAAATTCACAAATTGCTTCGAAAATTTTAGGTAATATTCAAATTGTTCCATAAAATATATAAAGAAAAATTCAGGGAAATATATTCAGTAGTTTTTTAAATAAAAATTAAAATAATAATTACACCTCTTATATGAAACGATCACGTGCCCATGATATGAAACGATCACATGACCCACTTCAAAATGATATATGGCATCCATCTTGTTTCAAAATCGTGATTTTTTTAAGTTCTTTTTAATTCATATTGAGTGTTGTATCCGTCCTAAAACTACTTTATTTTTGCTTAAATTCTGTGCATCTACATACTGAAACAACGCAATGACAATATATTTGAGTTTAAATGCTCATCTAAATTTGATTATTTCTACGACTAAGCCTATTTTTTACCTATGTAAAATGTAAACAGCAAAATATATAGAATGAGTTGTATTAGAATTCCTGTATTTTTTTAACACAAATTAATTTAGTCCATGGAGTCTGCATGGCTGATATGAATGAAATATTAATTGATTTCATAAAGAGAAGGACGATTTTTTTCGATGAAGTTTGAAGCTTAGAGTTTAATTTTTTGTAGCTCCATGGTCTTAAACAAAATGTTTAAATAAAATAAATTATTATAGTATTGCGATGAATGAAATGATGTGGAGAAAGTTATGAATGAAATCCTGTTTTTATAGAGAGATCCTGACGTGTTATTTTTTCTATGACGTCATTTGAATTAATTTCAGTTGTTTTCGATGAAGTTTTCAAATATAATAAATTATCGTAGTGTTATGATAATTCTAAAACTATTACCGAGGAATGTATAACATTTTAGCGATGTTTAAACCAGGCAATTTATATTTCAATGCCGTCATTTGAATGAAGTTCATTTTTTTCGATGAAGGTTTAAGTTATCAAATATAATAAATTAATGCTGTATTGTGATAAGTTTCAAAATATTACCGAAGAATGTATTGCATTTTAGACATGTTTAAATAAAATTGCATTGAAGTTGGAAAGTGTTTCATAATCAATGCTTTAAGCATGATTGATCTTTCTTGTTTGAATAGTGCTGAAATCCAGCCCTAAAAGCATCAACTAAAACTACATTAACGATGTTTATCTTGTCTTCTTTATGCAGTGAATGATGAGTAGTTTGTATTTTACGTACTTTTCTTTTTATTCTGATAGAGCACATTTCACAAGGTGAGATCATTAATGCACGATGATCTATTTCTGTTCCTATCAGATTTATATTCACAGCTATATCATTTTGCAGATGTTTAGTAATGTCACATGTATTATGTTGTGGCTAGGCTATGGCTTCCATTCTAGGTTAGGGGTAATAACAAGTATTTTAAGAAAAATTCCAAATTAATATAACTTTTTTCCAAATTTATAGTAATTGGACTCATTCAAATTGCCAAAGAAATATTACATCCAACATATTGTTTTAAAAATGATCGTCTTTTGTTTTATTTTTTGGATCAGAACATTATTTTAAAAATTAATCTATCTGAAGTTCTATGTGTTTATATAATGATTTTATAAAAATATTGAATTGTTTTTCTCACTCATTTTTGAGGTGTAGCAACTGAAAAAGTATTATTTGCAAAGTATTATTTAAAGGTATTTTTTCACATGTCATTACCTCATGGGGCGGGGAATACCATGCATTTGACATAGTTATAAAATATATATTTTTTACAAGAAACTTAATATTATACAGGGTTTGATTAAATTGCAATGCAAAGTAAACCCATTGGGCATTTTAGGGAAGAACCATATATGTCGAATGTGATATGTGTAATTGATATTTTTATGATTGTCAGTACAATTCCCCCAATTTCTCATATGCATCAATTTAAACTATTGTGATATCTACAAAATCCAAAGAATGCACAGATGACCAGCCAAGTCGCTTCTTAAAAGTCCTTCATTTGCATTAGTTTTATTACAGTAACTGCCAATCGCGAAAAAAAATTTCTATGGCACGTACTAGTTTGTAATCCGTCTTCGACAACTAGCTTGTTCGCTTTTTTAATAAGCATATGCTTTGCAATATATTTCTTACATTAGATGTTGGCTTCATAATAACTCGCTGCGTTTGCACAATCCACGCAGCAGGATGTGCCACGCCTGCTGCTCGAACATATTATCTCCTAAACATAAGCATACAATAATATAAAAAGCGATGCCAGTTCATCCTGAGAGGGAAGCCAGTGGAACGACGACATAGTTGCGTAGAAGTTCTACCAAACATACTACTTCTTCTTCTTCTTCTTCGACTCAGATCGTCCGACCTACCAGAAAGGCATAAGGTATCTGTTTGGGAGGCAGGGTAGTGCCACACAATTTAGACCGGAACCCAGTGGGAGAGGCATCCACAGGGACCGAACTCTCCTTCCCCCACCACCAACATCTCGATAGGACTTGCGAACCCACATGTTTAACGCGATCGCACTCCGCTTGAACACGGCGGCAGTATTGACAGTGGCGTGAATCGAACCGAGTGGAAATCCCGCGCTAACCACTGGGCTATCACGCCCCTCCAAACAGACTACTACACGCTCGGCCCTGGTACCCAATTAGAAGTGTCTGAAGTACATAAGAAGCGCAGCAGTGCTTCGAAACTGATTGCTTTACGGTGGGTGAACCTCATCTAGATCTAGTATAACCAGTTTCGGTGACCTTCATTATAGCAGCAAGTTTTTTTACGAAATGATTCTTGCCTTATAAACCTATGTCCGCCTAGCCTAAATAAGTGCTTAAACCCGTCTTCGACTTCTGCTCGGGCCTAAATATGCCTCAATTAAAACTACATTCAAAGTTGAATTGGAAATCAAGAATCATGAGTGGTTTGTGGCGAGCAGGGACAGACTAAAAATCGAAAAAAAAAATAAACTGAATTGAGAAAGTAAAAAAAAATAAGTAAATAAATATATATATACACTTTCGGACCAACAGTGGCTAGGATATATGAAAACGGAGATGAGGAAATGAAAAGAGGTTAACTCGGAATTATATCACTTTTCAGCGGATGAAAATTATTTTTAGAATAACACGAAATTCGAAATATGGACCTAGAAACTCAAAATATGGATGCGGTTATCTGCAGAAATATAAAAAGCAATCATACCAAACTTTAGAAAAAATCTGTGGTTTTGTATACCGAATGAACCAATAGTTGGATTACCACTTACATAACATGTATATAGCTTAGTTTGAATAAGTTTTATTTTGCATGTTAAATAACGAACACTCATTTCTTTAGGTCCCTTCTGTAAGTCTCATTCTAATTTCTTTGTTCCACACAAATCCGATTTCTTTCTGGTTAAGTCTACGTAATCTTCTTCCAAAAGTTACTCCGCTATTCTTACTTTGGTAATACCAAGAGGGCGCAGTACTTAATCTCTCAGCTGAAGAAACTCCGTCGACTTCAATGTATTTTGTTTCACAAGGCGATCCTGTTACCCAGGATTCTTAAACTTAGATTATATTATTTTAATTGGGGTTAAACTACTGGAATTTATTTTTATAATATAATTAATGGTGAATTGAACTCGCTTCTTTAAAATATACTATGTAAATAAATAAAGTACTTATCTTACCTTAATAGCATGCAAAAAATGAAATCCCCCTGTAAATTTTGGGACAAAAAAGTGAACCTAAGTTTTCGAAATAGATTTTTATAAACGATTGCCTGTTTTTGTTATCATTTTACATCCTAGTAGCATTTAATATCTGTCCTATATTGGACAAATATTGTATATCTTGGTATTACATTGGAAATATTACCAGTGTAATCCCAATATTGGGCAAGTGTTGGTCTTATATTGGCCTCCAATATTGGCTAATATTTTTATTACAATATTATGCCAATATTGGTGTTACATTGGAAATATTGGAGTAATATTGTCCCAGTATTTTAGGCCAATATTGGCCAAACTCCGTTAATAAGTCCACTTCTTCATATTGGTCCAAATATTGGAGCCAATTAAAAACCAATATTGGATTGCTACTAGGGATGTGCAGCAATTTACGTTGTGATTTCATTACTTTCCGCACAGTGCAGATTAAGTAACTGAAATATGCATCTTCTATTTTCAATAAATCATGTTGTTTTTCACCAAGAAATCAGGTTTTAAATCCATGGAGTGACTAACAAAACATACCGACATGCAAACGTGCTTACTTATACAGTAGAACGCATTTTAATAGTGTAGATTCTGCTTCAATGTATAAGAAATACTCTTAGTATACCCTTTTTTCGTAAAAAACATATAATGTACATAAATTGACAATTTGTAGGTAACATTCAATGTTTGAAGTTTTGAAGTTATATAAGAATTCTCACAAAAGGAAAGTTGTCTCATACTGATATTACTTTCCTTATATACATAATGCATAAGGAAAGTATTGTGACGGGGTCGAAAATTCGAATTCGAGTTTTCGACGGGATAGCACGTTTTAAGCATCCCTGATCATGAATCAAACATTTTTGAAGTGATGTCTGTGTGTGTGTGTGTGTGTGTCAGTGAGTCTGTGGAGACGATAACTGACGAACGAATGGACCGATTCGAACGAAATTTGGTACAAAAATCACAATCCGTAAACACTGGAAGTCTATTGTTTTTATACGCAATCGAATGTTCAGAACCCCCCTAAATTTTCGAGGGAAATTTTGAAAAAATCCTCAGAAACTCAAAACCGCTAATAAAGTTCCGCAAATAGATTTCTTATGTAATTTTTCATTAGAAAACGATTGACATAAATTTTAGAACGCTAACATGAACTGTTTTTGAGACATTGCGCATTTTTGAAAACAATTATCAAAAAGTCGAAATAAAAAAACTATTTCCTATTGAGAAACATGTTCACTTTTCATATGTAATACCATGCGATAAATTGGGTGACATCATTCTCGTGGATCTAGCTCGTTCCATTCATGAAAAAAGATATTTTGAGTAACACTTTTGTATTTGATCGCCAATAGTCATTTATCTGCGGTAAGAATAACTTATTTCTTCGTCCATAACGCTTGGCGAAATTTTGGCGACGATTTTGGCGGAATGTCGCCAACTTGGCGACTTTTTGAAATGCTGCCAAATTAACGAAAATCTCGCCGAATTTATAAAAATGACGCTAAATCAATGAAAATGACGACTAATTGTCGAAAATTCAATATCTTGGATAGAATATAAGTATCTACTATAAGAAAAATCTATTTTTTTTCTGTAAAAGTAGTAAATTCATTACGTTATATAAGGAAAGTCATGTGTTGCCCACCATAGATTTTTTTTATTATTTGTCCTTCCACTAGCCAGTAGACAGTTCCAATGTATCCATAGGAAAATACTATCGCCATTATCAGACACTGGCTATTCTTTCGGTTTTATTTCGAATTGTATGGCTGCCCTGACGAGAATGGAATTTCGAACTAACCGTCGTTTTTTATTTAGTTTCTGTTGATTGTTCTCCATGTCTTGATCTTCAATCTTGAGCTATTTATTATTGCATTTTCTCTTTTTTGCCGTTCTTGCTTTTTATTTTATTTATATATATATACATATATATACCTTTTTAATTATGATTGTTGTATACTCATCTTCCTCTCACCCCCTTTCCATTATAGTGATAAGTTACCTCCTATTTTTAACACTTTACAACAAAGTTGAAAGTGTTTATAACTTTGTTCATTCTGTCTGTCTGTCTGTCTGTCCGTTAGCACGATAACTGCCGCAAAAATGACTTAATCAAAATGAAATTTTAGTCTATTGTTCCGCCGGTCTATAGGATCTATGTGAATATAAATGAATAATATCACCTAATTAATTTTGGATTGAACCCGGGTTGAAAAAATGAAATACATTGAGCCCTATGGGATCTAATTTTTATCCTTAGTATTAGTCTATAGTTACTTATTTGTAACAGATATGCTAGAGATGGGGTTTTTTGTACTTACCGTAGTTTATGCATTTTTCGATTAAAAATTTCAATTATATATATATATATATATATATATATATATATGTGTGTGTGTGTGTGTGTGTGTGTGTGTAGTGCGAAACAACCAAACTTAGCAGGACTGGGTTTTGACCCCAGGGTCAAAGCGTGGTAGGCTGGTATCATAGCGTTGAGATAAAGACGCATGCAGCTCAAGGACTACTGTCTTATGGACGTTTGCTATCTCACTCTATCTCTCTCTGTATGTATATATACATATATACATACAGGATAAGTATATATATATATATATATACACTTATTTAATCAATATTCGTAATGAAATATCGGTCATTATATTTAATGATCACTAGTATACATGGCAATAATAATGCATTATTCATTCTATACATTATACATTCCATACTGTCAGTAATATAAATATAGTCCACTTTATAGTGGACTAAACAGTGTTATTTACCTTAAATTTTATATTAACCACGGAAAAAGTAAGGACACATTGCAACATATTGAATCATCTGTAGGCCACATAAAATGGTGTCACCAAAGCACATGGCCAAGTTACCTCGCGTTCTACTTAAATACTTTAGACAATATATAAAAGAATATGCCTAGCACATTTAAGTCATCCAATCCAAAATGACACACAACAAGTTTGTGGTTAATAACATGATGCGAACGCCAGGAGACATTAAGCATCGATGATATAATCCACTCTCAGCTTATTAAATAAATGTCAGGGAACCATACAGGATGTTTTGTTGTTCCAGATGATGTACAGATTATTTCAAAATATTTCCGGTAGATACTGTGCGATTAGTAATTCTAATTATTTCCGCAGTTGAAATTAATTTTAGCTATCTTGGAGTTATTCTATCTTCTTTTTTATGAAACTATCTAAAATAAAACTATCTCAATACTATGATAAAATTACCCGAATTTCAGACATATCATAAAATTACCCGAATTTCAGACATATCATAAAATTACCCGAATTTCTATCTTATTTTGAAATTAGAGTTTTTACCTCATGAAGTTATCAGTGTTTTCATTTTATTATAAAATTACTCAATTTTCACCTAATGGTTTTACGTGAATTCCCACCTTAAGTGTATGATATTATGGAAATTTTCATCATATAATATATATTATCGGAATTTACGAAATTAACCGAATTTCCCTTTCACAATTAGACTCATATAATGAATTGGTAATGTTTCCGATAATGTAATCTCTTCAAGAATATATTGGTTAACTCGAAATTTTTCAAATGCGTATTATCAACTTATCAAATTAAATGGCGGAAACATAATAGTATTCAAAAACGAGATAGCATTTATTCAATTACGAAACTTAAAGCATTCTAATAACTAGCGATATTGAGCACAATTAAAATACAATTTTAAAATATTCATGTTAACGTAAAATTTATTCCAGCTTTATAAATTTTACTCAATAGTTGTTAATAATAACAATTGCCAAAGCCAATCAAATTAGTTCTACGTAGGTTCTTAAATAGAGGAAACGTGTAGTAGCAGAGAATGCCAGTTCGCCGCCAACCGAGCCAGTTCCAGCAGACAGACAATTTCACGAGGGGTATGGTGATCGGACTCAGAACAGCGGGTTGGGCCATACGTCAAATCTCAGCGGACAGCCACCTACACGCGTCAACGGTGCACCGGCTGTAGCGAAGATGGTTGGAAAAAGGGAATGTGGCACCTTTAAGGGGTGCCGTTAAAGCCAGAGCTAGGTCAACACGCGTGGACTGCCGCATCCGTCGGCAAGCGCTGGCGGTCCCGCAGGCTACTTCCGTAGCCCTTTTGCAGCATGTGCAGGCCACACTTGGGGCCCAACAGCACAGATGAATCCGTTTGCAATGGCGTCGGGATACAGCCACGTGGACTGCGGAATGACACAGGGTCGTATTCTCAGACGAGTCACGCTTCTATTTTAGCAGTGACAGTCGCCGTGTACGAGTCTGGCACCGAAGTGGTGACAGGTCCAATCTGGCCGCATCTGTGAAACGCCACACCGGCAATAACGCTGCATTATGGCCTAGGGCTCCATTGCATACGATAGCAGGACACTTCTTGTCCATATTGAGGGCACTGTGATGACCCAACGATACGTGGATGACGTGCTGCGGTCCCTGACACTACCCTTCCTTCCGGGGGTGCCCCATGCCATTTACCAGCAGAATAACGCCCGACCACACACGGCACGCATTAGCCAACATGCCTCCCCAGGTACGCAGGTGCTTCCTCACACTAGTCTTCCCTGATATCTTACCAATCAAACACGTCTGTGATGTGATTAGACGTCGCTAGCGTGCGCTGCCACCGCCGCATGTCCCACTTTCTAGAAAGTATTGAATAGATTATTCAGAAACTCCTGCTGACCTGAAAAAACACTCAAAATACACTCTGTTGCAAAACATATATGCACAAGTAAGAAATTGAGCTACAGCTATGAAACTCAGCGGCAAGTATGTATAGTTTGAGTGAATAGAATTTGGGAGAAAAAAAAAAAGGAAGTGGAAAAAGAAAAAAAATATTCAAATCTAGTGGCAACGAATATATGACATTTTAGTGAGTTGTAAATCTTCCCCTGGCAGATATACAGGCCGATATTCGCTACGGTATGGATTCAATTTTTATTAAATTGAATTCATACCGTACCGAATTATATTCCTCTGCAGAATTATCTGCCACAAATGTTGCAACTGGTTCAGCTAAGTCAGTGTTCTTCCGAAAAGATTGTGATTGTCCTCCCAGTATGTCCCAGACGTATTCTATTGGTGATAGGCAGCCTAAGCTTACGTTTGAGACAGATTGAAGTGGGGTATAAGGTAGGGCCCGATATATGGTAGTTTTTCCCAACAATGCAGATTAGCTATGTGGTTCTGACAAGCACAAATGAAACGCATAATTGAGCTATGGCTGCTGTTACCTTGCGATAAAATCGTTATGCTTATTCTAATAACATACAATAAGAATTCTAAACTAAAAGTAAAAATCCGTAATATATAGTAAAACTTATAGTAGAACTGTTTCTTATATATTATTATAATTGTTCTTAAAAAACAAAAAAAACAAGAATACTCACGGGCATGACCTATGACGCATGACCTCAATGGATATAACCTATGAGGAGCTATTTCGTTTCCTTCCAGGGATTACGAATTATGGTACCCCAAAACAAAATAAAATTCTCTAAACAGCAAAACTGTTTTCTTTCACTCGTCAGGGGGCCATAAAGACATATTTTACGGCCCAAGATATTAATAGTTATATAGGCTAAAAACATAAATAAAAATGCCTGTGTGTGTGCATGTCTGTCTCTGTGCGTGATCGGTGTGTGTTTGCAGTCTGTAGCGGGAAATATAAGCGTCGTATGACGATGAAATTTGGTACCCAGGTACTTCAACACCAGAATAGGTGCACCTCAGAATTATTAATTTTTTTGCAAATTTCGAATTAGATTTTTAGTCATTTTATATTTCAGCTTAATTTAAAATGATATTGGCCGATATTTACGCAAATCGCTTTCATAGCAACCTAAAATATTATTACATAGTTTCTAACTCGACGCCATCGAACAGACCGAAAATTTTCTTTCAAACAAACTGTGGATGGAATTCATGTGATTATCAGACAATTTTTCATGAATTTTTAAAAACTATATACTTTTCGTGCGTTTCAAATCTCTTTTAAAATTTTGGTATTACGATATATTAAAATTGACGCGCATAAAATTAATATTTTTCCTGCAACTGCTTAAAAAATTACAGACCATTCTAGAGAAAAAATACAATTTCATAAATCCATCCTTTGATTAATTATAGTACATTTTTACCCAAGGTATGTCTGTGAGTTTATCAGGCAGCTAGCAAACAAACGGACTATTACAGGGGGGGGGGGTTCTTCCGCCAATTAAAGTCACTCTCTACACACCGGGGGAATTAGGTTATATTTTCGGAGCTGTTGTACTATTCAAATCAACCTCCAAGCATTTCGTGCCTCTTAAATTTCTCCAATGTGCTTCGAACGAATTGAAGTGCGTAGATCCGGACCGCTTTAAAACGCGACTGCGCACACTCTTAATGTCTGCCTGTATATATTCTTGCGCAATCTTTGATATTTAAACTGCGCACATTTTTAATGCCTGTCTGTATTCATTCTTGCGCAATATTTGAGATTTAGACTGCGCACACTCTTAAAACATGTCTGTATTCATTCTTGCGCAATATTTGAGATTTAGACTGCGCACACTCTTAAAACATGTCTGTATTCATTCTCGCGCAATCTTTGATATTTAGACTGCTCACACTTTTAATGTGCCTGTCCGTTCATTATTGCGCAGTTTTTGAAATTTTGACTGCGCAAATTCTTAATGTCTGTCTGTATTCATTCTTGCGCAATCTTTGGGATTTAGACTGCGCACACTTTTAATGCCTGTCTGTATTCATTCTTGCGCAATATTTGCTACGATTTAGACTAAGCATATATTTACATCTGATTTCGTGTGATGCCCGTTGCTATTTTTCGCTTTTTCATGAGAGATAAAAATGGGTTTCGGTGTCCGTATTATTTATAAGTAGTGGGTGCTAATTTACGACACGGGTAACGTCGAATATTACGTTCGAGTAATAAGTTTTAAATGCGTACACATTTGAAATGTATAGCTCTTGTATGTATAAACAACTATGGATCATAACAAAAACACATCTACACCTTTGTTGCATATTACTAGTGTACACAATGGCTGGCACGAAGATTATAATTTGTGTGAAAATATCCATAAAAGAATAGTTGTTAAGTAAAAAGTGGGAGTTTAAGCCGCCTTTGTCTTGGTAAAAATGCACAGTGTCACAATGTAACATACATAATTCTTGACCTACAATAATTCTTAAAATATGTCTTTTAAAACACAAATTATGCACCATGGAACATTTAAAATTTTCTCGGTATGAAAGATGGTGTGGAAAACAAATACCAGAACAAACTCAAAACCCTCTTAATTGCTACCGTCTAATATAACTATATATCCTCCTAGAATAAACTGTCTCTTATAGTGAAATCGATTTCAAAGGGAGACAACATAGAATACTTATTGAATTCATTACACAATTATTCATATTATTTCGGCGGAGAGAGACAATGTGAGACCATTATTAAAAATACCTAAAATTATTTAAGACCTGGTACCATATTTGAGGAACACATACCTTCAAGTCTGTCTTGAACTTGTCACCAGCACATACTTAATGTCGCTCATATTACTGAAATTAACTCGAAGTGCAATTCACCCATTCGTAATTCGCCGATCATATTGTACTGCTGTCTAGGTGTTAATATCAAACATTCCTGGAGCCTGTAATCTGGACATTGCCGTTTTTGTGGAAGTTATACTGCCATCTCTCTCGAGGTCTAAGTCATATCTCTCTGGAAGTCAAAGTCGTTCTCTACATCTTATGTCACACTCGTAGTCTACATATCTATTTTTTTTGTAAATATCGTACTCGTTCTTATGTCCCAAGTTGTGGCTCTTTTTGCCTCAGGACTGACACTCCTCCTTTGCTCTCCCCCCCCCGGGGCGGGCCACCCAAGATGGTGGTTTCGGATGTTGGCTCTGTAGCCTTGATCCTCCAAACTGGGGGGCAAATTAATCCGGGGGTAATCAACCTCGCTGCTGATGACTCACGGATGCAATCGCGGAAGTGACGAGGCAGTCCCCGGACTCTTCCAGGTGGCTGGATCACGGGACTGTGGCTATTTATGCCCTGAGCCCAGGTCTGGCGGGTGACCGGAGTCGGGCCCGGCAGGTGCCTTCGGCCCCTGCCCGGTGAATGATTCCGCCGTGTTTCGCGACCGAGGTTGCGGCTTTGCTGGAAAAGAGATGATGTGGTTGCGCCTCGATGTCCCACTGAAAGCTATAAACCCAAGTTGGTTAGCTGGGCTCGCAGGTATGTACTCCTCCTTTGCTCTTATTGGCAGCCTTCATAACAGAGCCACAAGCACCTTCTCCATTGGTCAGCCTTTTTATTCAATGTCGTTGTTTACATTTTCTTAACGGTCCTTCGACCCCTTCTTGTCTTGACACCCCTAAATTTATGATTTTTGCTGACCTTTGGGTCAACACGCTGTAAACTTTGGCGTCCTTCAGACTGGAGGTATTTTCTGATGTTTCAGACACAATAAATAATTTACATAAAACTGTCTCACAATAACTGGTATGAGACCTATTTCTGGTCTCACACATTGAATACATTTTTTAAACATAAAAATCAAAAATCATTTTGAAATATAATGTGGTACTGAATTCAAAAGATGGCTTATTGCGCTTAAAAGGGCCTGACAAAACAACCGATTTTCACTTAATCCACTTTCGTGTTTTTTCTCCTCACCTCCCTAACAGCAATTTTTTTCACAGTGACGTAAGATTTACGTCACACTGTGACTTTGGCACGTCACACGACGTCTCGGCAATATCTTATTGAGGTAATAGCGAAGTAATTTTGGTCATTTGCATGGTCGTTTGTGACGTAGCTTATTAACTTGTGTGTGACGTCACATGGTAGTTGCCATTGTAATGTCGTCACATTGTTACGTGTTAATTAAATTGTGGAAACGTCACAGAATATAGTCACAATGAAGTTACAAAGTTACAAATACGTAACGTCGCACAGAAGCCACAAATACAATGTCACATTGTGACCCAGGTGTCAAGTGACTGCAACGTCACTGTCACACATGTGATGATCTTTGCTGTCGGGGATGTATTCTTTCCATCATTATTTACAAAATATAAAGAATAACAGCAGTAAAATATATTTATTTATATATTCACTTTCTGTAAATGCGGCATATATTTTTTACAACAAAAGCTAATGTTCACCTTCTATATTCACTTTATCTTCCCATACTTTTCTCCAATTAACATCCAGAGAGAACTCCTTTGATCATTTGATCTTCTTGTAATGATATTCCATGTAACGTTTTACTTCTTTTATATGCTTAGCAATGCGTATCTACATCTGTATTTCCTTGCAATGGTTTGCAGTCCAGAAAAAAACCGTAATTCACATAAAATTGGCTTCTATATTGTTTTGTTTCAACGTAAATAATACGATGCTCTGATTTCTAAAGGAACATTATACATTTTATTTCTTTATTCATAAGCTTTAAATAATGAATGAATTAATACATTCAGCTTTAAAAAAATTACATGTAGAAGAGGCCGGATGTTAGAATGAATATATTCTTATAGCATCTAGTTATGAAAGGTAATCAAATGAATATGTTTTATTATATAAATTTAGATGTTTACGTCATAAGATTTTCGTCTCGTTCTTGTCTGAAGTATTTAAATAATTTGTTTATGTAAGGAGTGCAAATAGATTATTTATTGGATGCTAAAGAATGTACCCGGTGTTGCGAATGGATTTAAAGGGAGGATTTCGAAAATTTAATTCAGATAATCTGGAATATAAAGCAGACATTAATGGAATTCATTAGTTAAATTTTTACTTTCTTATACGCAGTGCTGAAAAATTATTATTTGCACGAAAATTTCCGATTTCGAGATTTTGATGCCAACATATATATTAAGAACTCCTGAACACGTTTTGACTATTTTTGGAGTGATGTCCGCTTATCTGTCGGCTTAATGCCTGTGGTCGATTTTCTGTGTACACGCCTGATTTGCTGTGTAGCAGCCACAATTATTAATGGACTTTTGTAAAACTTTATATCCGGCATTGCTATTAAAAATCTATAACTAGCTAGAATTTTTTTAATTCAAGTTTAAACTTTGAATTTTATTCGAAATGTTATGTTTTCTTAACATGACAGCGTTGGACAAACTTTGACATAATCATGCATAAAAGGGTTTATTTATGGTTTAATGATCACAAGACTTAATATTTTCAATCATTGTTACAAAAAATAGGCGTAATACAATGTTTTTGTTCGTGACATTATTAGCCCCCCCTTAGGGGGGGGGGAATTATCCCCCTGTGTGTGGAGGAGGGTACATTGTCAAGTATGGCGATAATCGAAAGATGTTTTCAAGGCCTTTAAAGTGAAGGATAACATGATATAGTTGTAATCATTTGGACCCACGATACGGATATTTTAAATCTTTTCTGATAAAATGTACAAAGGAAAATTAATTCAGTTGTGTGAGAAAGTCGAGTTCAGGTACACTTCAGTTCATGTAAAAGATGACCGGTTTGGTATTGGCCGGACTGAATTTTAGATATTTCATTTAGATTATCTGGGATTTAAAGCAGGGATTACTCACAATCATTAATTGCATTTTCCTGAAGATGACCGGGTGGATATTTGATAAAAGATTCCCTGCTTTATTTCCGGGCAACAAAGGATACAAAGTAGAATTTAAACAATCGGGTATGCAATATTCTGCTGAAATCCGAGACCTGTTTGTTTCTAATTTCGGAGGGGATTTTTTTTGTCTACGAAGATGTCTTCCTCAAAACCCCCAATACGATGTCAATGACTAAAAATTTGCTAATTCACTCGTTAATAGCAAGAAATTAAATTTTAATATGAAGCAATTAAAATTTATTTTCTAATCAAGTTATAAAAGTTAAAGATTTTTCACAACATTAGACAATGAATAGAAATGTCAAATGAATTTAGCAGATTTCTGAATTTAATGCCAGATTTCACCATTGAATATTGTATCAATGGTGGAATCAAAAATCCCCAAGTTTGGCGAAATGAACCTCCTAGAAATTTAAGCAGTCTTCAAATCATATAATATTATTAACATCGTACTACGACGGTGTCGTCTTCGAATACTAATATAGATGGTATCACATATTACATTTATAACTTTTAAACCAATTCGAATTAAAAAAATAAGATTAGTAAATAATAAAGATAACACAAAACATGTAAGATAACACAAAACAATATATCTTCTAAGCGAGTTAGAAAAGATATGTTACCTGTCCCAAATTAGAACAAGAAAGACCAATCATGCTTAAAGCATTGATTATGAAACACTTTCCAACTTCAATGCAATTTTATTTGAACAAGTCTAAAATGCAATACATTCCTCGGTAAAATTTTGAAACTTATCACAATACTGCATTAATTTATTATATTTGAAAACTTAAACCTTCATCGGAAAAAATGAACTTCATTCAAATGACGGCATTGAAATATAAATTGCCTGGTTTAAACATCTCTAAAATGTTATACATTCCTCGGTAATAGTTTTAGAATTATCATAATACTACGATAATTTATTATATTTGAAAACTTCATCGAAAACAACTGAAATTAATTCAAATGACGTCATAGAAAAAATAACACGCCTGGATCTCTCTATAAAAACAGGATTTCATTCACAACTTCCTCCCATTCATTTCATTCATCACAATACTATAATAATTTATTTTATTTAAACATTTTATTTAAGACCATGGAGCTACAAATAATTAAACTCTATGCTTTAAACTTCATCGAAAAAAATCGTCCTGGCCAGTCGACCTGGCCAGCCGACGCTCTACCGTTGAGCTACTGGGACGAAATTGCATGCTCTCATCTTTAAAGTGGACCCTACAACGCATTATATGCATTATATATTTGCTATTCTATTTTTTTTACTGTACATCAATTCCGTACAGTATGACAGAAGTATGATCAACATAAAAGCCCATTTTCACCTTCTTAACATTTGCTTGCATTATCACTAAAACACAGTTTCCATGAGAATTTGAATATAGAACAAGATGATTTCTTAATAATCTTTATTGTTTTCATATGAATGCTGAAAACAATATAAAACGTAGATATATCCGTCATTATTTATGATACATGGCAGAACACAAATAAAACCACCAGTATTTTATTTAAAACTGCCTTCCACTATATCTTGTTTCAACTTAAATCATGTGAACCTTTTTTGATGTGGAAGAGACAGAAAATTCCCCATACGAGTTTTCTTGAATAGATAAAAAATATATATATTGTATTTCAAACTATATGGCAATACAAGAGTTTTTTGCCATAAAGAAAAAAAAATTGACAAACTTAATAGTGTGGCGCAGTAAAAACAAAAATAATTTAAATTTGGCTTTTTAGTCTTATTATTTAGTAAGATTACTGTTAATGCGTTGATTACTATTAATGCCGCACCTTTGAGGATCAAAAATTAAAGTTTATTTATTCTTAGGTGCCTTGATTGTTTAATAATACAACTTTAACCATCACACAAGAATTATGCAAAGCATATTAAATTGAATTATCTAAACATGGCCGTAAATTATCGTATTCGTTTAACTCATTAAATTATGCATCGTGCAGCTGATAACTCTCCAATTTTTATCTTTAACGCGAGTTCTGTAAAGGCATGTTAATTAACATAATACTACTCATTTATTTGCACCATTTTAACTTTAACAATAAATCATATATTAACAAAATATATCACTTAATTACAACAATTATTCCTCTTGTTCGTGCTGGTTCTTCCCAATTGGCCAACCTTTTACCCAATGTCCTTGCTTCACCTTACTTTAGACTCCTGCGACCAACCTGTGTTGATGCCCCTAAATTTATGGTTTTCTGTTGACCTTTGGATCAGCGTGTTGTAAAATCTGCCGTCATTGAGACTGATAGTATTGTCTGACGTTTCAGACACAATAAATTACATACATAAAGCTGTCTCACAATAAACTGGTGTAAGAACGATTTCTTGTCTCACAAATAGATAATTTATAGAATATATCTTGCATAATAAGATAAGTTGTATGTTTCGTCTGTGGGGGAAAATCGAAGCGCCAGACAGTGCCGGAATTTATTTCAGAGGTACTTCAGCTTCCCGTACGATGTACATCCGCTAGATTTCTTTTAAAAATTCACAATAATTCAAAAGTTTTGAACTCTTAAATCCAAATATCGCCATTTTCCTTCATTTCGTTAATTCAATTTTTCCATGGCTACGGTCTAGAAACAGGTGGCTTGCGAACGATACCTCAGACTTTTGTCTGAACAACTTTGTGGGCTATTTTATTTGTTATTTTCCAAGGTCATGAATTTAAAAAGCGTATTTTCATATTTTGGAACATATAATTATTTCAATTTTATAAGTGTTCTCTGAAAATGGGACTTCAAACAGATAAAAACTTTCTGATACAACAATTACATTTTGTCATTTTACTTCTAGGTTAAAAGAACATTTTTCTTTTTTGAAACTTGAAGCGTTTTCATTTATTTGTGTTTATTTTAAGCAATCAAACCGTTTAATAATCTTAAATATTGTTTTTCTAACATCCCTAATTTAAAAGATATATATTATTGTGTCGTTCTGTCAATGATCCACGAACCAAATGTTTGTGTGCATATATGATGAATCAAATGAGCTAGCTTATTTAGTGCGAATCAAATGAGCTTATTTAGGGTTTACTTAAATACCTTGTTTATGACGAATTATGTTCACGCTGTATAATTGACATCGATGCGCATTGAAAAAAAATGGATGGTTTTGTTTCGAAACAGACCATTTGGAAATTAAGTGGTGTTTCGCGTATATGTTTAATTTAAGTAGCGGTCGCAGATATAGGACCCGGGGAATATCCATAAAACTTATTTCATGTAAAATACAGACTTCCATAATGATAAAATTATCGCTTCATTCGAAAATTATCAATAGAAAAACATGACACAAACTCCAAAATGCACCGTTCTCAAGATATTGCATTTTTTTCAAATTTATTTATCTGAAATATAATCATAGAAATTATGAAAAGTATTATCAATAATTATGTAACTTTCCATGTGGAGTACATGAGACAAAACTGATAACATCTTTCTAGTGTATTTAGTTTATTCCATTCACTAGAGAAGATGCGTTTTGTAATAATTTTGTATTTTGGCGCCATTCGCCTACAGTTATTTATTAAGAAAGATGTCAGTTAAATGTCAGTTGTATTTTGATGGGGATTTTGCACGTGAGAATGAATAATTCATTCTGTTTAGACTAATAAATTGCCCCAAAACGTCAAATGTAAATTTAAATATGTTAGTTCTATGCCAGAAATATTGATTCTGAGATGTTCAACACCATTGTTTCTTCGCGAAAGAAGTAAAATCATTGCATTATGTAGGGAAAGTCCTGTGCTGCTCACGCCATATTTTTTTTTATCTTAACCCTAGCTTATACACATTATCATAAAAGAACATTTTATATAATTTGATTTTCGGGTAATAAGATTTCAGGGGATTCTTTGTTTTTTTTGCGCTTTCTACAGACCGTGTATTCATCCATAAATACCGCAATTTCCTGTAGAAAAAGTACAGCGTTAAGCATTTGAAAGCTAGTTTTTTATAAGATAATATGATTACGTTATCCACCGTGCTTGTAACATTCATTTTTTCCTGGTAGCATTATAGCAACTAATTGTTGATATATGTATAGAACGACTTACTTCTGGATAATAGTATTGTAATATTGGCGTTTTGATTGGTTTCTGTGGACTTGTTACAGATATAAAGCTTGTTGTATATACAACATATTGCTTATAGATATTATAGACAATGTTACGAACAAAAAGTGTTTTATCGTTATAAATGCTTCCATTAGCGATATCACAATCCGATATTCGATATGTCATGGAATCAAATAATAGCCTAATATTGTTCTATGAAGATTCTGCTTGATATTTTATCATTGCTCGGCCAGATCATGCGAATTCTTTGCTGGTTTTAATTGCTGCTCCAGAGAGCATCATTTATATTCGATTGGTGAGAACTCTAGAAAAAAAATAATTGGCTATGAAAGGGTATCCATATTTCGGGGCCACTCTCGTGAGACGTGTATCCTAAGTGTCTAGGCATTATCGTGTTGAAAAGTTGCATCCTAACGACGCGACATCAGAGAAATGGTTTAGTGTTTAAATATATATATATATATATATATATATATATATACATATATAAGATAAACGCTACTAGATGTCATTCTGACGATGTCTATGATTACTGTACTGAGCACTAATGTAGACGGTACAGCTTATAGTGGATACTCAGAGGTAGACATCCTATGAGACGCCAAAATACGAGATCTTACATATGCTAGCAACACCCAATAGTAAGTACTGATATTGCATAAGATAATGCATAAGGGAATGTTGCATACGAGAGCGCTTTAGACATATTTGTATCAATATTGTAATTTTCAATATTTTCCTGTCTATATCCTGAATGCTAATTTTAGAGCAAATTGCTTCTGTGTATACTTACAACATACATGAAAAATTAATAGACTGTAATTACTATATATATGTACACTGTAAACATCTGCAAGCAAGCATGTCACTGAAAATTTCAGGAGATTCAGCTGTCCGTAATGGGGAGTAAGGTTCCTGATAGTTTTGATGTATAAATTTATGATGTTAAAATGTATAATATGTATAAGAATGTGTGTATCAAAATACACACATGTATAATAATACAAAAATAAATCTTCAGAAGACGATAATTAGCTGAATATTTCAGAAATGAATCTAGAATTTTAAATGAATGCCTGTAATTGCGACTTTTCTTATCAGTTTGCCGAAATTATCTATGAAATAGCTGAAAAAAACGAGAAAAGGTTGCAAAATGTTTTACTGTGTAGGAAATCGTCGGTCCTATTAAAAGTACATCTTCGTAGTTTTCCGCAATATAGAATTAAATCAGATATTATAACTAAGTTGGTGTGTCAGTGATATTATTTTCATTTATGAAACAATAAGTCATAGGAATACACAAATTTCCTTTTAAAACATTCACATATTTAAAAACAGTTTCATAGATACATAACACTTTTATAAAGATATAATAATTTTTAAACATATTATCAGACCTAAATGAGAGATACAATATATCCCAAAATATTTTCAGAACCCCCTTTAGCAACAACTGCGTCCAGCTAATCAAATTATCTTGTGCTTTAACAATTTCAGTTAAATTCATTTTTAATAAAAATATAAATCAAGTACCCTCTTCATTACCTACCCTTGCTTACATTTTATACAGCAATTTTTTTACATTAATATGAAAATGCGCTCAATGAAAATTATCATATTTTATCGCCCTCTTCGTTTATCCCCATTATCATCAAAGAACTTCTTTGATCGTTTGCTACCCGAATACTCAGATTTATGCAATGTTTTATTGATTTCACATGAATACCGAAAATTATATACTATGCGTAAGCATATTTACTTTGTGATAGATCGATGTGAAGGAACTAAAGAATATTGTATTTCCTTTAAAATGTGCTTCCATTGTATCTTGTTTCAATATAAATAATAAGATGCCTTGATTCGAAAAGATACAAGATGTTTTTTTCATACTTGGACTTTGTTGAATGAAAATAATAGTACATTGTCTTAAAAAAAATGCATATATAGAATATGTTATGAATAAGATAAATAAAATAAAAGTATTATAAATCTTTGATAAAAAAAAATTTTTCAGACGTCGCAAGAAGCATTTTCAATATAAAGCTTCCTATAAAATAATATATTTGGATTTTTTTAACGGTATGGATATATCGAAGATTTACAGAATATGTATATAGAACATTATATTTTTAAAATATTTATATATTTTGAATTCGTCGAATCATGTTTTGTGCCGTTACTGGTGTCAAAAATTTTGGCATATCATTATTTTTGCCTAAAGGATATTATTTTTGAGATATTTCTCAGAATTTGCTAAAGATAGAGTTTAGAGGATGAATGACATGTATTCAGCATTAAATTCTGGTGAAGTAAGGAAGCGGTGTTCACTAAGGATTGACACATCCGCTTGTTCTTCAACTGCCTGTTAAAAATTTTTCAATTTTCGTAATCATTTATTTATCAGAATCGGCTATGACGAGAGCTTAAATAATGACTGATATGTATTTAGAATTAAGTCCCTTAGATGATAAGGGGATTCGATAAGAATTTTCATCTCCGGTTCTTGAATTCTAATTATATTTTAAAAATGAGCACTGTCCTTGAATCATCTGTTTATCAGGATTGGCTATATATAGATATTAGATGATGAGTGATATGGGTTCAGCATGGAAGGCGATGGGGTGTTCACCATGAATTGCAATAAAATATATCAGGGAAAGGTTTTACACTATACATCTATATTTAAAATGTTATAATATTGTCCATATATATATTTGCCGATCAAAATAAAGATGATGATTTCGCATTCTCTCTTCATTTGGGAACTTGAACTAGCAGGAAGCATCATTTTCCATTATTTTTAGTTATTTAACTTAGTCCACAGAATTACATGCATACATTTATAGCAAACATTCATAAAGCAGTATCAAATGCCGTGAGTTGAAGACATCTTTAACCTACATCTATAATACTAGCCTACCAAGCTCTGGTCCCGGCTTCAAATCCGGCACTACCAAGTTGGTGGTTTCGCTATCAGTTACAGGGTTTCCGTATGCAAAATTATTCAGCCTTCTCCTCGGCATATGTGATTTCCTTCTACACTCTCTTGTCTGCCCCCACTCATTAAATTCATAAATATATCCTTTTCTTATCCACAATTATCCAATCTTGAATGTTTTATGCTGTAATATACATTGGAACTTTTCATACTATTACTGACTCTATGAGCGGAATATATGTTTATTATCATAACCTTCCTCACTTTCTGGACTTTACAAGAGTTGATATTTCATTATCATCAGAAAAAAGGAGTCGTGAAAAAGAAGTACTAGTTCAGATAGCACGAAACATTGTATAGTCGGCAGTAGGAAAATCGGGGCTTTTCTGTTATTCCTACGACTTTCAGAATCCCTAAACAACACGAACGTAAAGCTTTCAAATTTCACTTGTTGCTCCTCGCATATTCCTGTTCGATAGTTTTTGGCAAAATAAAAATGATAATGAAGTACACCAATTCCCTATCTTTGCTTTTGCTTCATATAGCAATTTTTTACACCAACGTCAAATCCTTTTCGATGAAAATCCTCATTTTTTTTATCGTTTGCCCCATTATCATCAAAGAAGTAGTTCTTTGATCATTTTGATCCCGTAGCAATGAAATTTCCGGTAATGTTTTATTAGTTTTATGTGAATACCGAGGATTATATATATATATATTCACATTTTTTGTGTGTGGGGGGGAGGTATATCACAGAGTAGCAATTGAAGAATATTGTATTTCACTGAAAACTGCCTTCCTAGGTATTTTGTTTCAACATAAAAACATGCGATGTCTTGATTTGAAAGATATCTGATGCCTTTTTTCATACTTGAGTTTTATTGAATAGATAAAACTATTTTATTCTGTTAGAACAAGGAAAGATTCAGGAAAAGTTGAATACAGCCTTAGTAGCAATCCAATATTTGCTTGGCTTTTTATTGGCTTCAATATTGGACCAGTATGAAAAAGTGAATATTTTGACGGAACTGGTTCAAAATTGGCTTAAAATGGCGGAACAATATTGGGAGAATATTACGGCAATATTTCCAATATAACACTAATATTGGCGTAATATTGTAAAGAAAATATTAGGCAATATTGCAGACCAATTTAACTCCAAAATTCGCCCAATATTGGGATTACATTGCAGATATTTCCAATGTAATGCCAAGATGTACAATATTGGAACAATATTAAATGCTACTAGGGAGATGATTACCTTCGTAGAAAAAATATATATGTTTGAAAGCGCCTTACTTTAAACATTATGCTCAAATTTTTACTTTCCTTATATACATAATGTATAAGGAAAGTATTGTGACGGGGTCGAAAATTCGAATTCGAGTTTTCGACGGGAGAGCACGTTTCAAGCATCCCTGATCACGAATCAAACATTTTTGAAGTGATGTCTGTGTGTGTGTGTGTGTGTGTGTGTGTGTGAAAGTATGTGTGTGTGTATGTGTGTGTGTGTGTGTGTGTGTGTGTCAGTGGGTCTGTGGAGACGATAACTGACGAACGAATGGACCGATTCGAACCAAATTTGGTACAAAAATCACAATCTATAAACACTGGAAGCCTATTGTTTTTATACGCAATCGAATGTTCAGAACCCCCCTAAATTTTCGAATGAAATTTTGAAAAAATCGTCAAAAAATCAAAACCAATAATAAAGTTACGTAAATAGACATTCCTTATGTAATTTTTCATTAGAAAACGATTGACATAAATTTTAGAACGCTAACATGAACCGTTCTCGAGATATTGCACATTTTTCAAAAAAATTATCAAAAAGTCAAATAAAATAGAAAAAAAATATTTCCTATTGAGAAACATGTTCACTTTTCATGTATAATATCATGCGATAAATTGAGTGACATCATTCTCGTGGATCTAGCTCGTTCCATTCATGAAAAAAGATACTTTGAGTAATACTTTTGCATTTGAGCGCCAATTTATCTGCTGTAAGAATAACTTATTTCTTCGTTCATAACGCTTGGCGAGATTTTGGCGACGAAATTGGCGGAATGTCGCCAACTTGGCGACTTTTTGAAATGTTGCCAAATTAACGAAAATCTCGCCAAATGGATAAAAATGACGCTAAATCAATGAAAATGACGACTAATTGTGGAAAATTCAATATCTAATAAGTTATATAATATATAAATATATAATAATAGTTATATAATATATGTCGAAAATTCAATATCTAATAAGTTATATATATATATATATATATATATATATATATATATATATATATATATATATATAACTTATTTCTTTGTCCATAACGCTTGGCGAGATTTTGGCGACAAAATTGGCGGAATGTCGCCAACTTGGCGACTTTTTGAAATGTTGCCAAATTAACGAAAATCTCGCCAAATGGATAAAAATGACGATAATCAATGAAAATGGCGACTAATTGTCGAAAAGTCAATATCTTGGAAAGGATATTAGTATCTACTAGAAGAAAAACCTATTTATTTTACTGTAAAAGTAATAAATTCATTTCATTTTATAAGGAAAGTCATGTGTTGCCCACATCAGATTTTATTATTATTAAGATCTTTAAAAATAATGAAAATATAAAGGAAAGTATAGAATAATAAAATTTTCAATCTATCAATTTAACAAATATAAATACCGGTAATATTTAAATACTAATTTGAGACTAATACTATAATTATATTTTTACTTTCTTTATATACATAATGTATAAGGAAAGTATTGTGACGGGGTCGAAAATTCGAATTCGAGTTTTGGACGGAAGAGCACGTTTCAAGCATCCCTGATCACGAATCAAACATTTTTGAAGTGATGTCTGTGTGTGTGTATGTGTGTGTGTGTGTGTGTGTGTGTGTGTGTGTGTGTGTGTGTGTGTGAAAGTATGTGTGTGTGTGTGTGTGTCAGTGAGTCTGTGGAGACGATAACTGACGAACGAATGGACCGATTCGAACCAAATTTGGTACAAAAATCACAATCCGTAAACACTGGAAGCCTATTGTTTTTATACGTAATCGAATGTTCAGAACCCCCCTAAATTTTTGAATGAAATTTTGAAAAAATCGTCAAGAAATCAAAACCGCTAATAAATTTACGCAAATAGAAACGATTGGCATAAATTTTAGAACGCTAACATGAACCGTTCTCGAGATATTGTACATTTTTCAAAAAAATTATGAAAAAGTCACATAAAAAAAAATTCCTATTGAGAAACTTGTTCACTTTTCATATGTAATCCCATGCGATAAATTTAGTGACATCATTCTCGTGGATCTAGCTCGTTCCATTCATGAAAAAATATACTTTGAATAATACTTTTGTATTTGTACGCCAATAGTCATTTATCTGCTGTAAGAATAACTTTTTTCTAAGTGCATAACGCTTGGCGACATTTTGGCGACGAATTTGGCGGAATGTCGTCAACATGGCGACTTTTTTGAAATGCTGCCAAATTAATGAAAATCTGGCCAAATGGATAAAAATGATGCTAAATCAATGAAAATGACGACTAATTGTCGAAAATTCAATATCGTGGAAAGAATATTAGTATCTACTATAAGAAAATCCTATTTTTTTACTGTAAAAGTAGTAAATTCATTACATTATATAAGGAAAGTCATGTGTTGCCCACATCAGATTTTTTTTTGCAATAATGTTAAAATTTGCTCAATAAAAGTTCAGCATATTTATCACCGTCCTCATTTTCCCCTATAATAATCAAAAATATTTTATCATTTGATCCCACAGAAATGAAATTTCATGTAACGCGTTTTGTGTTTTTATGAATACTGAAGATTTATACATTAACATTATTTACTTTGACATACATCTTTGAGAAGAAACTGAAGAATACTGTATTTTACTTAAGAATGTTTTCTTTTGTATCTTATATCATTATAGAATGTCTTGATTTCAAAGGTACAAAATGATTTTTACATACATGAGTTTTTTTGAATAAATAAATTAGTAGCTTTTGTTAGAAAAAGTAGTGATATAGAAGAAGTTCGATACAAGGTAGAGTATTGTTTGTTTAAAATAAATCTATATTTTGAAAGACAATATAACGACTGTTTTTCAATAAACAACGTCTTCTTTAATGTGTTCAATTATGCCATACGTTAGACTAACATTTCAAACATATTTAAAAATATAAAAATCATCAAATTATTTTTTTTTACTATTGTATGCAATACATTATTTTAATTAGCATTAATGCATTAAACTAACTGACTGGGGTATTGAGGAGGGGATGTATCAAAATTATCCAGCAATTCCCTTGTAGATAACATCTTAATTTTAGCGCAATTCAAGCCATCTTAGCTTTAAGACCAAATGCAAAATATAACATTTTAATAATTCTAATTAGATGGTGATAAAGAGATAATAATAAAATTCCAAAAAGAGATAATCAGAAAACTCAAAAAGATATAATCAGAAAATTCATAAGAGATAATCAAAAACTCAAAACGAGATAATCAGAAAACTCAAAAAGAGATAATTATAAAATTTAAATCCACTTTATATAATTATCGAGCACTTCCATTCTGGTTCGAATTTTGGTGTTGGTCTCATTCGATGCAACTGATCTGCCAGGTCAATTTAATATTTTAAAAATTCGACTGATGGGTGACAAAGAGAAGAAATAATTAAAACATTCGAAACAACTTTTCAAAATGATCGATCACTTTCACTAAAATCAAAATAAGAGTTTGTAAAGAGCCTTGGTACCCCCATCGGGAACCGAACCCTGAATCTCCGAACTGGTCATCCGACGCTCTACCGTTGAGATATTGAGACAAAATCGCAAGTTCTTATCGTTAAAGTGGACTCTGCATTCTCCAAATTCTAATGTCAGATTGGCGGGCAACTGACAACCACCTTCTGCTATTTTTACCTCAGGTTAGCCGCCTCTCACTACTATTTTTAGCCAGATTAATATCCTGCGTGGTCATTATCTTCTCAATTTGAAACCGGCGCTCCATCTTCCAGAATACACTGAATACGTACTAGTCCTACAAGGATCCCTTTCAGACTTCCGGCATCTTAAATTTTATTTTTCAATGATCTTTTTATCTATATTCGCAATAACCCTTTTCCCATTTTTGAAAAATGGACATACTTGTCAAGTTCAAATAAAATGTAAAATTGTCTGTTTAATTTCAATATTTTTCATCAATTGTTATCTTTTTAGACCTAAATAAGTGCTCGTTTGGCGGGATGGTTTGGCGGATGGAGGTATCCTTTCCCGGCCGTGCAGCTAGCTACTCTAAACCCACTATGTGAGTCGCACGGTCTGGGATCTGCAGACCTCCGGCATCTGGGATTGTTGACCTTGGGTGCCTCCTGAGTGCAGGAGGTATCCTTTCCCGACCGTGCAGATAGCTACTCTATACCCACTATGTGAGTCGCACGATCTGGGGTCTTCAGACCTCCGGCATCTTTGCACTAACATGGTTGATTCGTTCGGGTGCCATTGTAAAGAGCTTTGCTGCCCCAACCGAAAATCAAACCCTGGATCTCTGAACTGGCCAGAAACTGCTCTAATAATAAGTTGTTGGGACAAAATTGCAAACTCTTATACGTCGAAGTGGACTCTGTAGGTTTTAGTTTCATTTGATCCGTCTCAGTTTCCAGATCAACAGAAAAATAAAAGAAATTGATTCAACTAACTGTTATCCTATTCAATATCAAAACACTTCTTAAAAATAGCAATATTAACATTGTTTGGATAAAAGCCCACTCAGAAATCGCAGTAAATGAACTAGCTCACTGCTATACAAAACAAGCGGCAGCTGAAGGAAGAGTGATTATCACTAATGAATATATTCCCTCCGTCATATCTTGTAACATAATTAGAATAAAATCTTATGGTGCAATGGCAGCAACAATGGGTTATGTCCACAGCAGATAGACCACCATACCCGTTTATTCCACAAAGTAAATAATGTTGTTTAGTTTTAAATTATTTTCTAAAGCAGCTAGCTAAACGGATCAGCGCCAAAATATCTACACAAATCGGACAAATATCTGCACAACATATCTACACCAACGGAATTCGACCATCCGTATATGTTGAAAAACGGAATATTATTTCACTACCTAGTTTCATGTGGAATTTAAGGCATGTGCAATTTTTATTTTATTTTTTTTATTTTATTTTATTCAATTTACGAGGCACTACAAATGAAATCCAGTTACAGTAGACATACAAATATAAAAATAACAGAACATAAAATACAATAATACTAAGTAGTATACATGTCAAGCACATCCAAACAGGCTCTTTTAAAAGAGACAGGAGTCAAATTAAATATATCAATATCAGTACAATAGGTATTATATAGATCAACAAATTTATAGATAGAATAGTGTAATAAGGTAAAATTGTCCTTATCAAAAATTACTACACTAGGACTTACCTTTGATGCCTTCACTAAGGGTGGAGCATGTAAACTACCGGTTCTCAAGCCGGAGAGACAAACACACAAAATATAAATAAACACACTTATCTAAATTGACCAATTTATTTAATATTTTAAGTTATAGATATCCATTTAAGTCGTGATTAATAATACTATTCATAAATCCATTATTCTAATATATCTAGCACTGACAATATTTCATTAATAAACATATTTACACACATAATATATTTGACATATATTTTTAAACACTTTCTTTTAAGCTACCGAAACTCAAAATAGTTCTTTTAGTTCAAAATATAAGAACTCGTTATTCCAACAAAGACTCGTACGAGCTAATTGTTCATTATTAGATACCCGTTAAATGTGTGCCTTCCGTGCTACTTAGTGACCAGTGAAACCTATAATTACCTCTTCTCTTTTGCATTCAACACTTATTCGCGAAATCACTATGCTGTACGATACTATTGCACATCACATATCTGAACCACGCTTTCATTTTAGCGCTCACATTAGATATATTTTTGCACAAAACCAAGAAACATGCTGTTATTTCGTTCGAAAATTGAAGTCTTCTGAACCTTCTGGAACAAAACTTTGGGGCACTTTTTATTTCCCCCTTTGGTTTCCTACCACTTTTCCCATTTGTCGTTGATGCAGAAGGGGATGACCACTGTTTATCTAGGATTGTGTTGCAATTGGTTCCCTCTGCTGCATTTAGATAGCTCATTATTTTTCTTGGCATTTGTAATTGGGGATGGAACATGTAGTACAAATATTGTATTCCAAATAGCATTCATGTAATTGTGTTTAACAGTAGTATTGTGAAACAAAGTTTTTTTTCTAGTATTATTTACAGGTATATGAAATTCCAGGGAAGAAAGTAAAGTGGGGCAATCAATAGTGTTATTTAAGACTTAAATAAAACAAAAGGCAGGACCATTTTCTTCTTTTTTCAAGAGACATTAAATTATATTTTTGTCTGAGATCACTCGTATGCATATCATAAGGATAATAGCCAGTCAATCTGTAATTCATAGTACGTAAAAGTTTATTTTGCACGACTTCTATTCGATGAGAATGCTGACTGTAAACAAGGTCAAAGATCATTGCACAATATTCCAGAATTATTTTAACAAGGGTATTATAAATGCAAATAATAGTGTCGAACCTGGCAAAAAGATGAGATCATCTTAAGGTGAAACCAAGTCTTTGGTAGGCTCTTTTAGTTGTATTATCGATATGTCTCTGAAAGTTAAAAGTATCATCGAAAGTGACTCCCAAATCAATAATATAAGTACATCGAGGTAAAGGTAAATTATTTAAAATGTAATTGTATTTGTGAATATTACGGATCCTAACCATGCTCATAACATAGCATTTTACCTAAGAACATGATTTATGCATATTATAACATCCGCATGATTTATTAATAATATAAAACATAGCACACTTTTGTACATGTTTGCCAAAATGTTAAAGTGACTTTGTGACAATACTGACACTATTAAAATATTATCACGATAAAAGTGATTTCTTATAGCGCTAAAGCATTATCTTTATGTACTTATTTCCAGCAACTTCAAATCCCATAACTCTTTTTTTCCCAAAGGTCAGGCACTTGACATTTCATCATTCACCTATAAACCGGACAGAACCGTGAATCTCTTAGCCGCCACATGACATTGCCCCGACGCACTAGTGGGGGTGGAAACACACTGCGCCCAACGGCACAACATCCATGCCTGAAGGTGGGACTCGAACCCACAACCCGGCAGCCGAACGATCGCTAGGAAACGCCTACCTTGACCGTTCGACCATCGCGTCGGCAATTCTATAACTGTATAGTTGCAAATAATTATCGAATCCAGTAGTCCTAAACAGCTATACTTTAAGACCTTTCTTACAAACTTTAAGAATAAGAACTTTAGAGTTTTGACATTTTTGCTAAATTGGTGAAGAAAGTTTGACAGTTTGCTTGCAATCATGACCTTCCACCGACTGTTGTTGAAACCCAGACCGTCCGACCTACCAGAAAGGTGTAAGGTAACTGTTTGGACGGTCGGGAAGTGCCACCCAATTTAGACCGGAACCCAGTGGGGGAGGCATCCACAGGGACCGTACCCTCCTTCCCCTACCACCAACCTCTCGGAAGGACTTTCGGACCCACATGTCTTCCACCGACTGTGAACTTTTTCTACAAATTGTAATACCATCGTATATGTAATAAGCCAGAAAACTTAAGATATAATAATATCCATAGGGTAATATTTTTGCTTAAATTACATTCTGCAGGTAAAGTAAAAAGTGCTTAAACGAGAACTCGATTCTGTAGTTTACAAAATATATAAAATCATTGTAGAAAGAGAACCCCGGGAAAGAGGAAGTGAATGATGAATTGAGTGATAGAGGGGAAAAAACAAAGATAAATGAAAATATCTGCTGAGAAGAAGGGAAAAAAAGACTGCAGTAAAAATGAGAAAGCTATCCAAATGTCATCTAATATTTTTGGATGATTTCAAAGTTCAAAGTACGAGAAGTATGCCGTTTTTGGAAATTGTCCATAAATGTGTTTTTAACAACTAATGCCAAACAAAAAGGCATTCGCAAAAATACATAGTGTAAGATATAAGTGAAAAACATAGCGATTTTATTGTAATTCGAGAAAACATACATGTATTTATGATTTATCTTATGGAGCCAGCATTCGTACATATTAGGTTTACATTCAACACCAGGATTAAAATAAGCTGTAGAATGCAGAATATTAAAAAAGTCAAGCTCTAGAGGACAAATTTTTTACTAGAAATATAAGAAAAATATTTCATATACTGGAGAATGATATCTACACTTCGTTTTTAACAAAATTGTGGTGAAAAGAGATTTATTATTTCGTCCTTAATAAAATTAGTGAACTAGCCCGTGATTGCGTACATTATCGTATGTGAAAGAGAAAATTCTAAAATGTTCATTAAGAGATTCCTACAGTCAAATAACCCACTATTTTCGCAATCCGCCGTCCAGGCAAAAAAGCTGTATTTTCTAAAGATAAATATTAACATACAAGATACTCAAATGCTATAACACCTGCTATTTTTAATTACTTATTTATTACAATATTATTATTTCAATTAAATTTTTAAATTTACATTCAGTGTCATTGTTTAGATTTTATTCTTACATGGATGGAGAGTGTGATGATAAATCGCGATTTTATCAAAATTCGTAATTAGATAATATATTATAAAAATTAGGTAAAAAGAGTAATAAATGGGTAACTATTATTTTATCAGCTGCACATTCGTCCGTACGCATACTTAGTAGGGGGATTTCTTGATGTGAACACATATTAAATTCTCTTCGGCGACAATTGACTTATTTCTACCTCTTTCTGCAGTCAGTTTCCATTACTTCTTGGCTATATTTTTGTAACCATTAGCTCTTCTGATATTTTAGAGTTTCTCAAGCTGCACTCTTGTTCTGGCTTCACTTTCTTCCCCTCAAGGTTTTCAACCCATTGGTTGACGTTATCCACAAAGCTTTAACCTCATTGGCCGAAGAGACACATTGGCCTGCGACACTCATGCCCGCAAGACTCTGTTGACTTGGTTGAATGTGTGTGGGAACTCTTATTGCCCATATAAATGTTTCGAGATTTTATGTAAACGCTGGTGTCTCATTAACTGAGGAGGTGATTTGAAGCGATCTAAAGTTTATTATCTGGCATTCTGCTAGTTGTCATTCTGTAATAAAAATGTTCAATCGGATGCACAAAACAAAACGCAAAAATTACGCAATATTTATTATCACAGAATCTATTCAGCATACATATTTCGCATAGTTATAAGAGCTTACGGGAAAAACCGGAAACGGCATCTCGAAAGCCGGAAATGGAAATATTTTGTAAACCGCCTACAGCCTCTAGAATTCAACGCTGAATGAATATCAGTCGTGGTCTAAGTTCTATCTGTAGCAATTGCCGAGAAAAAAGATGTTTCAAGGAATATTAGTAATCGGAAGTGAAAAAAACCAGAAGTGAAATTTTTTTGTGAACAACCGACCTCTTCCGGAATGTAATGTTGAATTCATATTATTCATTATCTAAGCTCAATCTATAGCTAAAATCGAGAAATAAATATTTCAAAACAATTTTTGAAGCGGAAATGGAGATCCTTAATGAAACTCACTATATCCTCTTCGGAATTTGATACTGATCAATCATGAATAAAGTTAAAGCAAATGGCAGTGGAAATTCTCATTGAATCCCCCCATCACCACCCCTTCGGAATTCAATGCTCACTCCATAACAGTCATCAAAATATATTTATAGCAGATTCAGAGAGAAATAGATGTTTGAAGGATAATGTGATGTTTTTAATCAGAAGGGATATCTCCAGAACCGGAAGTAGGAATCCTTAGTTGTTGTGGTTGTTGTTGAGACCCAGACAGTCCGACCTACCAGAAAGGTGCTGAAGACCCAAACCGTCCGACTCATCCGAAGACATAGAGCATCCATTTGGACGGCCGGCTACCAGAAAGGTGTTGAAGACCCAGACCACTCAACTGGTGTTTGGACGGATGGGAAGTGCCACCCAATTTCGACCGGAACCCAGTAAGAGAGGCATCCACAGGGGCCGTGCCCTCCTTCTCCTACCACCAACCTCTCGGAAGGACTTACGAACCCACATGTTTAACGTGATCGTACTCCGCGTGAACACACTGCGGCAGTTTTGGCAATGGCAGGAATCGGACCCTACCCTACCGTGTGCAATTCTCGCGCGCTAACCACTGGACTACCGCGTCCTCAGGAATTCTTAGTGAGTATCTTTACCACTTCCAAAACTTGATTCTAAATTCACATCAATCATTTTCTAAGCTATAGTCAATCTTGACAAACAGGTGTTCAAATACAATTTTTGAGCCGAGAGCTTAAAAGAAATTGAAGGCGAAATTATTAGTGAACCCTATAATTTCTTCTAGGATTTGATGCTGAATTTATATAAGTTAACATCTAAGCACTATCTATAGCCAATCTTGAGATGAAAATGTTTCAAGTAAAATAAAAAAAAATTGAACCGGAAGTTGACATCACTAGTGATTCTCCTATCACTTCCGAAATTCGATACTGAATCTGTCATCAGCTAAGTTCTATCTATAGCAAACTGAATAAAAATATGTTTCAATGAAAGTGTAACAACAATAGCATGCAAAATTTTTATCGCTAAAATTGAAGTAATTGAATTTACATTGCTCAAACTGGCTGAAAATAATTATACGATAAAATGCCCGTTAAAAATACAGAATAAAACAAATTAGGATCGGTATCAGCCGGTTTCTTCAAGCTAAAACAGCTTAGCGTCGTCATGGTCATATGCAGGATACTTTTCCAGCAGGGTGCTAAAATTGATTGCATTAAATGTTAGAGATTATTATCAACCTTAAAATGTTTATTATTACAAAGTAAATTTGAATGGATGGTATGAACATCACATTTTAAACTGTGTATACCAATTTTAAAAATTAGCAAGCACCAATTTTTTAAAGTTAGTGCATACCACCTTTAAAAAATAATCCCCCATTCATAATATAACTCTAACCTTCCTGGAGGCAGATCTTCCAAACTAACAAATTGGATATTCGTAAAGAAGCCAAATGCAATAAATTTTACCATTTAGGTATAAGTTTACATTGCTTTTTTTTAATATACACTTAGGAGAAAACACACAGCTGTGGTTGACCAGGATTCCAAACAGTTACTCGAGTCATTTGGATGAGTCGGTCTGAGTCTTCAGCAGCTGTGGTTGAATGTTCTAATTTCAAAAAGCATTTTTTATATTTTCTCTTATATTAGGTTTTAATTAATTTAACAATTTTCAAGAGGGGTGCTTTGGCACACCCTGACCCCCACCACTCCTAAATACGCCCATCAGTGTTGCCAGAAAAAATATTGTTGTTTGGGTAATCAAATATATTTTCTCCTATTTCCCCAAATATAATCCTCAATAGGTCAACGTCACATTCTAAATTAAAACTATAGGTTTTCTACAATAATTATAAACCAGGTGGGAAATATATAAAACTATTGAAAAACATAGTTATAATTTGAAAGCTGTAATGGAAATTATGGTGATAAGTGCAGCAGAAAATCGCTTCGCAAAATTGAAAATCGGTCCTTTTCTAAGCTTAGTATCCGGCAGTAAAATAATGCTGCAGATAACAATAAAATGTAGCTAAATCCGTTACTTCTTGCCCCTTATTACAATACTGGACTACGGTATTCTCAATAACTGTTGCTGATATTGAACTCTTATTAACACTATAATGAACAACACATTCGGCGGTTAAATTTTTAACAACATAGTTGGAAAGTGTTTATGACTTTGTTCATTCTGTCTCTCTGCCTGTCCTTCCGCACGATAACAGCCGTAAAAATGACTTTATGAAAATGAAATTTTAGTATGTTGTTGAGACGGTCTGTGGAACATACGGGAATGTGAATGAATAATGTTGTCCAATAAGTTTTGGATTGATCCCGGGTTGAAAAAATGAAATAGTACATTGAACCCTATGAGACCTAATTTTTCAAACATTTTTTAAGCGACGTTAAAATCCACAAATTGCTTCGAAAATTTTCGGAAATATTCAAACTATCCCATAAAAAATATAAAAAAAAATTAAATAAGTAGTTTTTTATATAAAAATTAAAATAATAATTACACCCATATCATATGAAGAGATCATGTAATCCATTTCAAAATAAAATATGGCATGCATCTTGTGTCGAAATCCTGATTTTTAAAGCTCTTTTTATTTATATTAAGTGTTGTACCCATCCTAAAACCGCTTGTTTTATGTTTGCTTAATTTCTGTGCATCTATATTCTGAAACAGCGCAATTACAATATATTTTAGTTTAAATGTTCAATGCAATATATCTTATGTCAAAGTCGTGATTTTTAAAGTTCTTTTTAATTTATATTTAGTGTTGCATCCGTGTTGCATCGGGGTTTTTTTGCTCATCTATATACTGCGAAAACGTAATTATAATATTTTTAGTTTAAATGATCATCAAACTTTGATTATTTCTACAACGAAGCCTGATTTTCACGCATGGAGAATGCAAACACATCAAGATGGAAGATGAGTTGTATAGAAATTGCTGAATTTCTTTAATGCAAAAATTATTTAGCTCTGGAGTCTGCAATATAGCTGATATGAATGAAACATTCATTGATTATACATAGAGAAGTAGACCATTTTATTTCCTTTTTCGAAGAAGATTTAAATTAAACATGGCGTTATGTACTACTTTTACCTCCATGGTTCTAAGTTTTTAAGTAAAATAAATTATTGTAGTATTGTGATAATTTTAAAAATTTCGCAGCTGAATAAAATGAATGGAAAAAGTTTATGAATGTAATAATCACTTTTTTTATATAGAGAGCCAGGCGATTTATATTTTGATGACGATATTTGAATAAAGATCGTTTATTTTTGATGAAGTTTTCAAATATAATAAATTGTAGTATTGTGACAATTTTAAAAATATCAACCCTGTATATATCGCATCTTAGAAATGTTTAATTAAAATTGCATTACAGTTGGAAAGTGTTTCATAATCAATGTAAAAATGTACAGGGTGTCCGAAAAAGGCCTTTAACGCCCATAACAAACGCCCTCAACATTTTACCAATTCGGACACCCTATATATATATATATACACATATATATATATACATATATATACACACATATATATACATATATATACATACACACATATATATATACACATATGTACACACATACACACACACACACACATATATACATACGTACATATTTGCCGACGCGGTGGCCGAACGGTCAAGGAAAGAGTTTCCTAGCGATCGTGTGGATGGCGCGCTGAATCAACGTCATATGACGGCTAAAAGGTTCACGGTTCTGGCCGATGTATAGACGAATGCTGAAAGAGTATATATATATATATATATATATATATATATATATATATATACAGGATTAGCATGAAATAAGTTTCCCACTTCAGAGGGCTCTAGAATGCGTTCTATAGGTCCAAATGAGATCAAATTTGGAATACAGATAATTCAAATAATGCGCTTGGCATTTATTAAATCAAAAATTTTAGTATCAACATTCACCTATAGATGGCGCTATAACACAAATGGTATTTATTTGCATATATTGAAAATGTGGAATATTATTTGCGTTGCAGTGCATGCCTAGTAGCATTATTCTTTGGATAAAAAGAAGGCGGATTCGGCACGAGTATTAGTTACTTTACAGCACATCATGCCAACGTTGCACTAAAAAGCTCTACCGGTGAAATTGCTCTACCAGAACCAGCAGAACTCCGTTGCAGCTGTAAAAGAATCCCGTCGTATGAAACAGATACTACGAAAAGATCCAATGTCTCCATGTGCCCTACGCAAGATGATAAAGAAATTTGAAACTACTGGGTAACTTGGAAATCTTCCAGGTAGAGGACGAAAGCCAATCCAGTCTTTTAGCGTCGAAAATGTGGCTACCGCGTCCGTTGAAACCAGCAGTCATTCGCCGCATGGTAGTGTGAGTATGCCTGTTCTTCCCGTGTATTGAATATGCCGTATTCCACTGTACGAAATATCTTACGGCGGATTTTGAATTTTTATCCCTACAAAATCAAGCCTGTGCACCTACTGCAGAACGGATACTCAGAGATTATACAATCATCCTACAGACGCAAATACACCCAAAGCGCTTTCGAACATCTTCCATGTTTATCCTCAGTGGCAATTGCCACTGAGGATGAACATGGAAGATGTTCGAAAGCGCTTTGGTTGTATTTACGTCTGTAGGATGATTGTATAATAAAATGGCTCTTGCATCTGTTTGAGATTTGTCATTTATTATTAAGAAGCACAATATTCATTTATCAAAACAAGAACGGTAACAGGTATTGAAAACTCAAACGTGACTAAAACAGGGGAATAGGGTTTCCAACGACGAGATGATAAAAAACAAGGAGGGAGAGATGAGAAGTAAGACATTATGAATGAATGGTAAAATACCAAAGAAAGTGAAAGTACAACAAACGCATTTAGCGCATGTGTTCAGTGATTAAAACTACGAACATACGCATAGTATTAAATTTAGAAGCAAGTAACCGGTTTCGGATGTTGCATGGTCCGTTCAAACTGGCTTAATAACGTATTTAAACAAAATAATCAGAACAGAAAAGGAAGAAACTAACTGCTTTTGAAAAGTAAAATAATCAAATCCGTTAATAAATGTGTAATAAATAACGGATATTCAAACAGGTAGAAAATTACTTAAATATTGAAGCAAAAGATAATTAAAAATTAGACAAGACATTTTAAGTATAAGATAATTAGTGACAATTATCATTAATATGAGAGTATGATTGAGAAACACTTAAAGTTAGTGTTGTATGTTGCTTTAAACGAGGTTTATATGTTTTATTTCCTTAGCAGTAGTTTATGCTATACATACTAACAATAAATATTAATTATTTTAGATAATATCATTTGAGAGTGTATATATTGCTCGTTGTATTTCAGAATCGAATTTAAAATGTTATACCCTTTTCAGAATATCCCTCTTGTGCATAAAAAACAATGGAACTTCAAAATAATCCAATTCAGTTCGACAGCCGCAAGTATTGGCCGTACTCTCCTGTTAAATTCTGTTGTTAAAATATATAACAAGGATACTTAAAGCTTCTTACAGGACAGCTTAGTGCTTTTTCTTTTACAGTATATGTAAGGAATGCAAAATTTGCAAGAAGAAAAATTTTATATATCTTGTAGGGGAAGATATAAATAGCGATAATTCAATAAGTCTTGTAGAGGAATAATAATTCCCAATAAAAAGAACTCCAGAAAACAAGAATGGATGAAGAATCGAGTGATGGAACGGAACGAGACTAAGATGGATGAAAAAAATCGAGAGAAAAAAGGGGGGGGGGAGGAAGATACAGTAAAGAAAAAGAGTTATCAAAATGTCATAACTTATTTTGTAGATGTTTTTGGATTTATAATATATGTGATCACAAATATTTAAAAAAATTTTAAAGAATATTAAAGAAATAAAATAAAAAATTTCTGCAATTTTGGTTTTTTTTTTGCTCAAAATTATAAATTTGCAAGGTTAGTTATAAATTAGCCAATTGGTTTCTTCATATATTTTCACTTTTTTTCTTGTTTAACAAATTGTTTTACAGTTGTTTTCAATTATTTTTCTAGTTTGTAATTTTAACAGCTGGTTTAAAAATATCCTGTTTTTTCGTTAACATCTATTAGTTTTACTTATTATTAACTAGTTTTCTATTCTCTCTTTTATCTGTGTTCTTACCTCCCAAATTTATTTTAGTTCATTTCATCTTTTCTGCTATTTCTTTCTTTGTGCTTTTTACCATTCATTCTTAGACTCCTGTCTCGTTGGTTTTACCTTTTTCCTTGCTGCAATGGCAGCTTTTGGTCTACCGTAAGCCATGTATGTTATTTTACAACAAATACCAAACTTGCTTGAATAAAGGAGGTTCCGCTTCTTACTTGTCCCGAAGGAGAAGTCTTTTTCTTGCTTTCGAAAGATGTAGCCCCTTGATTTCATTGTATGATATATTTATACGAAAAACTTATATTAATTTTAATTTTAAACAGCTCACAGTGGGCACAAACAAATAAAGTCGAAATATTATCAGTATTCTGACTTTATTTGTTTGTGCCCGCTTTCAGCAATCTTTTGAGGAAATCCTGTGATTTTAGAAAATTGAATAGTTTTATTTTAAGCTTCATTAAAAATAACCCATTCAACAAGGGCGAAATTACAAGCTTTTGGTTTTCACCTAATAATTGAATTTGAATGTCCTTGAAAATAAATCAATCAATTTAAATTTTTAAGGACATTCAAATTCAATTATATGGTAAAATTAAAAAGCAAAATTAAAATGGTAAAATTAAAACTATGAAATTTTAATAAAAATCACTGGATTTCTTCAAGATATATCACGCTGTCTGCGTAGAGAGACAAATTAAGGCTTAAGTAACCGAATGTCGTAAATGTCAAATAATCATGTGAAGTGCAGGACATAGTTTGTACTGTGATCTAAAAAACTCGAATCTGCAGAATTTCTGTCAAAATGTTTTGTTGCAGCAAGTGCGTTGTCTTCAGTTCAGCCTATCTAATTCCACATGTGAGGTTTTGGACCGGTTGAATTCCCCAGATTTTTTAAAGCTTTTGAAGCAACGTTTACTTTCTGCCAAAATGTTTCGCTGCGACAGGTGTGTTATCTTAAGTTCGACCTATCATAATTTCATATGTGAGATTTTGGGCCACTCGAATTCCCCAGATATCGTTTAAAAGCTTTTGAAGCAATTGGTTTACTTTCTTCCAAAATGTTTCGTTGCAGCAGGTGCGTTGTCTGTCCTTCAGCCTATCATAATTCCAAATGTGAGGTTTCGTACCGGTCGAATTCCCCATATTTCTTTTGAAAGATTTTGAAACAACTGCTTTACTTTCTGCCAAAATGCTTCGCTGCAGCAGGTGAATTGTCTGCAATCCAACCTATCATAATTATACATGTGAGATTTTGGATCGGTCAAATTCCCCAGATTTCTTTTGAAAGGTTTTGAAGCAACTGGTTTACTTTCTGTCAAAATGTTTCGTTGCAGCAGGTGCATTGTCTGGAGTTTAACCTATCATAATTCCACATATGAGGTTTTAGGCCGGTCAAAATCCCCAGATTTCTTTTGAAAGCTTTCAAAGCAATTGGTTTATTTTCTTATTGATTTACTATCTTAATGATCGCTTAATCAGTTAATCGCAAATCCTCATGTGAGGTGCCTGTCGAGCCAGTTCCGTACCTAGTTGTAAAAAAATGTATGTGGGCAGCACATGACTTTTACTACAGGCTCATATTCACACCCTCTTTATATCTTCTATAGTTCAGTAAATTGAATTTAATTGCAGAAAATATCACCCATAATAATTTTTAAATAAAATAAAATTTGCACTTTTAATCCAATTTCAGTTTTCATTTGATAACTGGACTTATATTCAAAAGTGGTATAGGGAAACTATAAAGAGACTAAAATATCTCGACAACAATTAATCCTAGAGTAATGGGGTTGGTTTGATTATTTTTGTGGGACGTGGAATGAATGATTTACGTTTAAGGTTTATATTATTATTATTAATTGTTTATTAATCATTGAAAACATGGCCGTTGATCTCATAAAGTGGAATTAACATTTAAATTGTACATCGCTCGTTGTTGTGCCGCAATAACCCTCCCATTATTTTTACCTTTTGTGTAAGTCCTGAAAAGAATTATTAATTAATATTAAAAGATTAGACTATTTTAAAACTTAAACAATATAATTTATTAACCACATCCATTTATCATCAACAACAATTTATCATGTATATAATTTCTCATTTATTATCAATTTTCATTTAACTATTTTAGCTAGGGGAGATACGACCAGAAGTATTAATTTTACGAAGGTGTCTAGGACCGGTAACATCAGAGCACATACCTTCCAGTTTAGACTTGGGCTCATCATCTCGCTTGCATCGGTCTTGGTGCTGGTCAGACTTACTTCTGCAACATTTTGTATCCGAGTTACTTCTACTACATCTCGTATCCAAGTTACTTCTGTAACATTTCGTATCGGTGTGACTTGTGGTTCCTTCGGCGGGGGGGGGGGGGTAGCTCCGCTCTTTTTTCCTTGGCGCTCATTGGTTCTTCTGAACCCAATAGCATCTCTTCATATATATCAAGGCCGCTCTCAGCCCCTTTGGCCTGGGACACCCAAATTTATGGTATTTGACCTAAAAGTTCACGTTGTTGTAAACACCGGCGCCATCCTGACTCGAGCTTTGTTAGCCGTTCTAGGCACCATAAATATTGAAATAAAAATGTCTCATGTGAGGACATATTTTGGCCTCTCAATTTTCATCGTTAAAAACTACATGTAAAACAAGCATTTAGTTTATACATTTGAGCACACGTAGTCTTTTATTTTAGATTTGACAATTTTTGATGGCATTTTCGGAGAAAAAGGAAGATTATTGTTTTCCGAATCATACCAAAATCTAATCAGCACCACGGTAACCCACAAGTGACTTCTTTACCAAATTTTGTAAAATTTGATATACTAGTTTTTCACCTAGAGTGGATACAAGTAAATTTTACGTTTAATTTCACAAAAAAGGCGTGTTCTTTTATCCCGAATCGTACCCAAAACGAATCAGGCACAGGGTCGTCAACAAGTAACTTACCTACCAAATTTTGTGAAATTTGGTCTATCAATTTTTCAGGTAGAGCGGATACCGGAAAATTTTACGGACCATTTCGTAAAAAAAGCCGGGTTCTGTTATACCGAATCGTACCAAAATCTAATCAGCACTCATAAGGAGCTTACCCACAAAATCGTATGATGATTTTACAGTCAATAAGCAGTAATATACAGTTAATAATCAGTCAATTACAGTCAATATACAATCAATATTCAGTCAATTACAGTCAATATACAGTCAATACAGTCAATTGCACGTCCCCCCCCACCACACACATATGTCACTCTAAAAGCAGTTTTTTCTTGTTCTAGAGGTCCCAAAATATGTAGCTACCTCGAAAACTCGAGTTGCGATTTTCGGCATGATTCCAATGCTTCCCCTATACATTACCAGGTGATTGCAGGTAAAATTAAGTGATCGGATTTCTGTAAGATTCTTTCCCAGCATCGTATTTACTTTCCTACGGAGCCCCCAAGTGATCGTTTAGCCTGCATATCATAAATGTATGTGATACTTTGGACGGGATCGAGTTTGCAATTTGTTTTAAAAAATTCGCGTTAACAGATTTCTGTTAAATGGTTTTGTAGCATCAGGTTCCTTAGTCCGCCTATTGTAAATCCAAATGTGAGGGTTCGGGTTAAAACTCTTAGAAATATGTCTGTCGTAACTGAACAAATATTCCAGTATTGTTCTTTCCACTGTTATGCGTTCTTTTTATAACCACGTGCAATGCGTTTATATAAATTGATTATACGAAGCAAACCTAGCTATAACCCAAAATATACCTAGATTATCTAGGTATATTTTGGGGTGTTGTTTCCAACATACATATAATGGTTATAATAACCGTTGTCGTAATAACAGTGTAGGACATACAGTATAATGGCTATAATAACCATTATATTGTATGTCCGACAATTTTACGTGCAGCCCAACTCCTGAAAATCAAACAGTAAAAGTCTGTTGTGGGCAGTACATGTTTTTCTTATATAATGCAACAAATTTACTTCTTTCATGGTGAAAAAAATATGATGTGGACAACACATGAGTTTCTTTAGACAATGCAATAAATTTGCTCTTTTTACAGTCAATAAATAATGTATAAGATCAATGATACTGTGCTTTTAATTTTGCATTGTACATTTGGTAATTTTCCGAATGACAACATGTAAAACTATTTTATAGCACACAATTAACTTATATTTCACACAACTATGAATTAATTATTATCAATATTGGTAACATCCTAAATAAGAGATAGTCGATATAAAATATTATAAGTAATTCATCATTTAGGCGTCCTTTTCATTTATTAAATTTCATTTTTGCAATTTTGACGAAATTTTCTTCGATCTGGAGCGAAATTTAACAATACTTTGCTAGATTATTCAACAAGTTTGCCGATACACCTCCAAGTGTCAAAAACAAACGGAGAGATGAGCATTTCTAATATACTAATTTAAAAAGACGCCAAATTGGCGACGTTCCGATAAATTTCTCACCAAGCGTTGCGGACGGACGGAGAAATGGGTTATTCTTATTGTCTATTCCTATATTGATTCCTAGATATGGAACTTTTATTGCAATTTCATTAATTCAGCGTCAGTGTCATCAATTTAGCGAATTTTTATCAATTGGGGGAAATTTTAGTCAATTAGGCAATATTTAACAAGTCACCAAGTTGGAGGTATACCGAAAAATTTGTCACCAAAATATTATTTAAACGTTAGGGACGGAAAAATAAGTTATCCTTATAGTACTCATAGATTCTTATAGTATTTTCAAGATATTGAATTTTGGTCGATTAGTTTTCACTTTCATTGATTTAGTGTCATTTTTATCAATTTGGCAATATTTAAAAATTCGCCAAGTTGGCGACATTCCATCAAATCCATCGCCAAAATCTCGCCAAGCATTATGGACGGAGAAATAAGTAATTCTTAGAGCAGATAAATGACTATTGGCGTCCAGCTAAAAAAATATTACCCAAAGTATATTTTCCCATGAATGAAACGAGCTACATTCACGAGATTGATGTCGCCAAATTTATCGTATGATATTACTTATGAAAAGTGAACATATTTCACAATAGTTACAGTATTGTGGCAATTAATTGAGAAATGCAGTTTTTTTTATAAAATTCAGTTTTAGTCAAGTTTTCTATGGATACATTTAAAACTAATAAGTGATATGACCTCCCCGAGACTTTATAACATCACAGACATGTTTCGGCATGGAATGTACTAGACTAGCACATGTAGTTTTAATTTCAACGTCTCTGAACCATATGTCAATAACGGCCGAAATTAGCTTGTCCATCGTCGTACAGTCAAATTTATGAAGCCGTTTTTTGACAATAGCCCACAAATTTTCTATGGGATTCAAGTCTGGTGAATTCTCGGGCCAATCCAGTACGGTAATATTTTTTTTTTTAGCAGAAATTTTTGATTCGCTTCGAAGTGTGACATGGCGCGCTGTCTTGTTGGAAAACGCAATCTCCGTTCGGCCACAGTTTAGCCATGGTTGGAAGCACTTTTCGGGTCAATATGACTTTGTAACTGGCACTGTTCATCATTCCCTCTACGGGAACAAAAGATTCTGTCCCCAAAACACTGAAACAACCCCAAAACATCTTTTTGGGCGGATGCTTGATTGATGTGGTGCTGATTGAGAGGTTCTCCTTGGCTCTTTCTCACGAACATAGATCTAAATCCCTGAACCACAAAATGTGTTTCGTCAGAAAAGAGAACTTTCTCCCAGTCCATGTTTTGTATTTCCGTGCCCATTCCAACCTTTTTGTTCTTCATGCGAAGCTTCAGAAGCTGCTTCTTGTACGGTCGACGTGCTCTCCGTCCGCGTTCTAATAGCCTGTATCGCACTGTTGAAGGTGCAATATCAACACCAGCTGCCACCATGGACTTAGACAGGTCAAAACTGGTTAATCGAGGATTTTTAACACTCATTCGATGTAAAGATTTGTCGTCACGAGTCGAAGTTGAACTTTTTCGGCCGCATCTTCCAGAGCGGTTGGTTCCAGCATTTCCTGTTTCCTGAAACCGCTTCCAGATCCTCCCGACACTTCCTGTACTCACTCCACATATTTTACCTATTTCCTCGAACGTCTTAGAAGTGTGTTCTCTAAGCGCAATCACTTTAGCACGTGTTTCCGCGCTGATATCCATGACGCTAATGAGCCCCGCAACAACTGAGAAACTACCACTGCGGAACACCTGCCACCTGGCGGAGGAATTTGAACACCTGCTACTTACCAGGTGCATACGAACACCTGCTACTTTGATAATAACTGCAATTTGAACTCTGAGCTACTTTGGAGTGCTTCTTCCTAAGCTTACGTGTGATAAAACGAAAAAAATGACATTTCTCAATTAATTGCCACAATACTGTACTTTTATTTTTATTTTATGTAATTTTTTGATAATTTTTTTTTGAAAAATGGTCAATGTCTCAAGAAAGATTCATGCTAGCATTCTAAAGTTTATTCCAATCGTTTTCTAATGCAAAATTACGTAAGATATGTCTATTTGAGTAACTTTATGAAAGGTTTTAAATTTTGATGATTTTTTTTCAAAATTTCACTGGAAAATTTAGTGAGGTTCTGTACATTCGATTGCTTTTAAAAACAGTGAGCTTCCAGTACTCACGGATTATAATTTTTGTACCAAATTTCGTTTGAATCGCTTCATTCATTCGTCAAGTATCATCTCCACAGACTCACTGACACACAAACACACACACATCACCTCAAAAACATTTTATTCGTGTCCAGGTATGCTTGAAACGTGCTCTCCCATGGAAAATTTGAATTCGGAATTTCGACCCCGTCAAAATACTTTCCTAATATATTATACTATGTATATAAAGAAAGTAATATACATTTACTATGCATATAAGGAAAGTAATATACATTATACTATGCGTATAAGGAAAGTAAAAATTATGTATCAGATCTACGATACAGTATTTTTAACGTTGAATTGTACATTTGGTGCTCTGCTGATGACAGCATGTAAAACTATTTCGTACCAAATAACCTTTTTTTTTACGGTGCTCTAAATTAACAATTGTCAATATTGATTGCATCCTCAATAAGCAATATAGTTCATATATCAAAATACGAGTATTTTAATAATAAATTCATCATTTAGGCATCAATTATATTAACTTGTCGTAATTTTTGCAATTTTAACGATTTCTCTGTCAATCTGAGGTGAAAAATCGCTAAGTTGACTATATTTCGCTAAATTATTCATCAAGTTCGTCAAATGTATCTCTAAGTGTTACAAACAAACGGAGAGAAGATTTCTCATATACTAGCAAATATGCTCGTTATATGACAGAATTAAATATTTCCATAGCATCACTTCCCATTTAGCGTCATTTTTATCGATTTGGGACATTTTATCAGTTTGGTGAACTTTTTATTAGTTTGGCGACATTTTTATCAATTTGGCAGCATTTGAAAATTTGCCAAGTTTGTGACATACCTTCAAATTTTTCATCAAGCATTATGGCCGGACTGAGGAATTCCACAGTTCTCTCAGTTCTTTTTAAAATATATCCAATTTTTCAAAAATATTCTTCCCAAAATATTGAATTTTCTTCAATTAGTCCTCATTTCCATTGATTTACCATTATTTCTCTCAATTTAGGGACAATTTTATGAAATTAGCAACACTATCAATTTGTCCACATTTTTATCAATTTGGTGACATTTTCGTTAATATGACAGCATTTAATCCGTTGCCAAGATGGCGATACTTGACCAAAATTCGTTGCCAAAATTTCGCCAAGAGTGATGGAGAGAAAAATAGGTTATTCCTATACTAGATTATTACATTATTTCCAAGATATTGAAATGTCCCCCACTAGTCGTCATTTTCATTGATTTAACGTCATTTTTATCAATTTGGCGACATTTTTATCACTTGAGTTGTTTTTAATTTGGCAACATTTAAAATGTCGCGAAGTTGACGATATTCCGCCAATTCGTCGCCAAAATTTTGTTAATCGTTATGGACAGATAAATAGGTTATTCTTATAGTAGATACATGACTAATGGTGTCCAAATGTAAAACTATTACCCAAAGTTTCTGCTTTAGTGAATGGCACGCGCTAGATCCACGAGAATAATGTTATCAAATTTATGACATAATATAACATATGAAAAGTGAACATATTTCTTAATAGTTAGTAATATTTATAATTGTGTGTGATTTTTTGATACATTTATTTGTAAAATGTGCAATATCTCAAAAATGTTCAAGCTAGTGATTTAAAATTTTTGTTGATGGTTTAATAATGAAAAATTGCATAAGAAGTGATTATTAAACGTTTTGATTTTTTTATAGTTTTTAAAACATTCATTTGAAAATTAGGGTGTGTTCTGAACATTCGATTGCTGTTAAAAACAATAGTTTTCCAGTAATTATGGATTGTAATTTTTCTACCAAATTTTGCTGGAATGCACTATTCATTCGTGAGATATCGTCTCCACAGATTCGCTGGCATGCAGACACATCACCTTAAAATCGCCTGATTTGTGTTTAGGAATGCTTGAAACATGCTCTCCCGTCGAAAACTAGCATTCAAATTTTCGACCCCGTCACAATACTTTACTTATACATTATACTATGTATATAAAGTAAAAAGAGTAGAGGGCAGAAGATGAAGTTTGCATCTACTAATATGTAGAAAGTAAAAATAGAATGAATAAATAAATACATACTGTGAATAAATAAATAAATAGTGTGAATAATTAAATAAACAATGTGAATAATAAGTAAATAATTAATGTGAATAAGTACATAAATAACGTGAATAAGTAAATAAATAATGTCAATAAGTAAATAACGTGAATAAGTATATAAATAATATCAAGTAAATAAATAAATAAATACGAAAAAATATATAATAATAATCGCTAGAAAAATATATTTCCCTAAAAAGGGGAAGAACTGAATGATGAATTGAGTGATAGAAGGTAACGAGACGAGAGAGAATAAAAAATAAAAAATCGGCGGGGAGGAGGAAAATAGATTACGTAAAAAAAGGAGCTATCAAAATGTCATCTAATATGCCGTAAATATTTTCGACTGCTCTGTAAGTGTAAAGTACGTGATGTCTGACACTTTTGAAAAATGCTCACAAATGGGATTCAAATACTGCTGAGCAGAATGTGATTTGAATATAATGTTAGAGGAGACAGATTTAGGAAGTAACATAGTATATAGGTTTCATTTTATTGCAGTATAATATGCGTTGATATTCCTTTGAGTCAAATATAAATGTCCTAAATAGTTTTTTTATACAGGTTACAAAAAGGGACAAATATCGACTAATTAAAGAAGGGAAAATTTAATTTTTGAGCGAAATACTTCTTGAAATAAAGATTTGTATAAAGAATTTAAGGGCATGTCTCCAAATAAGTAGTTTACATCAATATATCTCCTTCTACCAAGGGAATGTAAACTTTTCAACTTTTCAAAGTGTGGGCCACAAACATTTTGCAACCGATATTAAAAGTAATATTGGAAATATAAAAACTAAGAATCAAATAATTGTGAAATTGGATAACAGGATAAATATACATATATCACTTTCTTCCAATGCTCTCAAAATAAGCATTATAACTATCTCACAGCATTCTTAATCATTCATCGAAGAAATGGAAAAATATTTCAATATATTGACATTCTGCCTTATATTATTTGTCCATGTCAAATAATTCCAGTAAAATAATAATATATTGTATGTAACAAAATTCGAATTCGAATCAAACATTCGAGTTCGAGTTTTCCACGAATAAGCAAGTTTCAAGCATCCCTGAACTGAAATCGAACTTTTAGGAGGTGATGGTTATATGTACGTGTGTGTGTGTGTGTGTGTGTGTGTGTGTGTGTGTGTGCCTATAGACATGATATCTCTCTAACGAATGGAGTTTTTCGAACAAAATTTGGTGAGATTATTACAATCAGGGACTACTGGAACCCAATTGATTTTAAATAATCATTTTATATGCAATTTTTCAGTACAAAACGAGCAATGTTGTAGATAGCAGAATGTACCATTGTCGACATATAGCCCATTTAAAAAACATAATTATAAAAAAGAAATTAAATAAAATTAAAAAGAAGCAAATATCGCAAAACAAGTTGACATCCCATATGCCATAGTATAAGATAAATTTTCTAACTCATCGATATAGCTCGTTCCATTCATGACAGAAAACGTTTATCGATTCGAATTTAAACCATCGAAAAAATAAACTGAAAGTTGTTATAGCTTATTCTTTAGCAGCACTTTGACTTGCACGCACATCGAAAATATATCCTCTGCTTCTTTTTTGCTGATCTACATGTTTGGCGATAATTTTAGTGACAATTTGGAGACCTTCGTGACGAACTTGGGAAATATCGTCCACTTGACTACTATGAAAATGCCGCCAAATGGACAAAAGTGACGTGAAAGTAAAAAAAATGACGTCATATTGGAAAAAATTCAATACCTTAGAGAATTAATTTAAATTTCTCTGATACTATTTGTCACTTTGGGGGAATTAACATTCTTGATATAGAGAAAGTCATATGCTGGCCACATCAGATTTTTCTTTTAATATGCCTAAAGTAAAATTTTGTAAACGCTTCAAATGCACTCAAAATATACATTGTACACTCCAAGCTCAAATTAAAATATGCATTATAAATTTATAATCTCACAACATTGTGAATCATTCAACAAATGAATTAAAGATGAGAAAAATTAAATAGATAAATTAAAATTGTCATTATATAAATTGCTTGTTGTCAATTGTCAAGCACAAAAGAGTTAAAATAAAATAATACTAACACGGATTTAGGTATATAGCCTGAAACAAAATAAAATCGTGTTTGTTATGTTAATTATATTACAATACAAATAACGTATAATTTAATAGTTTGATCGCAATACAACAATGTTATACTCCAAATACATTTCTAGTAATAAGATTATGAGACAAACACAACAATGTAATAAACGACATTGACTTTATTTATAGTATGTATGGAAGCAATGTGAATGTGAACAAATATCAGAATTTAAACAGATGAAATAAATAATTTATTTCTAACTTAGATAAAAGATTTAGTTTGTCACAGAAAGTAAATTTATAATCTAGAGTTATACATTTTATATAATTTTATTATATCAGGTTCCTAGGAAAGTCTTCAAGCACCCAATAAATTTGTATGGAAAGGTTCACAGCATACCCATTAGGTGAATCTATAGTAAATCTACCATGGTGGATCTTATAAAATCGATTACACCACGCTTAGAAGAAAATTAAAAGGTTAGGCTAACGAACTAAGCAACAAGGCGAGGTATGAGAAATAAATCACATACAAAGTTATATAACCTTGTATAGAAATCGACACCGGAAGCGAAAGGAACGCGTGTATGGAAGGCAGTAAATAGCAGGCTTAATCGGCTTCTAGATGCTCTGTCACGCCACATAACTGTTACACGTTGCTGAACGGTATAGGAGCCCATACAAATAATACTACTTACGTAGTATCCAGGCGTGAAGTAAAAGGCAGTACGTACACTAGATTTCTGGGCATGTAAGGAATATTACTTTCCTTATATGCATAATGTATAAGGAAAGTATTGTGACGGGGTCGAAAATACGAATTCGAGTTTTCGACGTTAGAGCACGTTTCAAGAATCCCTGGTCACGAATCAAACATTTTTTAGGTAATGTGTGTGTGTGTGTGTGTGTGTGTGTGTGAAAGTGTGTGTGTATGTGTGTGTGTGTGTGAAAGTGTGTGTGTATGTGTGTGTGTGTGTGTGTGTGTGTTTGTGTCAGTGAGGTTGTGGAGACGATAACTAACGAACGAATGGACCGATTCGAACGAAATTTGGTACTAAAATCACAATCCGTAAACACTGAAAGCCTATTGTTTTTATACGCAATCGAATGTTCAGAACCCCTAAATTTTCGAGTGAAATTTTGAAAAAATCGTCAAAAAATCAAAACCGCTAATAAAGTTACGCAAATAGACATTTCTTATGTAATTTTTCATTAGAAAACAATTGACAAAAATTTTAGAACGCTAACATGAACCGTTCTTGAGATATTGCACATTTAAAAAAAAATTATCAAAAAGTCATAAAAAAAAAATTCCTATTGAGAAACGTGTTCACTTTCTTATGTAATACCATGCGATAAATTTAGTGATATCATTCTCGTGGATATGGCTCGTTCCTATCATGGAAAAAGATATTTTGAGTAATACTTTTGTATTTGAAAGCCAATAGTCATTTATCTGCTGTAAGAATAACTTATTTCTTCGTCCATAACGCTTGGTGAGATTTTGGCGACGAATTTGGTGGAATGTCGTCAACTTGGCGACTTTTTTAAATGTTGCTAAATTAGAGAAATCTCGCCAAATGGATAAAAATAACGCTAAATCAATGACGACTCATTGATGATGACGACATGGAAAATGACGACTCATTGACGAACATTCAATATCTTGGAAAGAATATAAATAACTACTATAAAAATAATCTATTTTTTTTACTGTAAAAGTAGTAAATTCATTGCATTATATAAGGAAAGTCATGTTCTGCCCACATCAGATATTTTTTTTCAGATGCACATTTAAAATTTATATTACAATACCATTAATGCAAACTCATAGTTGTCAAAATTTCAATTTTAAAATTAGAACATGTTTCTGTAAATTGCAGTATAATTATGAATTAATAGTAAAATTTTCAAATTAATGCAGTTATTTTTTACAAACGCAAATATTAATGGTAAACATACACTATAGAAAAAATTTATTATTTCACAAATATAAAACTATAACTTTGCAATTTAGCAACTTCAGAATTATTGCATTTTTTCTATGAGCGTATGTAGTGGATATAGAAACTTTTAAAAACATGTTGTCTATATTTATTCATTTATAACAAAATCTTTGCTGATTACTTTTAACGACTAATAACTCCAAGGTTGAGTTCTCAAGTGTGTTAAGATATTGTGTTCTTGTTGTTTCTCGTTTCTTTACCATAAAAATATTCTATCGCATTATACATTACTATGCGGTATTCTCAGTTCAAAATAAACAACATCACAGCGGATAGTTTTTTGCATTTCTGAAAATCATCAGCTGTATTTATATTGCCTACCAATTGCCTATTGGTTATTCATTTTACTTTCTTTAAAAATATCTTATGGGAGTTTATCTACCTTAAATTTACAAAATTTAGACGGAAGTTTGTTTATTTCTTTCTCCACATCAACCATTAATGCTAAAATTATGAGAAATTTGTTTAAATTAAAATACAAGATATCCGATTATATTTTATATACATACATTATATTTTATATACATTATATATTCCGATATATATATTCCGATATATATATATTCCGATATATTTTCAGATATTCCGATTATATTTTATATACATTATATATTCCGATATTCCAATTATATTTTATATACATCCGATTATATTTTATACACATACATTAAAAATTCAAAATTTACAAGGCCCAAAAATTTACTTTTTAATGGAAATTCCCGAACAATATAGTCACTAAATATTTGGAATGTTTTCTAGCATAGGACTAAGAAGAAGATAATACTACTGACTGTTTCAAGCCATCAACATTTTTAATGATGCATCACATATTGCAATGTATGCACCATCAGCATCTTAATGTTCCATCTATAAATATTTACAAAGTTATGTTAAGTATTTTCGCCATAAGATAGGGGTTACATCAGAATTCAATGAAGCTGTAGTAGTTTTTTAGACCTAATTAATATTATCCCTAACATACTTATTAATAATTCATTTTTGTTGAACGTTTTTGTGGCAAATTTGTTTATTAAGGCATTCGAGGTGGAACCAATTTTGATATACTTTGTATTCAGCCGGCAGAGAGCACTGTATGTTTGACCGTACAGTTTATAGACCGAAGATAATGCGCTCAAAGCAATAAAGATTCTATTTCACATTACATTTAGAAAGTTTCAATAAAATACGCAGAAGTAAGTGTATTTTTTATGTTATATAAATTACAATATTGTAAGTGCATTTTATTTTCCCTACAATACATGGTAATGTATAAGGAAAGTATTGGAATCATGTCGAAAGTCGAAAATCGCAACTCGAGTTTTCGACTGATCTACACGTTTCAAGATCTCTAGAATACGAAAAAACCATTTTTAGCGTGGCGTCTGTATGCGTGTCTGTGTGTTTGTCTGTCTGTCTGTGCAGATTTTGTATCCACTCTAACTAAAAAACTAAGTGACCGAATTTCATAAAATTTGGTAGGTAAGCCACTTGTGGGCAAATCTGGTGCTGGTTGGCTTTGGGTACGATTTTTGATAAAAGAACACGCCTTTTTTTTTTGCGAAATGGCCCGCAAAAGCTTGTATACAATCTAGCTGAAAAACTGATGAACCGAATTTCACAAAATTCAGTAGATAAGTTGCTTGTGGGTTACTCTGGTTCTGATTAGATTTTAGTACGCTTCGGAAAAAAATAACCTGCCTTTTCCTGCGAAATGACCCGTAAAAATCATCAAAATCAAAAATAAAAGTTACGTATGCTTAAATATATCCATTAAATGCTTGTTTTATACGTAATTTTTAACGAAGAAAATAATAAGATCAACACCATTACACCAGGACTAGCCGTTCTCGAGATATTTTTCGAGTTTTCATATTTTCTCTACGCCACCTTCGAAAATAAGTCCAGTTACCAAACGAGAATTAAAATTGAATTAAAAGTGAATTAAATTTAATTTAAATAACGAGAACGTGAATATAAGTCTGCAGAGTAAGTCGTGTGCTGTTCACATCAGATTTTTAATGTTATATAAAAAGTTCGTTCTCGGACCCCAGGGACCGACACCGTTTAGAACGGATTAATGAACGCGGTTCATCGTTAGAATTTTTGAATCCACATTTTTTTGAACGAACCTGTTTGGAATCTCCTCATTCTGCTATCTACCTACAAGCAAAACAGGCAGTACACTAAGAAAACGCAATCGATCCTGTATTCTTTTGATCCTTTTGAACAGTATTTTAAATATTGCTCGAGTTTCTGTTTCATTTTCTGATTTTACTTTTTTAATTTTTGTTTTAATTTGTGTTTTTTGAATTTTTTTAAATAAATCTGAATTTTTTTAAATATTTTTTGAATAAATTTAAATAAATAAATATTATAAATAAATACTGAAATAAAATTCTGATGTGGGCAGCACATGACTTTCCCTGCAGACCTATATCCACGTTCTATTTCTTTTAATTAAATTTAATTCATTTCTCATTCAATTTTCGTTCTCATTTGGTAACTGGACTTATTTTCAAAGATGATGCAGAGAAATTACGAAAATTTTAAAATATCTCGATAACGGCTAGCCCTCGTGTAATGGGGTTGGTCTTATCCTTTTCATCATTAAAAATTACGTATAAAACAAGCATTTAATGGAAATATTTGCGAATACGTAGTTTTTTATTTTAGATTTTTTCTACAATTTTTGAGGGCCATTTTGCAAAAAAAGGCAGGTTAATTTTTTCGAATAATACCAAAATCTAACCAGCACTAGGGCAACTTACAAGGGACTTATCTACCAAATTTTGTGAAATTTGGTCTATTAGTTTTTCAGCTAGAGTGAATACAGGCCTTTGCGGGTCATTTCGCAAAAATAGGCGAGTTCTGTTATCCCGAATCGTACCAAAAACTAATCAGCAGCAGATTCAGCCACAAGTGACTTACCTACCTAAATTTATGAAATTCGGTCAATTAGTTTTTCAGTTAGAGTGGATACAAAATCTGCACAGACAGATGTCACGCTAAAAATAGTTCTTCGTATTGTAGAGGTTTCGAAACGCGTAGTTCCGTCGAAAACTCGAGTTGCGATTTTTAGCATGATTCCAATACTTTCCCTATACCTTACCATGTATTGCAGGGAAAGTAAAAACGAAAAAACGAATGTATTGACAAGAAAGATTAATCATGCATAAATCATTGTTTATTAAACACTTTCCAACTACAATGCAATTTTATTTAAACATCACTAAAATGCGACACATTCAGCAGTAATATTATTAAAAGTATCACAATACTACTATAATTTATTATATTTGAAAACTTCATCGAAAGAAATTAACTTTATTTAACTGACGTCATTGCAATATAAATTCCCTGGCTCTCTATGACAAAGCAGTAAAAATTTCCTTCATAAACAGTTATTTTATTCCTTTCATTCATCACATTACTACAATAATATATTTTACTTATAAACTTAAAACCATGTACGTAAAAGTAATTTAACTCTGTGCTTAAACTTCACCGAAAATTCTGCTATAAAATCGTCTGTTCTCTATGTAAAATCAATGACGGTTTCTTCATTTATATCAACTATATTACAGACTCCAGCGCTAAATAATTTTGCGTTAAAGAAATTCAGGAATTCTTATACAACTCATCTTACAGCTTGATGTGTTTACAATCTCCATAAGTGAGAATTAGGCGTCGTTGTAGAAATAATCAAATTTTGATGATCATTTAAACTCATATATATTGTAATTGCGTTGTTTCAGAATATTGATGTACAGAAATTAAGCAAAAATAAAGCTGTTTTAGGACGGATACAGCACCAAATATAAATTGAAGAGAACTTTAAAAATCACGATTTTGACACAGGATGGATACCATATTTTATTTTGAAGTGAGTCAATTGATTTCTTCATATAATGGGTGTAATTATTATTTTAATTTTTATTTAAAAAACTACTAAATATATTTTTCTGAAATTTTTGTTATATATTGTATGGAATAATTTGAATATTTTCTAAAACATTCGAAGCAATTTGTGAATTTTAAATTCGCTTAAAAAATATTTGAAACATTAGGTCCCATATAGGGTTGAATGCATTTCATTTTTTCATCCCGGGTTCAATCCAAAACTAATTGGGTGATATTATTTATTTATAATTTCATAAGTCCCACAGACCGTCTGAACAATATACTGAAATTTCATTTTGATAAAGTAATTTTACTTCAGTTATCGTGCTAACGGGCAGACAGACCGACAGACAGACTTAACAAAGTCATAAGCACTTTTCAACTAGTTGTAACGTGTTAAAAACGTCGATAACTACTTGCAGGCAACAATCAAACGGTATTATATTTTCAGCAATACACTGCTGGCTGTATGACATACAGTCAAACGTGTATCATACTGAAAATACAGACGATCATATTTTAGATCAATTTTCATTATATATTAGGCAACTTTCATTCATCATTGGAAATTTTAAATTGTATGCATATTTGTTTAATTTAAATCATTTTATATAAAGTAATTTTTATCATATGATATAATATAGATTTGTTTTTCCAATTATGTTCTCTGGTTACTATCACTTTCAGGCATCATGTGTTCCTGCATATTAAATTTTCGATATACTCCGGTGTCTTATCCGGGGCCTATTATTCGGGTGTATCGTATTTTTTTAATTTTTAATGCTATATTCTTTTACCCGATTTTCTCCCAGCGAAAAGTAGATAACACTTCTTTTCAAAATAAGCATGCAGGGCCCTCGCTGATAAAACAAAGTGCAATTAATTAAACATATTAGGGTGTAGAGAAAAGAGTTAATTTAAAGTGTCACCATTTTCAAATTTATTAACGATAAAATATAACTTTGGTAAAAAAAAAACTAGACAAGTTTACGATAAAACTGAAATTTCTTAATAATTGAAAAACATTGCACTTTTACAGAATAAGTGAATTTTCATTTTAGAGCAATTCTCTAGTCATTTTTATGAAAGTGTCATGGAAGAATTTTAGAAGTACCAAAGATCTTAAACTAAAACCGCTAACAGTTGGGAGGTTACTAAAGAGTTTTCAAAAACTAAATATGTTGCAGACACAGTGAAAACGGATAGGCCCACCATTTTAACTCATGAACGCTCTTAAATAAAACTACGTTACTGAAGATTTTCAATGTGCTCTTCTGAAACACTTGATGACATCCTCACAAGAATAGCTAGAGACATATTGCTATAAGAACATGTGCGTGGGACTCTCATGCTTTTGAAGTGAAATGTCATATCATTAATTTTATTAAATATCAAAACCGTTAACTTTTTAATGCGAATAAGTTTTATGATTTTGGGATTAGCAGACAGAATCCAGTATATAAATTGACTAGGCATAAAGTAATTAAATTAAATATTTTATTGTTTATTCATCAATACCAATCAATTCATACTTTATGAATGAAATTATTGGTATATGGTAACTAAAATAGGATATAAATATTTTCAACTGTAACTTTTCTAAGGCAAGATGTCTAGCGAGCAAATACTACATCGATTGTAGTGCTCAACCTGGTAGGGGATTTATTCCTATCAGTATTTAATTTCAAGTGAATTTTTTCTCGAAGAATTAGATCAGTAGTTGTGCTCTTCTAACCAAAATAATTGTTGAAATCAGCTGAGAATGATTGATATTTTGTCTAGATTTCTTCTCGAAAATTTTGCACTCTCAAAAGTGCATGTCAACAAGATTTCGTGAAAAAATCCAATGAACTTATGAACGTTTTGGTTCTGCGACATGTAAATGAAAACCATGAGAATCGTTTGCCTATGTATTAGTCGATATAGGACTGCTCAAAGATAAACAATTCCTATGCTATAATACCAAGAGGTTATATCGCTTAAAGTCCGACTTCAATGCCTTTTTCCCGGTCGGTACTCCCATTTTCTTTCAAATAAACTATTTGGAGGTTTCAGGTAGTTTATTAATATTTTATTTTTTTCGAAACTCACGATCACGTTCGGTGCTCTTTTGTTTTGTTATATTAAAACTCGCAAATTTTCATAATTTTCTACTAACACTTATCAAAACGAAAACTTGTCAACGAATACAAAGAGAAAAAAATCTGATGTGGGCAGCACATGACTTTCCTTATATAATGCAATGAATTAACTACTTTTACAGTAAAAAAACAGATTATTTTCATAGTAGTTATTTATATTCTTTCCAAGATATTGAATTTTCGTCAATGAGTCATCATTTTCCATGTCGTTATTGATTTAGCGTCATTTTTATCCATTTGGCGAGATTTTCGTTCATTTACCAACATTTAAAAAAGTCGCCAAGTTGGAGACATAACACGAAATTCGTCGCCAAAATCTCACCAAGCGTTATGGACGAAGAAATAAGTTATTCTTACAGCAGATAAATGACTATTGGAGTTCAAATACAAAAGTATTACTCAAAGCATCTTTTTTCATGAATGTAACGAACTAGATCCACGAGAATGGTGTCACCAAATTTATCGCATGGTATTACATATGAAAAGTGAACATGTTTCTCAATAGGAAATATTTTTTTTTATTTTATATTACTTTTTGAAAATTTTTTGAAAAATATACAATATCTCGAGAACGGTTCATGTTAGCGTTCTAAAATCTATGTCAATCGTTTTCTAATGGAAAATTACATAAGAAATGTCAATGTGCGTAACTTTATTAGAGGTTTTGATTTTTTGACGATTTTTCCAAAATTTCACTCGAAAATTTAGGGGTGTTCTGAACATTCGATTGCGTATAAAAACAATAGGCTTCCAGTGTCTACGGATTGTGATTTTTGTACCAAATTTCGTTCGCATCGGTCCATTCGTTCGTCAGTTATCGTCTTCACAGGCTCACTGACACACACACACTCACACACACAGATATCACTTCAAAAATGTTTGATTCGTGATCAGGGATGCTTGAAACGTGCTTTCCCGTCGAAAACTCAGATTCGAATTTTCGACCCCGTCACAATACTTTCCTTATACATTATTGTATATAAGGAAAGTAAAAAACCCTTCAGTAATACACTACATACGTAGTACATTGTGAAAGCGCCCGACCTGCACTACGTATGTGAGCAGTAATTACTGCGCATGCGCGTGACGTGTACATGTTTGGGTGAGTGGATGCGTTTCCCCATCCTTCCACTCTGGATTTCTTGCTTGGGGAAGCGTTTCACTTTTCATCGTGTCCGAGCAAACTTAAGTTACCGCTACTGTAGAAGTTTCACTTCAATAAAAATTAATATTTCACACTGGGAAAACGTCTGCTCTCCCATTCATAAAAATAAGGTCTGGAATTATTGCCTGAAGTATTATAATCATCCGACAATATTTCAGATATATTTTTGAGGGTATGCTAGCGCCATCTAACTGTAACTAAATTCTATTATTTTAACTTTACGGTACATCCTGGAATTTTAACATTTGATGTGCGCGACGACTTTTTCAGCATCTTGTTATATGAAAGAAAAATTTCTTGAGGCGAGTGTTCAAGATAAGAGAATGAATAAAATATGGCGTTAGAAAATCGAAAGAGGTTAAAAGCACGTATCGTACTTTCAACTATCAAGTACGTACGTATCGTACTTTTAACTATCACGTACGTACCGTACGTATCATACTTTTAACTATCGTACTTTTACTATCACGTATGTGCTTACGCAAGTATAAATTCGTGTGTACAAATTTCTGTTTTAAAAATTTTATCTCAGTGAAGACGTTTACGTATATAAGAATAATTTCTTCATGTAAAACGGTTTAAATGCGTAAATTTTTGGCAAGAACAAATTATACGGAGGAAGAAATTCCAGTTTCATTCTGAAAATCGCAGCCGAATTTATCTGTAAATTCGGCATTCTTCATAGGGATATTTCACAAATATTTAATTTTTTTTTTGTGACTAATAAAGTACATTTTGTTACTAATAATTTTCAATCAGGCTGATACTAGAGTTTAAGACCCATTCCACTTTGCTATTATGTATATAAATATAAGTAACTCGATTTCAAGGCGCAGTTAGTAAGAGCAACCACGTAATATTTGCTTATTATGCGTATTAAAATGGAGTAACACGGCGCTTCATAAAATATTAAATTATTAATTTTAGAAACAAGTAATAAAAAATAAAACTTGTTTATCTTATCAAAATCTGATTTTTTCAAATGCATACGTCATAATAGTCTATTGTAATTCTATTTTATATTTTTCCTGTAATTTGACATTAAATTTTCATGCACTAAAAACGGAGATGAAGTTTTTACCATATTGTTATGTACAATGTTATTTTATATTTTTTATAAGATCATGCTGTAATTAGCACACGTTGATTTATCTCCAATAAAACATCTTCAATGGCAGTTTTCATTAAAACAACGGGTTTAAAAGAACATAGATGTACAACAAAAAAATATTTTTCAATTTAGAAAATGTGATAACATCCATATTTTACATATATATCTTCATAAATAAATTAAAACGCCATATATCGGGCAGATATCGAATTTTAAAACAAACTGTCTTATTATATTGATTATGTCACTCATTATAGGTATCGTCATACCGTCTGTTTCCACAACTAATTATTCATACAACTGAATATTATAAATCATAGTGGTAGTTACGGTGAAAAATAAAAAACGTAACTTCTTTAACTTTTGTCGTAGCATTATTCTTCATACGCATATTATCCGTACATTATTCTTCATATGTTTCATACACCCATTATCCATACATAATTATTCCTATGATTCATACTGCCATTATGCGTACATTATTCTTATTATGCCTCATTCTATTATGCGCGCATTGACTAATATATGTTATATGAACATTTATGCATGTTTTGTGTACAGTAGTCAATGTTCGTAGAATGGTCGTATAAAGACAAAACTCTAATTCCCCAGCTATAGCGAACACAGTGGATTTTAGTTAGCCTTGCTCGAGTATAATCTATTACTAATTCTTTAACATATCATCTTATAATTTTTCGTTACATTGTATTACAATTTCATGGGGAAATAAAACAATGAAATTATTTATAAAAGTTATACGCTTACAAAAGTTGTACTTTTCTTTCTGGTAATTATAAAAGCATGCTGGATATCCTACTCTTCAATTAGATATCATTAAAGCTAATATGTAAAATGACAGTTTTTTTAAATAGTGCAATTTTAAGAGAGATAAGAATAAACGAATTTAACTCTATTGAGAACAAGTAAAATACCTGATGTAATGCTTATTAATTAAATATAAATGTATCATGAGGCGGATAGATGCAATATTTACTAGGACAAGGGTGACGAATTGTTGACACGCGTGCTGAACGTGACACACCAACAACTTCTGTCCGGTTCCCGAAACGTAGGACTCACATTAAACAGTAATTTAATAAATATCCAACTAATTAAAGGGTAATAATTAAAGGGTGATAATTAAAGTGTATTATAAACAAGCTATTAAAGATTAAACACTTACAGAATTGGACCAACGGCCGTACCGTGTTGGAAACACCGGTTCGCGTTAGATCACCGAAGTCAAGCAGCATCGGGCGCGGTTAGTACTTAGGTGGGTGATCACCTGCGAACACCGCGTGCTGTTGGCACATTTCGGGCGAGGTAGCCCGGTGGTTTTTTGCGCTGGATTTGCACGCTTCCACAACTGCCGCCTTGTTCATGCGGAGTACGGTCACGTTAAACATGTGGGTCCGTAAGTCCTTCCGAGAGGTTGGTGGTAGGGGATGGAGGGCCCGGTCCCTGTGGATGCCTCCCCCACTGGGTTCCGGTCTAAATTGGGTGGCACTTTCCGGCCGTCCAAACAGTTACCTTACACCTTTCTGGTGGATCGGGCGTCCTGGGTCTCAACAACACTTACAGAATTACAATAAAATGTGTCATAAACGGGAAATTTATATTTATACAAGTATTAAATACAAACACAAAATAAAATAAAATTTAACACCCCCAAATTTCAAAACAGTTACCTTACACCTTTCTGGTAGGTCGGACGGTCTGGGTTTCAACAACAACAACAACCCCCAAATTTCAGCCAAGCATAAATTACATTAAAATGAAACATCACAGGTAACTGTGTAGAGGTTTGACATGCATAGAGTCGAGAACGAGTCGTTAATCGTAACTTAAAATTTGCACAGGATCAAAATTACATATGGAATCACGGTACATATAAATAAACAGAGATTCATAAAGAAGAATGTTGCGAGGGTTTTGCAAAGAATTAAAAGGAAAGTTTTTTAAAAAAATCTGATGTGGGCAGCACATGACTATCCTTATATAATGCAATAAATTGACTACTTTCACATTAAAAACAAATAGGTTATTCTTATAGTACATACTTATATTATTTTCAAGATATTGAGTTTTCGTTAATTAGTCGTCATTTTTATTCATTTAGCGGAGTTTTTATCCATTTTTGCGAGATTTTCGTTAATTTTGGCAACATTAAAAAAATTGCCAAGTTGGCGACATTCTGCCAAATTCGTCGCCAAAATCTCGCCAAGCGTTATGGATGGAGAAATAAGTTATTCTTATAGCAGATAAATGACTATTGGCTTTCAAATGCAAAAGTATTATCCAAAGTATATTTTCTCATGAATGGAACGAGTATCCACTAGAATGATGTCACTAAATTTATCGCATGATATTACATATGAAAAGTGAACATGTTTTTCAACAATTAATATATTTTATTTTAATTTTTGGGATTTTTTTAATAAATTTATTTGAAAAATGTGCAATATCTCAAGAACTGTTCATAGTAGCATTCTAAAGTTTATGGCAATCGTTTTCTAAGGAAAAATTACATAACAAATGTCTATTTGCGTAACTTTATTAAAGGTTTTGATTTTTTGAAGATTTTTTAAAAATTTCACTGGAAAATTTAATGGGGTTCTAAACATTCGATTGCGTTTAAAAACAATAGGCTTCCAATATTCAAGGATTGTGGTTTTTGTACCAAATTTCATTTGAATCGCTCTATTCGTTCGTAAAATATCGTCTCCACAGACTCACTCACACACATACACACAGATACTTTCACACTCAAAAATGTTTGATTCGTGATCAGGGATGCTTGAAACGTACTCTCCTGTCGAAAACTCGAATTCGAATTTTCGACCCCATTACAATTCTTTCCTTACACATTATGTATATAAGGAAAGTAAAAAGGGTTGAAAGCTATCAACAACACATTGAGCAAGAGCTCAATGCTAAATACCCAACTACTATATGCTTAATATCCAACTATTTCGCAGAGTTGTTTATTTAAACACTGTTGATATAAACTAGGGAAATAAATACGAACTTCCCATACTCCATTTAATACGAACTTTGACCCGTGACTGGCCGAGTCAAAAATTTATAAGTGAAAAACGCAACAGATAACCCAGAAAATCATGACTTACAATTATCATTCTTACAATGATTTTATAACTCTAATATGATGTATGATTTGTATTGCAAAATGTTATCCCAAGATTTAAAAGACACCAAATAATAATATGTTCTTTTAAATTTGGGTTGGCGCGTTTTGCTTCAAGGTTTTGCTGATTTTGTCCAGCACTATTAACAGAGTTGCCCATCTTTGTAGTAGGGTGTTTAGAAAAACATTCAACCTTATAAGATTACATAAAATGTTTTGTCAGTACTGTGGGAGATATACAAAATCCCTATGTTTTAAGTTAAAATGTTTTGTATTATGCAAGATGTCATTAAGCACTGTGGTTGAATGTGTTTCTTGTTTTACAATAAGGATTTGAAAAAAGTATATATTATCAAATGTCTGAAATGCAGAAGTATATTTTTATTTAATCTTCTTGTTTTGCAATAAGGATTTGAAAAAAGTATATATTACCAAATGATTGAAATGCAGAAGAATATTTTCATTTAGTCACGTTTTCTCGTAAAAATGTAAGTAATTTAGTAAGAATTTTCAGTATAAGAATTCCGCAGAATTCTTCAATTGACACCCAAATTCGGATAATGATTTAACGAAAACTCATTGCAAGTTTCAATAATTCTTCAATTACTCATTAAAGCTTCAATAAAGTTTCAATAATTATTGTAACTTATTAAAAGTTTCAATAATACGGTTCCAATTCAGATGACTACTGAAAGTATTAGTTAATTTTAACTAATACTTTCAGTAATTAACGACCCGTTTACGTTCTTTCGCAAAGCAGTAGAAAAAAACCTTAATAATATATTATGTGATAAAATGTTTTAAAGTTAAATATAGCAAGAATTTCATTGTTTATACAACTTAGATATGTTACTTTAGACTTTCATGGAAAAGATGCATTACACGTTTTCTCTCAGAACCACGTTGCGCATTAAACAAATGAAACCTTTTCGAACAAACTGCTGTCAGTGGAGAGTTTTACGTTATGTCACCGCTCTTTCATTTCAATACACATATTTAGAGCTTCAATTTCATGTCTCTGTGCTTTTACTAATTTATGCAAATCATAAATTGCTGAATTGAAGGAATGGAAAGTTAGATACGACTTGAAAAGAAGTATTTATGCTAAAACGTCTTGCTATCTTGATGGCAATATTTTACATATATCTTGAATAATGATGTACTATTAGTAAAAATGTGCATTTGATTGATACTGTAGGCAACCACAAAACTGATGAGGTATTTTAATATCTACCAGCTTCTCATGGCGAGGAAGCAGCAGTTTTCATCAATCAAACGTTATCCTTAGTGTATTTTCAATATCCAAACGAATATAAAAAGGAAACGAAATCGACGCAGCATCTTAAATATTCAATTTCGTTCAGTATTAGTTCTATGTGATTTTAATTTACTTCGATTCGTAAACCAAGTTTAGAACTAGCGATTTTACCAATGTTAAAGACACGAAATATACGATACGTAGTAGTACGTATATCGTACTAATATATATCTATTCTCAATAGCACGAAATAGCCTACTATTGAGAAATCTGGAATCCATATTCGTCGCAAATTCAGAATCATTTTTCGAATTATAGCGAAACTTAACTGCCATTTCAAAATTATAAAGTTGTACTATTGAGATTTTGTATCAATCGTAAAATCTCGAACAAATTATATGACAATGTTTTAATTTCCTGTGCTCACACCAATACGGAATATATTTGAAACACCATAGCATAAACTCATTATTGAGAAATCCCGATTCTTATAACATCCTGCATTTATTTCCAATAATAGCAAATCTTAGCTACAAGTAAATTGACTATTTAAATTTCGCAACAGTTTTTAGTACACAGATAATGTTATCATGAATGTTTTGTTAATGTGTGCTTTTCTCCAATACGAAATATTTATGAATCATTAGTTTTCAAAATGGAATTAAGACAGCATATACATAAAATTAAACAGCGGTTGTACCAATATTTCTGAACAGCGACAAAAACCGTTAATTAGCATGTTTTGATATAGCAGCTTTCCTTGCCAAGCATCCCATACCCTCTAATGCATAAGCACTATTTGTTAGTGTTGGCCGCTAAGTAGTTTTTAAACATCATGTAAATAAATACATACCGTATATGCTGCATATGCGATTTCATAAACTTAAGATTGCTTTTCATATTATTTTCCTCTTTGGAAATATTATATTGAAATCGTAATCTTGAATTAAAGAGCTTTACATGCAATCCCAGAGTTTCTCAAACCGCAGTTTTGAAATTATCGTTACATAATATCGTTAATGTAATTCAAAGTACACAGTTTGGGGATGTAAAATTTTCTAGCTTTACATCATTATTATAATCACATTTTGATTTATACTTATTGTAAAGACTAATTATTTTAAAGACAACAAATCAACTATGCTGAAATTAACAGTCCAATATTACTTTATTACAATATTTAAAATTGCATTAAAAGTAAATAAATTTCTAATAGGTAGAAATATTTTTGGAAAGAAAAATTATGAGTTAGGGAAATTTATACGGGAATGCCCTATAGCTCTTTGCGAAATCTCAAGATTTTGCTAATTTAAATTTGAAAATGTATGTTGCATTTTTAGCGTCGTCAATTAAATGTTCAATAAACTGTATGTGTGGATTCAAAATTTGTATGCCCCACTTCACTATTCATTTAAAATTAGGATAAAGCTTTTATAAGAAAAACTATGTTGAAATGAAAAATCATGTTTTACTGATATATAATTACAATATTTAAAATTTCATTAAAAAGTTTATCGACTATCATGTGGAGGAGAACTTACCTCAAAGTTTCAATTGACACTATTGTTGAAGAAAAGATATTTTCTTCCAATAAAAGCAATCGCGTAGAAGCCAGTAAAACTTCACTAAACGTGAAGTATTTCACAAAATATGAAAAACGCCACGTGCACAACTTCACATATATGCAGCAAAAAAAATCCAATATCACGCAATCAGAGTTTGATTCAACTTTGGATTCCCAAGTTCTATCCAGCAAGAGATCTGGTGCACACGTGCGGCTATGGTTATCACTAGAGCAAAACTGGAGAGAACCACAGCGCTTTGCGCCGGAGACACTTATGAATCCTGAATCCAGGATTGAAGCGGGAATGGGGGGAGCAGGAAAAATTTTATCGCCAATCTCGTCGCCAAAATGTGCGAGGATGTGAAGAAGTGTTTTCAAAAAGGTGTCTCCGATTGCAATGGGGAAGTAGTCGCAATCTGATGTAGATGGTAAATAGGAATTTAATACAGTCGGGTTTTATTTTGGAAATGCGTTTGTAAGACTTTTGGTTTGATAAAACTGAATAGATGCTTTGTTGCAAATGTATTTTTAATACTTATAGGAAACTACTTAAAGACGTGTACTATTTCATAATTACAATATTTTAAAGATGATAAATTATATTTAAATGCACAATATTTATACTCTTCAATAACAATTATTTCTGTGAAAGATATGTAAAATATGCCACTGTTTAAAGATGCTTCAGATTCATATATATAAATATAAATGGCACGATTGCTTATTAGTTGGCTGAATTTGATGCCAGCTAACTAGCTAACTACTAATATTTTTTCCCTTAATTCACACGTTTTAACTTAATTTGTATTCTTATGATTTCTCCTCGCATTTGTTGACTTAAATTCAATTTTGATTAATGGTACACTCATGCTCAAAAGTTAGGCATTGTTGCTGTTTATGTGAAAATTTCAGGAAATCTACATCGGAATGGAAGGAAACGTGGTATTCGGGTGTAATAGGGTTATTAAAGAAGAAAACAATGCAAAACAAGAATAATAACGACTTTTATTATCCAAAGAAATGGGTCGAAAGAAAAAGGGTCGCAATCCGAGTGTCAACCTCAGTAAAACAGATTGATTACAACAATGCGATGCTGCAGTTTAATACGATGTGTCGGAACCTCGGGTAGTCATGCATGCTGCACAATGGCTTCCCATACTTTCGATGAGGGTTTGGATGAGTTGTGTGCTCAAAGAGATCCATCTCTCACGGAGAGTAGTTTTTAATCCCGGAATCGAGCTTGGTGGGTAACGGAGGACTGCAAGATGTCTCCCGAGCATATCCCTTACATGCTCTATTAGATTCAGATCAGGAGAGTTGACAGGCCACGATATCTTCAGTTTGAAGGTTGCTCGATATCTTCAGTTTGAAGGATGTCATCGACCAAGGCCGCATGGTGAAGAGGCGCGTTATCGGCCATGAATATGGAATCAGGACGAGCAGCACCTCAAAACAATCGAATTACAGACTCAAGGACTTCGTCTGTGTAGCTTTAACTGGTAACCGATCCCTTGTCAAAGATGTGGATGTATGAGCAGCCGTCCATCATGATGCCTGCCCAGACCATGACTCCCCCAAACGGAAAACGATGTCTATCCGTGATGTTTCCCTGCCGATGTTGCAAACTCCACTGAAAACGCGCAGTTGTCAGCAAATATCGGTCTTGCTGAGCGGTCGTTAGCCTTAGCCGACCTGGTACTAGTAGTCGGGTAACATCTACAATGGTTTGGAACCTGTGACACAGTCTGGAGATCACACAATTAGGTACAGTCAGAATTCGAAACGCTTAGGTTTGAGATCGACCGGATTCCTGCATTCCAATAATTCGTCACTTCAAAAACATGTCCATTTAGCATCTTTGTGTCATCTTTCGTCCTTTTTTATTGTTAACAACGCTCCCCACCACAGCAATAGCGAAATTCTGCCTCAACTGGCCATGCCGCTCGAGGCCGTTTTATACTCGTTCCGACGTGTGCCGGTGCTTTGCGCACGTCGACGTTGACTGAACTGCTTTGCATATGCACAATGATTTATTTACCGTCGTCTCACGATTCTTTACAACTGATAGTGAACCATTGTACCCATAGTAACTCCGAATTTTTCGCATTTTTTAAATTATTAACTTTTGGACATGAGTATATATTCTACCAAGTTTGGACTTTCCCTTCGCACCGCCCCTTTTACCTCGTCTTGGCAATCGGCCATTCCCAAGAGAAAGTCCCAATCATGCAACATCGTTAGATCCAAAACAACATCCTAATAAGAGGGATGATGAAATATCAGAACTGACGGTAGAAATGTACAAAATTGGCCATTTTTCACAAATTCGATGCGGGGGATAAATGCCGTTGCAAAGGCGCCCCGTAAAGTATCGTCTTGGCTTGATAACAAAAAAATCAGTGCGTTCAACACATGGAGTTCACTACAATTCATCCAATTTTAATGTGATGGTAATCGCAAAAAAATAATTATTTTTATGATTCTATTTCACTGTGATTTCACAGACTTCTTGAATATACAAATTGCAGTAATCGCACACAATGTTAATACTATGTGTTTTTCAAATATTATGTTTTTGAATAACGTGTCTAGTATTATGTAGGATATTTAAATATGTTATGATGTTGGGTTCAAAACTAAACAATATAATTAATTTAGTAATTAATGTTAGCTCAAATGTATTTCTTAGCTTCCATTACTATGGGTCGATGAGAAAAAACAAATTGCCATGTTATACAGATGTTTTAATACGTATGACCGTAAAATATTGTAATATTATGTAATTACAATCACCTGATCATGATAAATAATATTTAGGCACAAAAATGGCGTTTTTCATTTACACATTTTTGTAACTTGTATAGCTTATAAAATGCGATGCATTAATTCTAAACTATTTTATATTGTCAGTTTTTTCAGTATATGCTTTTATAAGTCAATATATGTTTTTTCAAGATTGATAAAAAAATAAACAAACATTGCTACAAATAGTGATTCAATACTTATGCAAATCTTCATGAAAGGTTAAATAAATTATTTTGGTGACTATAATATAATGTTTTGATACCCAAGGCTTTTGTGTTCATAACAATTTGTTCCAAAATCAATACATGTAATTATATAATGCTGTTTGGTGTGCAAAGCTAATTAATTTAGGAATTTTATGCAATCAAGTATCACTTTATTTGCGTGTTTATATGCAGGGTAGCTATGGTACACTGAGGTTTAGGTAGAACTGCACTCTTTATGAGTTTAGATGTTGTTATATTATTTACCATTATTGCTTTCATCAATACTCTTTAATACTCTTTCTTTAACACTTTCTTTAATTTTTTACATAGATTTTGTTTCTTCAAAAATTTTCGAATTCTAGATTTTAATGGAAAAGTACATTCAAACTTACTTTAACATCTTCGCCATATTTCGTTCACTTTCAGAAAAAATCTGATGTGGGCAACACCTGACTTTCCTTATATAATGCAATTAATTTACTACTTTTACAGATAAAAAAAATATTATTCTTATAGTACAGTATTGTGGCAATTAATTGAGAAATGTCATTTTTTTCGTTTTATCACACGTAAGCTTAGGAAGAATAACTCCAAATTAGCTCAGAGTTCAAATTGCAGTTATTATCAAAGTAGCAGGTGTTCGTATGCACCTGGTAAGTAGCAGATGTTCAAATTCCACCGCCAGGTGGCAGGTGTTCCGCAGTGGTAGTTTCTCAGTTGTTGCGGGGCTCATTAGCGTCTAGGATATCAGCGCGGAAACACGTGCTAAAGTGATTGCGCTTAGAGAACACACTTCTAAGACGTTCGAGGAAATAGGTAAAATATGTGGAGTGAGTACAGCAAGTGTCGGGAGGATCTGGAAGCGGTTTCAGGAAACAAAAAACGCTGGAACCAACCGCTCTGGAAGATGCGGCCGAAAAAGATCAACTTCGACCCGTGACGACAAAACTTTACATCGAATGAGTGTTAAAAATCCTCGATTAACCAGTTTTGACCTGTCTAAGTCCATGGTGGCAGCTGGTGTTGATATTGCACCTTCAACAGTGCGATACAGGCTGTTAGAACGCGGACGGAGAGCACGTCGACCGTACAAGAAGCAGCTTCTGACGCTTCGCATGAAGAAAAAAAGGTTAGAATGGGTACGGAAATACAAAACATGGACTGAGAAGGACTGGGAGAAAGTTATCTTTTCTGACGAAACACATTTTGTGGTTCAGGGATTTAGATCTATGTTCGTGAGAAGGGGCCAAGGAGAACCTCTCAATCAGCACCACATTAATCAAGCATCCGCCCAAAAAGATGTTTTGGGGTTGTTTCAGCGTTTTGGGGACAGAATCTCTTGTTCCCGTAGATGGAATGATGAACAGTGCCAGTTACGAAGTCATATTGACCCGAAAAGTGCTTCCAACCATGGCTAAACTGTGGCCGAACGGAGATTGCGTTTTCCAACAAGACAGCGCGCCATGTCACACTTCGAAGCGAATCAAAAATTACTGCTCAAAAAAAATATTACCGGACTGGATTGGCCCGGGAATTTACCAGACTTGAATCCCATAGAAAATTTGTGGGTTATTATCAAAAAACGGCTTCATAAATTTGACTGTACGACGATGGACAAGCTAATTTCGGCCGTTATTGACATATGGTTCAGAGACGTTGAAATTAAAACTACATGTGCTAGTCTAGTACATTCCATGCCGAAATGTGTCTGTGATGTTATAAAGTCTCGGGGAGGTCATATCACTTATTAGTTTTAAATGTATCCATAGAAAACTTGAATAAAACTGAATTTTATAAAAAAAACTGCATTTCTCAATTAATTGCCACAATACTGTAGATACTTATATTCTTTCCAAGATATTGAATTTTCTTCAATTAGTCGTCATTTTCATTGATTTAGCTTCATTTTTATCCATTTGGCGAGATTTTTGTTAATTTGGCAACAATTAAAAATGTCGCAAAGTTGGCGACATTTCGCGAAATTCGTCGCCAAAATCTCGCAAAGCGTTATGGACGGAGAAAAAAGTTATTTTTACAGCAGATAAATAAATATTGGCGTTCAAATACAAAAGTATTTCTCAAAGTATCTTTTTTCCTGAATGAAACGAGCTAGTTCCCCGAGAATGATGTAACCAAATTTATGGCATGATATTACATATGAAAAGTTAACATGTTTCTCAATAGGAAATATTTTTTTTTTATTTTATAAGACTTTTTGATATTTTTTTTGAAAAATGTGCAATATCTCGAGAACGGTTTATATTAGCATTTTAAAGTTTAAGTCAATCGTTTTCTAATGAAAAATTACATAAGAAATGTCTATTTGCGTAACTTTATTAGCGGTTTTGATTTTTTGACGGTGTTTTCAAAATTTCACTCGAAAATTTAGGGGGGTTCTAAACATTCCATTGCGTATAATAACAATAGGCTTTCAGTGTTTATGGATTGTGATTTTTGTACCAAATTTCATTCAACTCGGTCCATTCGTTCGTCAGTTATCATCTCCTCAGACTCATTGACACACACACACACACACACACACACATACTTACACACACACACACACACAGACATCACGTCAAAAATGTTTGATTCATGATCAGGATTGCTTGAAACGTGCTCTCCCGTCGAAAACTCGAATTCGAATTTTTGACCCCCTCACAATACTTTCCTTATACATTATGTATATAAGGAAAGTAATATATTCATCAGTGAGTGTAAATATGATAATTAAAACAAATACAGTTACCGCGAAGTAAAATTAGAAGTGAATAAATACATTATATAAAAGTTAGAAGTAGATAAAATTATTCTATATCATTAGATATCATTCAAAGTTTAAGATACAGATTGTCCAAGGAGGAACAACGATGATTCCAGGAACAACAATAGTCTGGAGAGTTATGATCGATAAGACATTGTAATTCCATCCTTGCAGCTCAATCGGGAGAGCATCGGCTGGTCAGTAAGTACACTCTTAAAAACTTTTCGTGCACATTGCATTAAAAAGTGGTGCTGGTTGTATTGGCTACTAATTTTCTTAATAATTTTCGTATAATAGTATGCACCTCATACTTAAGGAACCGTGTTCGGTTTTCTGAATTAGTGGCGTAATATTACACAAAAATTAGTAGTCAACACAACTGTAGACACTTTTCAGCACAACCTTGCGCAGAAATATTTAACATTGTATGAGGGTCCGCGGTTCACGCCCCGGATGAGACCGCAAAGTCCTTAACAATGGCCCCCGAAGAAATTAAGACTCTAGATTAATACAATGAATTCGGTGATTTGAATGTGACTCTACTACAAATATCATTAATTCTGTAGATTCAGGGATTATGAGAGTCGATTTCAAGCCGAGAGATAAAGACCACACAGGAAGTTAACCTAGAGGATAGAATTAACCCCAGGAGGTACCTAACCTGAGGTACAAATAGCAGGACGCGGTCAGTTAGATTGTTAATTTCCACATCAATCGGATATTCGAGGATGGACAATGCAGTGTCAACATTGAAGATAAGAGGTTGCAATTCCGCCCCAGTAGCTTAATATGGAGAGCTATGTTCTCTTACACGTCATATAGTCAGAGCCAACGGCCCTACCGTGCTGAAAACACCGGTTCTCGTTAGATCACCGAAGTCAAGCAGCATCGGGCGCGGTTAGTACTTGTGTGGGTGAACACCTGGGAACACCGCGTGCTGTTGGCACATTTCGGGTGCGGTAGCACGGTGGTTTGCGCGCAGGATTTGCACGCTGCCACAACTGCCGTCGTGTTCATGCGGAGTACGATCACGTTAAACATGTGGGTCCGTAAGTCCTTTCGAGAGGTTGGTGGTAGGGGAAGGAGGGTACGGTCTCTGTGGATGCCTCCCCCACTGGGTTCCGGTCTAAATTGGGTGGCACTTCCCGACCGTCCAAAGGGTTACCTTACACCTTTCTGGTAGGTCGGACGGTCAGGGTCTCAACAACAACGTCATATTGTTAATACAGGAAACTCGCAGAGTCCACTTCGACGATAAGAACTTACAATTCCATCCCAGTAAGTTAACGGTAGGACGTCAGCAGGCCAGTAGGAAGATTCGTGGTACGATTTCCGGTTGGGACAGCAATGTTCTTTACAATGGCGCACGAACAAATCAGCCCTGTATGTTAGTGCAAAGATATTGGAGGTCTGGAAGTCACCTCAGTATGACTAGAACTGATTCAATGAACTCTGCCTGATATATTGAGAGCCGATTTCAAAATTGGGAATTCAAATACCACGCAGGAAGATAATCTAAAGGATAAAATTGCAGCAGGAGGCCAACAGAAAGGAGGCCAAAAATCAGAAGATGATCAGCTAGATTGCTAGTTGCACGTAAATCTGGTATTAGAGTAGGGAGAATGTAGAGTCCACCTCAGCGGTAAGAGCGTGAAATTCCGTCCTAGTACCTGAAAGGTAGAGCCTTGACAAGCCAGTATGGAGATCCGTGGTTCGATTTCTGGTTAGGAAATTAAGTTTTTTTTTTACAAATTGCTTATTTGCACTACATAATCGATATGTGTTAAATACTATTTAAATAATACGTAGTAACTGGAATCGGTGAAATGCAACGAATTTCTGAGACAGCGCCAACTGGATAAAACTGTTAAAGCATCGTTAAAACTATTTGTATACGAATGGAGAATGAAAGAATGAAAGCTTATAAAAAGCAATATCTTAAAAGTGAGTGTAAATATTTTATTTATTTTTAATATGCTTGCAAATGCTTTACAGTGCATACATACGGCCTCCGAATTAAACTGCATACTTAAAAATATGCATTCACATATACACATTATTGTACAGGTTGGCCATAATTAAAGTATATGTGTTTAGAGCCCGATAGTGAGAAAACTGTTGGGCCAAACTCAACCAAATTTGCAGTAAATACTATTTAGACCATGAGGGCTTGATTTTTAAAAGTTAAAGAAATAGTTCGGATTTTTGCCACCGCGAGCCAAAGTGGTTCTGTAAGGTTCATTTTTGGAGTAATATAGTCATGGGAAGTACAGAAATTTAACATTTTACATGCATTCTGAAAAAGCATCACATTTACATTTTATACGTATTTAGTACATTCCATATTTACATTTGCATCTTACATTTACATACGTATGACATTATTTTTTTTATTGGCATCATTTACATGTGTGATTCAATATGGTTTCCTTGCATATGTTCCAAAAAGTGCATTCTCTGAACAACATTCTCAACTGCAGAATGCAGCAGATCTCCATTGATTTGTTTGACGTGCAATGTTATTCGGTTCTTCAAAATGGCTAAATTATCCACATTCCCTTGGTATACCAAGCGCTTTACATGACCCCCCAACCGAAAGTCACAGGGGGTCAGATCAGGCAAACGGGCTAGCCACTTCATAGAAAATGATCGACTTATTATTCAGTTGTTGGTAAAATGCTGTCGTAGGACTTCCTGTACGCGCAATCCAATATAAGGGGGTGCTCTATCCTGCATAAATATCATAGATTCAAGACATCCACGTTGTTGAAGGTGCGGAAGAATAAAGTTCAGCAGCATTGTTCGATACTTCACAGTATTAACGGAACTTTTCTGTACTTCCTATCTCTATTTTCCTCCAAAAATGGACCTTACAGAGCCACTTTGGCCCGCGGTGGCAAAAATCTGAACTTTTGTTTTTCTTTTAAAAATCAAAACCTCATGGTTTAAATTGTATTTACTTTACATTTGGTTGAGTTTGGACAAACAGTTTCATCACTATCGGGCTCTAAACACCTATAATTTAATTATGGTCACCCTGTATATCAGCCACATTTTGATCACATTTATTTTGAGATTACAAAGAGTAATTGATATTGAAAAAAATCATTTTATAGTTGGACTATATACTTTTCCGTTGTTTTCCTGCTTTTACATTGCGCAATATATCACACATATTTCATCCAAACCGCTTCAGCAGGTTTTGGAATTACGATGGGTCCCCGATTTAGAAAAAATCTAGTGCTATAGCTCAACTGTATACATTTTTCAAATATTCTTTCTGCATTCATATGTAGATAATATTCGCAGTTCACCATCCAAACTGCGTTTTCTAGTCTACGAAGTACAAACAATATTTTTAGCAAAGTTCCATTTTATATCTAAACTATATACATTATTTGGAGATTTTTTTCTTTTACGTTCATATATATCTATATAATATCTTAAAGTTTCCATCCAAATTAGGCCCAAACCGCTTTAGTGCTTTTCGAGATTGCGAAAATGAACGATTTCACTCACAAACACACGCCAAACCACTCACGGGCAGACAAAATTACTTTTTGGTATCTAAGTGACCCACTGATGTATAAAGGTGAGAACAAAAATTATGATTACATCCCGAATACCATACTTTTCTTACAATACTATGGGGTAACGAAAAAATATGCTTAATCTACAGCTAAAAGCATATCTATTTATACAAGAGGTATAAGTCACAATGTTTGTTATCGTACTTTCTTTTAGCTCATCGTCAGGAAAGTAAAATATGTCAGTTTCCAAGTATTTGATTTGCTTTTATACATTTTTGTTAGCAAAAATGCAGGCATGCGTTTCAAAACAATATCCGTATTGGAATAACGAGTTTTTTAAATGAATATTTGCTACATAGTTTTCTACTGAAAAAAATGCCAATATCTACTTGTTTTCAATGTAGCATTTTTTAAAATGTATTGATCTCTATATAGGCCATCCGTAAAGATAAATTAAATTATTAATTCCCTAGGTTCAATAGAGAATTTGTTTACACACTTTCACAAAATCGTGAAATACGAAAATCCGTGTATTGGTAATCAATATTGTGTACGTATCAAACAGAGCCGTAAATAGAAATCGCCTACACCGCTGTAAACGCAAATGCACGCATATACGCTTACGGTAAAAAAACTATCACGCAATAAAATGCTTATATTTTGAGGAAAACACACGTGATATATAATTGAAATATTTGTTTACGAACGACAATAAAAAAATTGAAACTAAATAATATATTCCTGTATCCAATATAGATTTATACTTGAAATTAGATAGTTTTATATAACTAAAAATATTATACCTAACTAGCATTTAGACCTATCAATGGCCGACATACTCACACCATGCAGTTAGAAAGGTGATAAAACTCCTATGGATGTAACGCTTGAAAATGCCAGAATGCTTTGAAAATTATCACTAGGTGTCGCTAGTGTTAGTAAAGTAGCTGTTATTGTTAGTTGACACAACAGAAAGGCGTAGTATTTCGTATATGTATTTCTGATTATTACTTTCCCTGCAATACATGGTAATGTATAGGGAAAGTATTGGAACGACGGATTTCGACGGATCTACACGTTTCGAGACCTCTAGAATACGAAAAAGCTATTTTTAGCGTGACGTCTGTGTGTGTGTGTCTGTCTGTCTGTCTGTCTGTGCAGATATTGTATCCACTCTAACTGAAAAACTAATGGACCGAATTTCACAAAATTTGGTAGGTAAGTCACTTGTGGGCGGAGCTGGTGCTGATTAGTTTTGGGTACAATTCGGGATAAAAGAATTTGCCTTTTTGTGCGAAATGGCCCGCAAAAGCTTGTATCCACTCTAGCTAAAAAACTACTGGACCGAATTTCACAAAATTCGGTAGATGAGTCACTTGTGGGTGATCCTGGTGCTGATTAGATTTTGGTACGATTCGGAGCAAAATAACCTGCCTTTTCTTACAAAATGGCCCGCAAAAATCATCAAAATCTAAACTAAAGGACTATGCATGTTCAAATATATGCATTAAATGTTTGTTTAATACGCAATTTTTAACGAAGAAAAGAATAAGACCAACCCCATTACACTAGGACTAACCGTTCTCGAGATATTTTAGTTTTTCGTTTTTTCTCTGCGCCACCTATGAAATTAAGTCCGGTTACCGAATGAAAAAGAAAATTGAATTAAAAGTGAAATAAATTTAATTAAAAGAAAGAGAACGTGGATAAAAGTCTGCAGGGAAAGTCATGTGCTGCCCACATCAGATTTTTTTACTTTCCCTGTAATACATAGTAATGTATAGGGAAAGTATTGAAATCATGCCGAAAATCGCAACTCGTGTTTTCGACGGATCTATACGTTTCGAGACCTCTAGAATACGAAAAAACTATTTTTAGCGTGACGTCTGTGTGTGTGTCTGTGTGTCTGTCTGTCTGTGTGTCTGTCTGTCTGTGTGTCTGTGCAATGTATGTATCCACTCTAACTCAAAAACTTATAGACCGAATTTCATAAAATTTGTTAGGTAAGTCACTTGGGTATGACCCTGGTGCAGATTAGTTTTTGGTATGATTCGTAAAAACAGAACCCGCCTTTTTTGCCGAAATGGCCCATAAAAATGTCATGTATCCAATCTAGCTAAAATACTCATTGAACAAATTTCATAAAATTTGGTAGATAAGTTACTTGCACGGTACTCTGGTGCTGATTAGATTTTGGTATTATTCGGAAAAGAACAATCTGCCTTTTTTTAAGAAAAAGCCCTCAAAAATCGCCAAAATCTGAAAAAAGCTACGTATGTTCAAATATATCAAACAATTTCTTTATAAGTAATTTTTGATGAGGAAAAGAATTAGAACTATATTACTCTAGGACTAACTTCTTGAGATATTTGAGATTTTTCGCATTTAGTTATGCCACTTTTGGAAAAATGTCCAATTACCAAATAAAAACAGAAATTGAATTAAAAGGCAAATTTGTTGTTATTTTGTGCAATTAAACCCAATTTAATGAATTATTAAAGAAATAAAGATAAAATAAATTTGGGTCTGCAGGGAAAGTCATGTGCTGCCCTCATCAGATTTTTATATTAAAGGTTCCCTAATTATGAGTATAATTAACCAGTATTTTTTCATAGTTGTAAGATAGAGTACAGAATATATGGAGATAAAAATATATTGAAAGGTAAAATAATGTTGAATACTGAGGAATATTATTTATTGTTTTAGTTCTACTTTGCATTGCGCTAATAATTTATTTTTTTCCAAAATTAACAGTTTAAACTCATATTTTAATCCTTTCGCCATGGAAATGCATGCAATCCCGAACTACTTATCTTATCTCAGCGCCACCTGAATTATTGTCTGAAACGATATTGGTATTTTCTTAATATGAAGATTTAACTCGTTACTTATACCTCCATGACTCACACGTTTAAAAACTTGTGGAGCTGTACCGGATGTATGTCCGCAACGGAGAATACTTCTTGTTACATAGGTGCTTACAAATGAAACAGTGGTTTGCATAAAGCATTCAATTATTTCTACAAACTGCCAACACTTAACTGTGAGAGGGGATATAGGTCACAAAGGGTAAAAACTACACAGCTAGGTATCTTACAAACATTAAATCTAAACATGAGCCGCCTAATGCTGTTGGTGTATCGTCTGTATAAAATGCACATCTAAATGTCTCACGGAAATGTGAAATTTTCATGCATGTTAGAAATGTTTTGTTTTTGTCTTTGGTCATGTAGAAATTATAGTCACGAGTAATTATCATTGGCATTGCAGAATAGTCAGTATCACCCACATACTTCTACACATTTGCTGTTTTGGTGAGTGTTTTACTTTCTTTCTTTCCGCACCCGAATAGGATTTTGAATATTATCTTTATTAATGATATGGCATTTTGAAAGAAAGTGCAGATTTTTGTCCTTGCTTTCAAATTTCCAGTATGTTAGATCTGTTTGCTCGCTAGTTTTGCACTTTTATTTTGTAGATCGGTCAGTAAAGAATCGCCTGAGTGGTCAAACTCTGGTAGCTCCTCTTGTTTCTAAGTTACGACTGGTGGAATGGCACGACACATGGTAATTTTTATCTCATCTTGCGTTCGGTTGTAGTCCTCTCTCAAGTGCACATTAACTTCCCTCATAGCAAGCGCACGTTCTTAGTCTAGCACATGATACCACTGCCGTGACCCTCCGAGTATTGCACGTCCAGCGACAAACTTTCTAAATCTCACTCTTTTGCGTCACACCTGATCTGTCGGCAAGGTGGCCCATTCCATAAGGCTCCTAAGCATACATGCTAACGTATGCGCCATTTCGACTCCAATCGGTTCTGGTAGTTACCGTATGTCTGTGCTATATCAATGGCACTCACATGTTTACATGTCTGATATTTGCTGCCCAATTTAGCTGCAAAGTAGGTGCATCTGCTTTCGAAAAAGTGTACAGATCATTCAAGAAAATATTCTGGAATATTTTTATTTCTTGAGGTCCCTAGAAAAAGACAAGGAAATAACTAACTTTTTGCAATATGCAGCCATGGCTTCAACTGGGAGCTAAGATGGCCGCTGTTGCTCCAGCCTGTATATATAGGAGCTTTGCCATGCTAGATGCAGACAGCGACGTATTCTATGTCGGTGTTTCTTAACCGCCGCTCCCTGGTATCAATTATACTGAACCACGGAAGATTCTCCTGCAATTTCTCGTTTAATTTTATAATAATTTTGTATGAATAAATATTTCATAGAGAAATATTCAAAGGAGAATAATATTCGTGAATGTGTCAGAATCAGAACGCCTAAAACAGATCTGCGTAATCTGAACTTAAAACAATTAGAATGGTATTTACAAGTATACTTGTTGGAACTGGGACCTCGTCTTATAAAAAAATAATTTACCGAGCTGCGGTCTAACAAAGATTGAGAAATAGTGTTCTACGTGAAAATTAAGATTACAGAAGTTTGATTTTGATTAACAATGTGTGGCGCTTAACGTTGAAAATAGTCGTCTTAATCGAAGATTGGACCAGTTAGATTATGTCAGTGGTTAATACTATAAGTATGAGAAAATAACCTTCTAGGTGACCGTGGGTATTCCGAAGGGTCTGAGAAGGCATTTCGACTCAACCATCATTTTGTCTTCCCTCCCCCATTTCACGAAAAAAGATGAAATTCTAGCTCTTTTACATTCTATCCCCTGGTTGAAACTACAGGTACGGAAAGTTTTCGCCATCTAAATCACAGTGGGGCTTCTGCAGGATTTAAAAGGACTGGGTTGACAAGTGCTGAATGTTTTCATTAACAAAAAATAAGCTCGCATCATCAGCAAAAATAATTTTGGAAGCACAAGAAGGAACAAAGAAGATATCATTTATGTAAATTAAAAACAGAATGGGACCTAAGATAGAGCATTGAGGGACATCAGTGGTGATAGTTTCATAACGAGAACGAACGTTTTGTAACTGGACGAATTGTTTAGGATCAGTTAAGTATGTACTTTTTGAATAAAATATTAGTCATACCGCTAATACCAATGCAATCAAGTTTTGTTATGAGACGTTGGTGATGAATAGTATCAATAGCTCTTGATAAATAAAAAAGGATACCGAGAACAGAATGTTTAACATCAAGAGTACGCAGTATAGTATTTAAGGCGGTTAAAATTGCAAGTTGAGTTGATTTTCGTTTCTGAAATTCAAATTGGCGGAAACATTCTGTTGTCCGTAGGACAGCTGGATTTGTTTTTCTTGCTGAATATCTGGGTGCATTTATTTATGCAATGCAGCATTTGGAATTTAAATTTAAATTTTAACTCAATTAATAGATTACCAGATAGATCAGTGGTGCAAATGCTGGTTGGGCTATAAATTAAAGAGCACTTTAGAAGGCTTGAGAAGCAAGAACTCCAAAAGAGCTGCAAAAGACAAATGGAGATAACAGAAATATAACACGAACAGAAATAGGAAAATATTACAGCCACAGGAAAAAGTCTATAGGCCACTCATACGGTCCCTTGATTCCCAGCATCGCTACTCAGATGTTTCTTGCTCCCACTCAGATGTTTCTTGCTCCCACTCAGATGTTTCTTGCTCCCACTCAGATATTTCTTGCTCCCACTCATATATTTCTTGCTCCCACTCAGATGTTTCTTGCTCCCACTCAGATGTTTCTTGCTCCCACTCAGATGTTTTTTGCTCTCACTCAGATGTTTCTTGGTCCCACTCAGATGTTTCTTGCTCCCACTCAGATGTTTTTTGCTCTCACTCAGATGTTTCTTGCTCCCACTCAGATGTTTCTTGCTCCCACTCAGATGTTTCTTGCTCCCACTCAGATGTTGCGAAGAGAGCCGGGCAGTTGAGAAGCTGAGTCCTGTCCATTACCTCCTGAAGGTCACAGACAATACAAAATGCGCCATAAAATATATGAATTTGATGCAGATGTTTTGTAAGACAATTATGGCCAGTAGCAAGACGGAATTCCGCTACAGCTCTCCTAAGCCAGTCGCGCATGCCTGAAATTGTGTTCCACCACATTTTCTGAGAATTTCTCTCCGAAAGTTCCTTTGATATATTATTTCAAAGGTGTTTTTTACCAACTTGATATTATGAAATTGAATCTCAGAACTTGGTGAAATTTGGAGAATTGCTGTTTCTTTTTTGTCCAGAAAATCGGCTCTCTCATTGACTTTGATATCACAGTAGCCAGGGATTCACTGAAGGAAAGTCACTTTATTACGACTGAATAAACTTTTTTAATGGGATTAGAGTTTCTGAATGGTTGCTGATTGAGAGGCTTTGACAGAATAATTTGGGCCTGCAAGGTAACTTTCGAGTCTGAAAGTATGAGTACGTTCGAGATCTGGTCAAGATGACACCGTGGTTGAGAAAAGGCTAAATGAATCTCTTTGATCTCTCCATCAAACGCTGTTCCATTTATCCCCGTCGGGGCATATAAATCGAATCACAAAAGACATCGGCTCTGAAATTTAGGTATTCCTCCATTTGGGACGCAGCAGTATATACTCAAAGCCATTCAGATTTTGGATAGATTGCGGTTATTGTCTCTTAGGTTACCGATCTCAATACTATTGCAAGTGGCTTAGCGTCCATTGAGGCTCAGCAGCTGAGCCTTCCCTGTTTCAAATTTAAATTAAAGATACTTTTATTTATTATATTTTTTTAAATAACTTTTCTAATATATATGTATATTTTAGAAAACTGTTAAGCCTCCCCCACTGGGTTCCGGTCTAAATTGGGTAGCACTTCCCGGCCGTCCAAACAGTTACCTTACACCTTTCTGGTAGGTCGGACGGTCTGGGTCTCAACAACAACAACTTTACTTACTTAAAATGAGACGTTACAAAGTATTTTTGGCATTGAAACACATATCTAGAAGCTGAAATCATCTAGTCTTTACGGTGCATTGAAAGGAGCATGGTATTAGGACCGTTCACCTGTTAAACTCCGCACTGGCGGATAAACTAGAACTATAAACTAGCTTCCAGAAAGACGTGGCTATTACATTCTCCATTTCCAATCCTTTATAAACAGCGTAACTTAAGACAATGATTGGTGTTTCATAAATGAAAATTTCTTGGAAAAGGCTAATGGATCCGCCATTTTGGGTCAAACATGGTTCTATTAATTTATCTTCGCAGAAAAAAAGTCATATGTAATATATGAGGCATTTTCTACGAATAACATGACATTTACCTAAATTTAAACAATATCATGAAACAAAAACACAATAATAATGACTACTATTAAACTTAAATAATTTGTGAAGTAGACTTAGTCACAGCAAAAATATGGCAAAGCATCCACTTGCATATTTGGGAGTTTTAATAAGAATAAATCTGATTTCCCTTTAAAAATCGCGTTACAGGAGAATCTCTATTAAACAAAAACCATTGATAATTTTCTAGCGGATTTTTTGCATATTGTGGTTAAGATATTTTTAAGTTTTCAAAGTGTAGTATTTGTAAGTAATTAATATACAAAATTGTTTGAGGACATTGTTGACTACAGTGATTTTCGACTAAAGGTATGCCCCAGATGCATTTCTTACCCATTTTCAGTGCACTCATTTGAATTGTTTTATTTCGTTAGTTCTTGCTATTTATATTTACAAAATTGATATATTTTTTCTATCAGCTGATAATAACGTTCTAATATATTTCTACTTCATACATAGGCGCCTGCAAAACTTTTTCCAGGGCGGGGGGAGGGGGGCCACTCAAGCACATGATGTACAGCATCGACTGGCTTGATGCTCTCCATTGTCATATTGAATGCCCAAGGGAGAGTGTGACCCCCCCCCCCTCCCCTTTACCTCCCGTATGGGCGACCATGACTTCATATTTTATAAAATGATTGTAAAAGTTCATCTAATTTAGAAATAAGAAACATTTAAAATGTTATATCTTGTATGTATTCATCTTACATAGGTAACATTGTAAAATCTTGTGAATTTCATCCACTCTTTGCATTTTTGTGTAAAATTGCTTTATTTTATTCAACAATAAATAAAACTTATTGAAATAAAACTTATGAAAATACGAATTAAAATATAAATGTCACTTGTAATGCCAAATTTTTTGCCAAATTTTCAGCCTACCCATTCAAAAATCTCAAGCTGCGCTACTGTTATTGCATCAGTGGTTTTTGTAAAGGCCTCCTGGGAGATTTCAGTACAAATCCGTAATCCTTTATTTATGATTGGATTGCAAGGCAGTATTGACTTTTTGCTTACGAGTGGGACAGCCTCAATCCCAAACGAAGAACCCCGCAAAAAGACAGGTATTTGACATACCCTATCCCAAATAATTCGATCCCCCTTTGCAGGCTTTGGCGTCCACGGACGCTAACGTCTGGAAAATGGGATCGAACTATTTCGGATAGGGTATGTCAAATACCTGTACTTTTGGGAGGTTTTTCGTTTGGGATTGAAGCTGTCCCACCCGTAAACAAAAGGCTAATTGTTACTAAAAAAATTATAACTAGCATGATTTAGCCCAAGTCCCATTTCGGATCAATATAGATTTTTCGAGTTCAAAATATTACATAAAATAACAAAATAATTTAAAATAACAAAAGAACAAATTCCGTACAAAGAGACGTACAAAATTTAATTAACTGCTTTGCGCAGAAAAGCTGGTGTATTTACTGAATACGCTATGAAATAAAATTAATGGTCTCAAGTGGAATATTTCAAATGTAAATTATAGATTTAGCAATTTTTGTTTTTCATCACATTAGGGAATATGGATATCTTACTGCAAAATATATTTCACCGTTTCTTCCCCCATTTGCGGTAAACAGAAATTGAAAGCACGGCTTGAGAAAAATCTATTAAAATGCATTAACGCTGTTCAATACACTTTATTTTCCCCAACAGTATGAAAGCCAGAAACATTTCATTAAGATAATATTCATTTTTTTCTGTTTACTGCTTCCATTCATAAAAGACAGATATAGCTTTTAAAAGAAACTTTGAAATATTCTCCTATAAATCATTGAATGTTTTGGAGGAAGTCAAGATAAATGCCTTGAAAAATGCTTTTATCCCTTATATTTATTTTCTGCTTTACTTTAAGAAGAATCCTTGATTGTGCAATCAATCAATTTAAACATCTGTAAAAGTTTAAATGCCCTAATGTCTTGCGGGAAATAAATTTAAGAAATAAAATTTGGAACTGCTGCATTTTATAAATATGATTTTTATGTGAGAAATGTCAATTTCAAATCTTTCAATATTTTGCGAGTAAAATTGATTATTCTTTGAAAGATGAGATTTTTTTCCATTTCCTGTTTAAATGTATTTATTGAACATTGCCAGTAGAAATAGTTAAAAACCATCATGGAGAATGTATAATCATGTATAACAGATATTCAACAGAATTAATCTATTGAGTGATGCAGGATTTCTATCTGACTTAAGCTATCCCAACCGGTAAAGCTCTGGACTCAAGAATTAAGGCATCACTTTCCGATTCTTACTCTATGCAGTTGCTTCAGCAATGTTATTATCCTTTGCAAATGGTATAGAAAATGTTATTATAAAAATATTTAAGGTATTCAGAGAAGGAAAATAGATTGTTTGAATACAAGGAGAATTGGTTTCAAGTTAGCGTTCTTGAGCACAATTTGAGAACAAGGGCAAATTCCTTGAAACCAGGAAGGCTTTTTTTCAATTTAGAGCCATTGAAGGCAATTATTGTTACTGGGGAAGATTCATTTTGAGGAGCTTATTTAAATAAAGGGCTATTGAATTAAATTACAGTCATTTAACTAGTTTAATTTAATCTAAAAATACGTGATTTCAAATCATCGTCATATTAGAGCTATTATGATTAATTCAGCGAACCAGGAATATTTAATTTCAAGTTTGTGTAATTTAAGCCAATTAGTGTCATTGAGGAAGACTGATTTGGAGGGGGGGGGAATTTAAAAGAAGATGCTATTGAAGAAAAATACGGACATTCATCTAGTTTAATTTAAACAACGGAGACATGGTTTCAAATCAGTGTCATATTAGAGCTATTAAGACTAATTCAGTGAAGCCAAGTTTACTTAATTTCAAGTTAATGTAGTTGAAGACAATTATGGTCATAAAGATTGATTCTTAGACGACACATATGGTCATTAAAACGGATTCATAAAGGACAATAAAAAAGTTATTAAGATAGATTCGTAGAACATTATTGAGATCATTAAAATCAAATCAATGAAAACCGAGATACTTGATTTCAAATTAGGGCAATTGAAGACAATTAGAATCAATTAAAAATATTGATTGCAAAGAACTAATCAAAGAGATGCGATTTCAAATAAGTGTCATTTACAACAATTAGAGTCATTAAGATTCATTAAAGTCAAGGTAACTTGATTTGAAATCATAGGTAAATGAATAAGTGGTTTTCCTTTTTGACAGGGGAGCACAGTCTTCAGAATATTGGCCCCAGGATCCAAAGAAATCAGAACTGAGATTAGTGGTGTATTCAAAATTGCGAATTTACATTTCTTAAGTTTGTTTTGAATTTAAAGGAATGCTTTGTTCCAAGATTTAAAAGCATTTAATTATCATAAAGCATTAATCTATATAAACATTAGTGTATCACAGTACAATTTAGTCATGACTCAATTTATAATTTTTTTTAAAATAAAGGAAATAGAACAGCATTTTGAAGATTATCCTAGCATAGCCAAGAAAGACATAATTCCAAAAAAACAATTACATTACTTATTGCCCAATTTGGAAACCAAAAACCATCCTTCTCCATTTAATCTTAAACCACCAACTATTTGAGAATTAAATAATTACGTTGGTCGTACGTTGAAAGAGCACCCGGAGCGAAGCACCTTTCATCTCTGGTATGCAGGTCCTTGTATAACCGTCTGCAGCTCTGTCGTTATTTGAGTAACCCCGAGTGCAAGGAAGAAATGCTCTTTATGAGAGCATGCACAGAACATAAAAACAGAATTAACTTTAAAATGGCAACTAGTAAAAGGTATAAGTTTAAGTTTAGGTACTGCAGTAAGGCGTTTTTACTAAAAAACGTGCAGTGCAAAAAAGAGGGGGGGCTTTCAATCTCTTAGATCAGCTCGTTTGCCTTGGGCACCGAGCATCTCTACGAGTTTGAAAGTTTTGTGCATGGGGTCAAAATCGGACTTCAGAATATGCAGGGCGTCTTTTAGGAAGACCGCGATATTGTTAATTTTAAAGTGTTCCTCAAGCTCTCTGAAGAATTTGAGAAACTCAAGAAATCCCCTGGGGATGGTTTGAGGGCTACCAGCAGCAGCAGCAACGTATTTGACCACGTGGCTTTCGGGGCTACTGTTTCCTGTCTCGGCAACGTTTTTAGTTGTCTCTACGGCTGTGTGAGTCTTCAAGCAGCTCGGAAGCTTTAACTTATCTTTCTTTGGCTTTCTGCCAAGGGTTATTTGGGGACTTTCTGAAATTTGCAGGGTGGTCCCCTGCGCAATTACAGCAATTAGCTGGCAGATCACTAGTTTTTGGCACTCTCTGGTCGGATGGCCTTCTCCGCACTTGAGGCATTTAGGGGGGAGCCCGCACAGCTCGCTTGAGTGGTTCCACAATTGGCAGTTGTAACATTGTTTTATTCCTTTTTGCCTGAACGCCTGGACCTTGATTTGCATGCTATGTTTCGTCCTGGTTTCGTAAATCTCTGACCATATCTCCGTCGGCTCAAGGCAGACGAGGAAAATGGGCAGGGGTTCACGATTCTGGCGGTTCCTTAGCTGCGAAATCCTCATCGGTTTGAACACAAGTCCTAGAATCGCATTTTTTAGTTCGTCTATTTCTGTGTCTACGGGGAGTTCCTTAACAACGTTTTTTTTGGGTCTGCCTTTTCTCAAGTTGATTCAGCAAAATGCTACTTTACTTGCCAAAAGATAGGATTAGACCTTCGTATAGTCGTCATCATTTAAAGGGGTGATCTTGATGAGATTACCTACCAATTTGCCTTCTAATTAATTAGAAACGATTTTGTTGAGCTCGCAAATGACCACACGCCAGTTTGCCTGATCTAAGTAAAAGGGCTGGCCTTAAACTTGGGAGGATGGGCCTCTTCGTTCGCCACGCCTTCGTCCATCTCAACAGTTTCCTACTGAAGCGGGGCGAAGGAGTTTTGAACCGGGGTCTCAGTTTGAGGTACTTTTTTAGTCGCCATACTGGAAATTCTCTGTCTTTTCGTAGGTTTTTGGAACTCCTCATCCTGGGGGGCCCTAGTTGTGGGGGTTTCCAAGAACAAATCCTCAAGAGGTTGCTTACAAGGTTGGCCACAGCTGCGGGAAGCAAGAATATTCTAAATGTTACCCTGGTATTTAAGGGATTCTAAGCCAGAACTGGGGTACTGAATAACATAAAGACCGTCAGAATGCATACCTTTGATAAGAGTCTTGTACTTGAACATCCATTCGGCGTCGCAAGTCTCCAGCTTCTTTGAGAAATATTGGATCAGCATATCCACAGTCTGTAAGTAGTTTGCTTTATTCGGGTTTCTAGGCAAGCCGTCTCTCTCTCTCTCTTTATTTTTCTTGGGTGCGGTAGCTCACTGGTCAGCGCGCTGGAATTGCACTTGGTAGACCCGGGTTCGATTCCCTCCGCTGGAAAAAGAAAAATCTGCCGCTGTGTTCACGCGGAGTACGATCACGATAAACATGTGGGTCCGTAAGTTCTCAGAGGTGCGGAACTAAACCTGTAAACGGAGAGAGGTAGGCCAGGTCCGCATTGTTGTCTCCAAGCCGTCTCTCTTGATCGTCTGTTCCTAGGCATACACGTAGGAGTCCTGCGTACATCCGTCAGTCTGTTCGTTTTGGTCATGGTCCTCCATTCTCTCGGCCCAGCTGGTCTTTTTCTTTAGCGCCGTCTCCTGCGCTTCCTCATCAGCTTTGTCTCCTCTAACTGTTTCTGTGTTACTTGGAAGTGAGAAATCCAAGCTTTTCTGAATCTCAACCATTCTCTCTCCTCCACCGGCGCAAGTTCAATTCCGCAGACAAACACTTCCTTGAGTTTAGCTTAGCTCGATATATTCTACCGAAACGTGGTACAAATATACACAGGCTAACACTAACGGTCAGCACGTGCTAACTGCTCCACTACCAAGCTCCGACTGACGAATAATTACGTCTTCAACCAAAAGCATAAAAGCACCTATGCAATGTCTTCAATAATTTCCAGACTGAAATAAGTTTCCTGACTGAAATAGTCCTCCCATTAATCTTCAGAAAGTTACACATTTTAATTTTTATTCGACCCCCTTAGACAAATTTGGTCAATCAGAGTTTTTTTATTTTTAATACAACAAGCTCATTACAAAAACTGCATATCTGTATCTAGCGCGTTTCAATCTTTTTGGGACACCCTATATATATATATATACAGTATTGTGGCAATTAATTGAGAAATGTCATTTTTTTAGTTTTATCACACGTAAGCTTAGGAAGAAGCACTCCAAATTTGCTCAGAGTTCAAATTGCAGTTATTATCAAAGTAGCAGGTGTTCGTATGCATCTGGTAAGTAGCAGGTGTTCAAATTCCTCCACCAGGTGGCAGGTGTTTCGCAGTGGTAGTTTCTCAGTTGTAAACACGTGCTAAAGTGATTGCGCTTAGAGAACACACTTCTAAGACGTCCGAGGAAATAGGTAAAATATGTGGAGTGAGTACAGCAAGTGTCGGGAGGATCTGGAAGCGGTTTCAGGAAATGCTGGAACCAACCGCTCTGGAAGATGCGGCCGAAAAAGATCAACTTCGACTCGTGACGACAAAACTTTACATCGAATGAGTGTTAAAAATCCTCGATTAACCAGTTTTGACCTGTCTAAGTCCATGGTGGCAGCTGGTGTTGATATTGCACCTTCAACAGTGCGATACAGGCTGTTAGAACGCGGACGGAGAGCACGTTGACCGTACAAGAAGCAGCTTCTGACGCTTCGCATGAAGAAAAAAAGGTTGGAATGGGCACGGAAATACAAAACATGGACTGAGAAGAACTGGGAGAAAGTTCTCTTTTCTGACGAAACACATTTTGTGGTTCAGGGATTTAGATCTATGTTCGTGAGAAGGAGCCAAGGAGAACCTCTCAATCAGCACCACATCAATCAAGCATCCGCCCAAAAAAATATTTTGGGGTTGTTTCAGCGTTTTGGGGACAGAATCTCTTGTCCCGTAGAGGGAATGATGAACAGTGCCAGTTACGAAGTCATATTGACCCGAAAAGTGCTTCCAACCATGGCTAAACTGTGGCCGAAAGGAGATTGCGTTTTCCAACAAGACAGCGCGCCATGTCACACTTCGAAGCGAATCAAAAATTTCTGCTCAAAAAAAATATTACCTTACTGGATTGGCCCGGAAATTCACCAGACTTGAATCCCATAGAAAATTTGTGGGCTATTGTCAAAAAACGGCTTCACAAATTTGGCTGTACGACGATGGACAAGCTAATTTCGGCCGTTATTGACATATGGTTGAGAGACGTGGAAATTAAAACTACATGTGCTAGTCTAGTACATTCCATGCCGAAACGTGTCTGTGATGTTATAAAGTCTCGGGGAGGTCATATCACTTATTAGTTTTAAATGTATCCATAGAAAACTTGAATAAAACTGAATTTTATAAGAAAAACTGCATTTCTCAATTAATTGCCACAATACTGTATATAAGCTAAATACTAAATATTGTACTTTTTTCTAATTTCCCTGCAATACGTGGAGATGTATAGGGAATTTTTACGAAATGGCACGTAAAAATCACCAAAATCTAAAATAAAAGACAACGTATGCTCAAATATGTCAATTAAATTCTTCTTTAGACGTAATTTTTGACGAGGAAAGAATTATACAAATAAAAACCATTATTCTAGGAGTTATTTGTTCTCTAGACATTTGAGTTTTTTCGCATTTTTGTTACGCCGACTTTAAAAAATGTCCAATTACCAAATAAAAACAAAAATTGAAATAAAAGTGCAAATTCACTGTTAATTTGGGAAACTAAACTAATTATTGTATTGAATTATAAAAGAATGATGAATTTGAGGTTGCAGGGAAAATCATGTGCTGCTCACATCAGATTTTTAATTATCCCACAGTAATGAGATTTTCAAGGTATGTTTCGCAAATAAATATCCGTTTCTTTTTTTCCGAACATACACCAAATTTTAACAGTTTAAAATGCTCTACTTGACGAAGCTGTGTACCAAATTTCAGTTCCCTAGGACGTAGGAGAGTATTTTAAAATACCATAAAACCATAAAAGAAGTTGAAACAGACCGAAAACCGCACATCGGTCATGAAAAATTGAATAAAAATTTTACAAGTGAATATAAAAATATCATTTTGGGAGTAAAAGCTTTAATCCATAACTCGCTTTTAAAACGTATCATTAAGCATCCCATCTTTTAAACATTCACTTAACTTTGTCAAAATTTACCTAAATATACTCCACTTCAGGATTTCGGATTTGTCGGCTCTCTTGCAGTGACGAAGGGGACCCCACGTATTCCCGAAACAACTGTACGCTATATTATTTTAATATCTGTGGTTATTTACGTTTCTCTTGTTTCCTTATCCTTTACAAAGTATATTTAACTTATTGATCATTAAACAATTTTAATTATCTGAATGAGGATATTGTTGCGTTCATACGATACTCTATCGATACAATGACAATGATAGGCGATATTGATATGGTATCGATACATCACAAAACGATACTGTCGATACGTGGCATGGATGTATCACATCAAGTCTTCCAATCACTGATTAATATTCTAAAAATATGATTTACCAACATCCCAAACTCATTAAAATAAGACTACTAATTTTTTAAATAAAGCAGATATATGACAAAAGCAGATGTGCAGACAACACATTCTTGCATCATGCTAAAATTGTTTTTTCGAAATCTAGGAAGCCCCAAATATAAAAATCTTTTGAATAATTGAATTTGCATTTTCACCACAATTTGAAAATATCGCTATATAAATACTATTTACGGTAGAGGAAATAATTATAACAATCCTGTTTAAAAATTCATATTTGAAATACTAATTCATGAAATTTCCGAGATTTTAACAAATGGAGCAATTTATATGAACATTTAATGTGAACAGAGGATAATATCGCCATAACGGTATCATTAAAATTAGGATTTTCCTGCAACCCTATCTTAACAAGTAGTCTCCAGCTTTTCGTTTAATGATCTAAGATCGATGTAGAAATTTGCGCTACTAGAGGGCGCCCCGGGCACTCCAGCTCTCTTCACTCGGACTTTGGGAAAATTTACTTTTTTACTAACTTGCATAAATGCTGCTCATTGTTAAGACGGGTGGAGGCAGAACAAAAGTTGGGAGAAGAAAATCTAAGTTTCCAGCAAAGGGTATTGTTTGTCAGGAAAAGTTTGAAAACTTTGGAAAATTAGGAAAGTGTTTCGGAGAGTTAGGAAAGAAAGTTTTAATTCTCTAGTTTGTTGCATAATTAAAATATTTAATTGAGTGAGACACCTTCCTTTGGAACACTTTAATTCGTTTAAAAGGAGAGCTAATTTATCAAACAATTCATTTTGTATGCATGAGAAATTACGAAACTCCAAGACATTTACTATATGTGTGGATATGAAGGTCTTCGCGCACATAATGTTCTATTGCTCTCTATTTTGTCGAAAAATATGTATTTAAGGCAGTACAATAGTTAAGAATATATATATATATATATATATATATATGTATGTATGCGTAAGTGTATCTTTCTGTCTATCCGTGCAGTCTGTAGGGGGAAATCTAAGAGTCGTACGACCATGAAATTTGATACACAGGTACTTCAGGACTCGAATAAGTGCTTCTGCGCCTCTATTTTGTTTTTAAATTTTGAAATAGTTTTTTTTAGTTATTTTACGTTTTTACTCGATTTACAACGTCTTGGGATAGATATTCACACAAATTCAATTCTTTAGCAACCTAAAATATTATAACATAATTTCCTTCTTGACACCATCTGAAAGATCGAAAAATTATCGTTCAAACAAATTTTGAATAGAATTTATACAATTAGTGGACGGTTTTTCGCGAATTTTTCGATTGCTATGCTATCTAACCTCCGACATTTCTCGATATGTATGCGAAAGAAGCACTTAGATTAAAAAATTGCAAATTCTCAATTTTAGACTGTTTATTATACCACAGTTTATATAGTGTTAGTCTCTTAAGTATGAAATCGATTCTGAATGTAATTGTCTGTCAGATCAACTTCACCTCAGAAATGTTATCTCAAGCCGGCATTGATTTGCATACAACTTTCCATTTTGGCAATATACTGTTAATTCTCTCAACTACTTGATTTTGGTATAGATGATAGGTTGCACTTAGTTCAGTTGGATATCCTTTTCTGCTAAATATCTTCTTAGGTTTATACTTTAATATTTGCCTGCAAGATCAGATCGAATAATCTCCACTTTTCTCCCAAATTTTTTTTCACCAGTTCCATGTCACCTTTCTGAACATCATGACCTTCAGATTTGCTTACCACCAAATATACCATGAACAGACCTCGAGTAGTCATCAATGAATCTAACCAAATATTGCTTTCCACTTGGCGTTTTATTCTTCACTAGCCACCTTCAGAGACCAGCCTGTTCGCTACCCTTGAAAATTCTGGCCGTGGTAAACTCGCTGGCGCCATAACCCCGTGGAGTTAACAAAGACTGTTTTAGCTTAGTTTAATGACGTTATAACCATAATTCAATGATTTATTTTTTTTAATGACCATACGCTAAACTCTTAATTCCATCATTTAAAATATAACGCAATTTTCTAATAAATATAATAATTTCATATAAATATAAAATTTTCACTCTGTATACTGTTACCACTACATGATGTATACAATACATCACCACAATTCAATCCACCATAATTCAATCATTTAAATTTTATAATGACCATATGCTAAGCTCTTAATTCCATCATTTAAAATATAACGCAATTTTCTAACCCGATCCACAATCTCCATAACTTTCTTTTTATTTATTTTTTTCTCCATGGAAACATCGTGCGTCTGCGCGGGCATGTGGATGAAAAACTCCTTTAGCGGTTTGTCGAGAAATTGAAATTCTTAAAATTCGGATCCTGCGGCTATTTTTTATTATTTCTTGAACAGATTGGGCTTGTAAGAATGCCTGATGTCCGAGCTTTCTAAAAATGTGAATTATTAGTAGAAATTTTCGGTATTTTCCCGACGCAAGGATTTAAAAACGAAAGTTCGTTATTTTTAGCCGAAAGTGACTTTTGCTATAAAATCTTTAAAACTATTAGAATTTGTTCCTGAGACTTAAAATTGATATATTTTTACTCGCAATTGTCTGTTTTTATCGGTAGTGTGATTTGTTTTTTTCTTCGACGTCTGGATGGTGCAGAAAAAAGGGGAAAAAAACGGTCGAAATCGAGCATTAAATAACAGAAAAAATAATTCAAATTTTAAAAACCGGTTTTCACGTGTCACCTCCCTCCGCCTCGGGTCTCCGATTGCCAAATTTCGTAGCTCTGCGACACGCGGTCGCTGAGCCTATAGTGTATAAGACAGACACACAGACAGACAGACATTGCCTTTTATTATATTGATTGGACCACATGCATCGGAATGAATAAATGTGCTATTGATTCACTAGTAGATTGTTTCGGAAATGGGAATATGGTCTATTTTACATTCATGCATGTATTATATAACATTTTAATGCACCAATTTTAAATTTTTGATAAGTCCCAAAACATACATTTTTTTATCACTTATGATACCGATGTCCCAATTTTCGACACAAACTGTGAATTACGTGACCTTATGTTCAATCACTGTATTAAATATATGCGACTTGTATTAACTATATGTGAATTGTATTAACTATATGTGAATTGTATTAACTATATGTGAATTGTATTAACCATACGTTAATAGTATTAACTATATTGAATCAATTTATATGTCTAATAGAGTAAACTGGTCCGTTCTATTTTCTAATCTTTCAAATTTCTCAACAGGTTTTATGAAAATCAAGCTACTAACTTGAGGGTATCATAATACTCCAAAAACAGAGACCTATGTAACTGTTTTTTCTCTTGTTTTGTACAACAAGTTTACAGATTCAATCCTGCCAACACAAATTATTTCAAGATCTGTGACGTCAATCCTATCTTTATGAGACTTATACATATAATGATATAAAAACTTTTGATTAAAGAAAAAGTAAAAGGAAATTATGTGTAGAAAATTAAATAATCGCTTAATTCAATACTGCTGTCTAACCATCATATGACGGAGCGGAGTATTCATATCCTAATAAAGGATGTATGGACACTTGATGTCATGTCTGGCCGCTCTAGATAGGAGACTATGGAGATGTATCAATGAGCGGATGGGGTCTCCAGAAAGCTGTAATATTGGAAAAGAATAACAGCAAGATGATACGACAGTCAGCTGGATACCAAACAGTGTAGATATTACCCTAGACATTACAATGTTCAATCATTATATTCTTACTAGTTGTATATTCTGTCAAATGACGGTATATATAATGTTAACACTAGAACAACGGATATTTTGAGCTACCTAGAACAACGAGCAGCAGTCAATTTGACCGCCATAAAAAATACAACGTACCTTTAATTCAAAACCGAAACATCATAGTTACAGCATTCAGGATGTTTCTGCCGTTCAAGGGGTGAAGTGGGTAGCTTCTTCGGCTGCTGTCTTGTGGGCTCGGGTTCGAATCCCGAATAAGACATGGATGTTTCTTGAGGATAAAGTCTGTCTTCCGCCTTCTGGGTCCTCGTCAAAATGGGAAGCTGCACCCCCTCCGACCTTCGACAGTGATGCTTTCTTGTAATAAACTTTGTTCTCTCGTCTTGTGTCTCTCTTCGTTCTTTCCTGCGTCACTGGTCCTGAATTGGCTACCCCGAAACAGGAGGTCATTTAGTCAACAACAACAAAGGATGTTTCTTCGACACATTTTTTGTAATAAGCGTTCTTGATGTACTGTTCTTGGCATTTGGAGCTGGGCCAGCCTTATTTTTCTCGACGTTTTAAGAACCAAATCTCCCGAAAATAGCTGTGTTTGATGCAATATTTTGCACTCAGTACCATCTTTGGTACGAAGATTTGCTGAAGTAGAGATATTGCATTGAAGGCGAGTTGAATTAGACGTATCGTTACCGTCAGAGCTTGTTTGCACCCCTGAAGAGCTGACGCTGTGCTCTGCAATTTCATTTTCATCAGAAACTACTAAATCTGCATCATTATGACCGTCGTTATCACTGGAATTCTCACTAAGTTGCTGCAAAAGTGCTAGACACTCATCAGTAGTCCGTCGCTTCCCTCGAGACATCGCACCAAAACTGTATGCAATATTTTACATCCAGCACGGGCACAGTCATTGTTCGTTCTTAAACCACGCCGCATAATGCTAAAAAGCTGATGCACTCATTCTTACGGCTTACAGTAGCGCCACGCCGCAGTCGGATTGAATCATCGTGTGAAATCTCTCTAGAGGTCATTTTGACCTCTGCCGTCGTTCTAGGAAGATGGTTGATTTGTTCTCTTGTTATGAAACCTAGAATAATATTCTGTGTTTTCAATGACTTTAAGAAAATAAGAAAAGTCATAAAATTTCAATGGGTTGGGATTAGCCGTTTTTGAGGAATCGTTTCCAAAGAAGTTATGAGGTCAAAATGACCGCTTCAGTCGTTCTAATGTTAAAGTATATAGTTTCTATTTCTCATTGTGTTTCATTAATATATATTAAAAACTCACCAAGATGATTTGATGCAATAAATTTATTACTTTTTAAATAGTTAATAGAATAATGAAAAAAATGAAAAAAAATAACTGTATTATGGATCATGTCGACAATCTCATACCATAATCCATTTTTAAATGCTTTGTTTTTTTTCCAAATTTTATAAGTAGAATTTTGACAAATCGGTATTGTTGATCAAATGATTAAATTATATCGTGCCCTCCTTCTCTTAAAAGAACTTGAGAAAATATTTCAATTGATACCATGCTTGATAATGTACTCTGGGGTTCTTCCCCTCCCCCTCCCTCGGGAGCGTCCCATGACGCCATTAACACACAAATTGCATTGTAGCTACTTCTGACTATAATGATTGCAACTACAAAGTCTCGCGGTCATTGAACCAACGATAATTCCATTTATGAATGATATGCCAGATGTTATACTATGTTGCCATATTAAAAAAATATAAAATGTTGAGTAAATTTCGAAGTTTTCGCTCGAATTAAGAAATAATTATTCCTAGTTCTAGATTTTGCGATAACAAAGTTGAATGTAACGTGTTTAGAAAATCATCCAGTAATATTTGTAGCAGCTATTGTGTACACAAGAAATCGACCACAGACATAAGACAGACAGGCAGACGGACATTACTTAAAAAGGAGTTAAGACCTGCTCAGGAGGTCTTAAAACTTATGAATGATTACATACTTATGTATGATTATGTATGTTACGTATGAAAAAGTAAATGCCCAATGGAAATGTCAGATATTTTGATCTCAATTTGACATGCCAAACGTATTTTACTGAATTCAGAAACCAAGCTCTAAATAGATAACATTTCAAAGAACTCTAAAATGTATATGTAACCATATTTGAATATTTTTAAAAGGATTTATAGTGATGATAGCATTGAATAGATACCTGTACGCAATGAGTTTCAGTAGCATTTTCCACTCGCAACAGTAATAAATAGAATATAAAATATTTCAATGATTAGAAAAGAAAAAATTTTGAATTTCTGACCTTCACATTTCTATCACACACATATACTTCAGTTATCCAACATATTGCTAAAAATTATTTTCCGAAGATCTTGACATTTACGGAGTCCAGAGTGTGTCTTTGCGAAACATTTTAAGTATTTCTTTTCAAGGTTTAAGTATTTTCTCTTTCTCAATTTTGTTCTACTTCTAACATTTCATTGAAACTTCCAAATCGGAAATGGATTTTCAGTGTTTGGATAGGATTTTTTTCTTTTCGGAACATTAGCATTGTCGGAAATGAGTGAATGATGTGTTTCAACGCAGAACTAGATATTTTTCTATTTTCTTTAGAGAAACGGAAAACCATACTACTTTCTTAGATATATTAAGAGACAGGCTATCTAAAAGTTAACAGTATTGAGGTTTCAAAGAATTAGACAAGAAGTTCTTGGTGTATTTTCTACTTTATCATCTATTTATTTTATCAGCAATTTCTTGATATGTTTTATTCCACAGACAGCAGATTACACTCATTATAGCTACAATTATTTTTATTTCGATTATACATTGTCTTGTACGCATACATACATACAAGTCCTAAATAAATAAATAAATGAATATATATATATATATATGTGTGTGTGTGTGTGTGTGTGTGTGTGTGTGTGTGTGTGTATATATGTATGTATGTATGTATATATATTTATATATGTATATATATTTATATATGTATGTATATATATATATATATATATATATATATATATGTATATATATATATATATATATATATATATATATTTATATATATATATATATATATATATATATATATATATATATATATATATATGTATATATATATATATATATATATATATATATATATATATATATATATATATATATACATATATATATTTATATATATATATATATATATATATATATATATATATATATATATACATATATATATTTATATATATATATATATATATATATATACATATATATATTTATATATATATATATATATATATATATATATATATATATATATGTATATATATATATATATAGGTTCTATATAGACGCCCACTACATTTAAGCACCAGCTGCTTAAGTATCGCATTTGAACACAATCTTAAATGGTTTCGATTCAAAAAAGCTCGTATAAAATCGTACGCTCTTTCCGCAAAAACAAAAAATATGATAATCGCAATTGATCGTATATTCAACACACTACTCATAAAACAAGTGATATGTTGATTCCACGAAAATCCTCATGCACCATTCTCTTAGCCCATCCTATCCATCCCCCTACTGCAAAATGAGTGATTCCTCAGTTTTGAAATAAGAGGAGTTGGAGCGGGGCCCCGTGCATGTGTGATTCGCTCAAAAAATAAAATACATGCCTCGGACAAAATATTTATAAATTATTAACGGATGTGTTTATGATTTTTTCTAGAGTAATCTGCGATATTGTACACAAGTGCTGAAATAAAAATGGATGATGAATGCCAAATCAATTTCTGTATATCATTATATAAAATCAAAGACGTTTAAAACGCTCGAAAAGTATATATACTTTTGAAAAATCATTAAAAATCATCTAATACTTCTATGGATTCCATTCACAATCTGCTTAAAAGAGAGCTTTTAGATCTTTCTGATAGTGTCAAAATGTAATCTCTGTGATAATATTTTAGATCGCTGAGAGGTCACTTTGTGCGAATATCGACCGACATTGATGTGAATAAAATTGAAACTTGAAATAACTAAAAAATCAGTGTTCGAAATTTATATATATATATATATATATATATATATATTTGAAATGTAATAATAAGAATTATGTAAAAATAAAAAAATACAATTCAAGTAATATTAACATCACCATAGAAGCAAATTCAAAGCCATAATGCCGATAAGAGAAAAGAACAGCACCATATGAAAAACCAAGTTCGATCACAAAAACAATGGCAAAGAATAGAGTTATTACCTAGGAATACAATTACAAGACATTTTAAAGTGATAAGATTAAGGATAATGAGATAAAAATAAAGTTAAAATTTGACACCAATTCAGCGCAAATGCAGCTAACTTTAGTGTAATTCAGTTCTGATTAATTAAAAATGAATATTACCACAGAAACTCGTAAACAACTAGACAGAAAATAAGAAACCAATATAAAATACGCGCATAATGCAGCAGACAAGTATATGGGCAAATATTTGAAATGTAATAATAAGAATTATGTAAAAATAAAAAAATACAATTCAAGTAATATTAACATCACCATAGAAGCAAATTCAAAGCCATAATGCCGATAAGAGAAAAGAACATCACCATATGAAAAACTAAGTTCGATCACAAAAACAATGGCAAAGAATAGAGTTATTACCTAGGAATACAATTACAAGACATTTTAAAGTGATAAGATTAAGGATAATGAGATAAAAATAAAGTTAAAATTTGACACCAATTCAGCGCAAATGCAGCTAACTTTAGTGTAATTCAGTTCTGACTAATTAAAAATGAATATTACCACAGAAACTCGTAAACAACTAGACAGAAAATAAGAAACCAATATAAAATACGCGCATAATGCAGCAGACAAGTATATGGGTAAATATTTAAAATGTAATAATAAGAATTATGTAAAAATAAAAAAATACAATTCAAGTAATATTAACATCACCATAGAAGCAAATTCAAAGCCATAATGCCGATAAGAGAAAAGAACAGCACCATATGAAAAACTAAGTTCGATCACAAAAACAATGGCAAAGAATAGAGTTATTACCTAGGAATACAATTACAAGACATTTTAAAGTGATAAGATTAAGGATAATGAGATAAAAATAAAGTTAAAATTTGACACCAATTCAGCGCAAATGCAGCTAACTTTAGTGTAATTCAGTTCTGATTAATTAAAAATGAATATTACCACAGAAACTCGTAAACAACTAGACAGAAAATAAGAAACCAATATAAAATACGCGCATAATGCAGCAGACAAGTATATGGGTAAATATTTGAAATGTAATAATAAGAATTATGTAAAAATAAAAAAATACAATTCAAGTAATATTAACATCACCATAGAAGCAAATTCAAAGCCATAATGCCGATAAGAGAAAAGAACAGCACCATATGAAAAACTAAGTTCGATCACAAAAACAATGGCAAAGAATAGAGTTATTACCTAGGAATACAATTACAAGACATTTTAAAGTGATAAGATTAAGGATAATGAGATAAAAATAAAGTTAAAATTTGACACCAATTCAGCGCAAATGCAGCTAACTTTAGTGTAATTCAGTTCTGATTAATTAAAAATGAATATTACCACAGAAACTCGTAAACAACTAGACAGAAAATAAGAAACCAATATAAAATACGCGCATAATGCAGCAGACAAGTATATGGGTAAATATTTGAAATGTAATAATAAGAATTATGTAAAAATAAAAAAATACAATTCAAGTAATATTAACATCACCATAGAAGCAAATTCAAAGCCATAATGCCGATAAGAGAAAAGAACAGCACCATATGAAAAACTAAGTTCGATCACAAAAACAATGGCAAAGAATAGAGTTATTACCTAGGAATACAATTACAAGACATTTTAAAGTGATAAGATTAAGGATAATGAGATAAAAATAAAGTTAAAATTTGACACCAATTCAGCGCAAATGCAGCTAACTTTAGTGTAATTCAGTTCTGATTAATTAAAAATGAATATTACCACAGAAACTCGTAAACAACTAGACAGAAAATAAGAAACCAATATAAAATACGCGCATAATGCAGCAGACAAGTATATGGGTAAATATTTGAAATGTAATAATAAGAATTATGTAAAAATAAAAAAATACAATTCAAGTAATATTAACATCACCATAGAAGCAAATTCAAAGCCATAATGCCGATAAGAGAAAAGAACAGCACCATATGAAAAACTAAGTTCGATCACAAAAACAATGGCAAAGAATAGAGTTATTACCTAGGAATACAATTACAAGACATTTTAAAGTGATAAGATTAAGGATAATGAGATAAAAATAAAGTTAAAATTTGACACCAATTCAGCGCAAATGCAGCTAACTTTAGTGTAATTCAGTTCTGACTAATTAAAAATGAATATTACCACAGAAACTCGTAAACAACTAGACAGAAAATAAGAAACCAATATAAAATACGCGCATAATGCAGCAGACAAGTATATGGGTAAATATTTGAAATGTAATAATAAGAATTATGTAAAAATAAAAAAATACAATTCAAGTAATATTAACATCACCATAGAAGCAAATTCAAAGCCATAATGCCGATAAGAGAAAAGAACAGCACCATATGAAAAACTAAGTTCGATCACAAAAACAATGGCAAAGAATAGAGTTATTACCTAGGAATACAATTACAAGACATTTTAAAGTGATAAGATTAAGGATAATGAGATAAAAATAAAGTTAAAATTTGACACCAATTCAGCGCAAATGCAGCTAACTTTAGTGTAATTCAGTTCTGATTAATTAAAAATGAATATTACCACAGAAACTCGTAAACAACTAGACAGAAAATAAGAAACCAATATAAAATACGCGCATAATGCAGCAGACAAGTATATGGGTAAATATTTGAAATGTAATAATAAGAATTATGTAAAAATAAAAAAATACAATTCAAGTAATATTAACATCACCATAGAAGCAAATTCAAAGCCATAATGCCGATAAGAGAAAAGAACAGCACCATATGAAAAACTAAGTTCGATCACAAAAACAATGGCAAAGAATAGAGTTATTACCTAGGAATACAATTACAAGACATTTTAAAGTGATAAGATTAAGGATAATGAGATAAAAATAAAGTTAAAATTTGACACCAATTCAGCGCAAATGCAGCTAACTTTAGTGTAATTCAGTTCTGATTAATTAAAAATGAATATTACCACAGAAACTCGTAAACAACTAGACAGAAAATAAGAAACCAATATAAAATACGCGCATAATGCAGCAGACAAGTATATGGGTAAATATTTGAAATGTAATAATAAGAATTATGTAAAAATAAAAAAATACAATTCAAGTAATATTAACATCACCATAGAAGCAAATTCAAAGCCATAATGCCGATAAGAGAAAAGAACAGCACCATATGAAAAACTAAGTTCGATCACAAAAACAATGGCAAAGAATAGAGTTATTACCTAGGAATACAATTACAAGACATTTTAAAGTGATAAGATTAAGGATAATGAGATAAAAATAAAGTTAAAATTTGACACCAATTCAGCGCAAATGCAGCTAACTTTAGTGTAATTCAGTTCTGACTAATTAAAAATGAATATTACCACAGAAACTCGTAAACAACTAGACAGAAAATAAGAAACCAATATAAAATACGCGCATAATGCAGCAGACAAGTATATGGGTAAATATTTGAAATGTAATAATAAGAATTATGTAAAAATAAAAAAATACAATTCAAGTAATATTAACATCACCATAGAAGCAAATTCAAAGCCATAATGCCGATAAGAGAAAAGAACAGCACCATATGAAAAACTAAGTTCGATCACAAAAACAATGGCAAAGAATAGAGTTATTACCTAGGAATACAATTACAAGACATTTTAAAGTGATAAGATTAAGGATAATGAGATAAAAATAAAGTTAAAATTTGACACCAATTCAGCGCAAATGCAGCTAACTTTAGTGTAATTCAGTTCTGATTAATTAAAAATGAATATTACCACAGAAACTCGTAAACAACTAGACAGAAAATAAGAAACCAATATAAAATACGCGCATAATGCAGCAGACAAGTATATGGGTAAATATTTGAAATGTAATAATAAGAATTATGTAAAAATAAAAAAATACAATTCAAGTAATATTAACATCACCATAGAAGCAAATTCAAAGCCATAATGCCGATAAGAGAAAAGAACAGCACCATATGAAAAACTAAGTTCGATCACAAAAACAATGGCAAAGAATAGAGTTATTACCTAGGAATACAATTACAAGACATTTTAAAGTGATAAGATTAAGGATAATGAGATAAAAATAAAGTTAAAATTTGACACCAATTCAGCGCAAATGCAGCTAACTTTAGTGTAATTCAGTTCTGACTAATTAAAAATGAATATTACCACAGAAACTCGTAAACAACTAGACAGAAAATAAGAAACCAATATAAAATACGCGCATAATGCAGCAGACAAGTATATGGGTAAATATTTGAAATGTAATAATAAGAATTATGTAAAAATAAAAAAATACAATTCAAGTAATATTAACATCACCATAGAAGCAAATTCAAAGCCATAATGCCGATAAGAGAAAAGAACAGCACCATATGAAAAACTAAGTTCGATCACAAAAACAATGGCAAAGAATAGAGTTATTACCTAGGAATACAATTACAAGACATTTTAAAGTGATAAGATTAAGGATAATGAGATAAAAATAATATATATATATACATATATATATATATATATATATATATATATATATTTATATATATATATATATATATATATATATATATATATATATATATATATATATATATGCTGTAAAACATTTTGCAACCTTTGCTCATTTTCTTCAGCTACTTTGATGATAATTTCAGCAAACTTTCAGAAAAGCCGTAATGACTGGCGTTCATGAAAATCCCAGAACCATTTCTGAAATATTCAGCATATTATCACCTGCCAAAGCGTTATTTTTGTATAGGGTAAACTCGGGTTATATGGTCATACGGGTCAGATGACCAATCGTTGTCATTTGTTTAGTAACCGGTAGATGTTCGCGTTAACCACACAGTCATAATTCTTATGTTTGAGAAGAAGGTTGATGTCGACGACCGCTACAAAAACAGCGGCATGGTAAGTATGAACCGTTTTTTTTTGCTACACCCTCAAAATTTTTCCTCGTTCAGTAAGCTGCCCTGTAATTACGGTTTATTTTGAGTTAAAATCTTGCAAGCGATCTTAGACGAGGATCTAAACATTGTATTTGTATACCTACCCGCGATGCGTGTTATTGATGCCACGTTAACCGAATAAGCGTCATGACCATCTATCCTGTTTGTTAAGAATAGATGTCTCACATTTTCCAGGATTAGTTGGCCTGTCTACCTGATAGTTTATTTCGGCATGTATATGCAACAGCGTCCCGCTTTCTTTTTAGATGTCAAATATATACGTTAAGAAATCGTGTAGTAACCGTGGGGAGTAGACTTGAGACGATTTATGTAAAGCAAATGAAGCAATATGTAACGCACATAAGTCCGAAAGCTTACATTGAATTTCGTGTGCCGAGAAAAAACACGGGAGAGGGGATGGGAAACTGGAAACTTTCCGCTAAATCTAGGTCTACTCAGAGTAATTCAGCCCAGCATTGCCAAACACAGTGGGATGAACGAGAAACGGTTCTCCACAAGATCGTAGAATGTCCCATTGATTAGCAAAACTCTTATTACATCCAAACGTTAGAGACGCGATGCTATTATTCTGATGTCAGGCAAAAATATATATAGATAAAGTAAAGCAGATAACAATAATTATGAAATTAAGGACTCTGCCAAGAAAAAATCAAAATAGAAAGAAACGCTGTTGTAGAACTTTTTCAAGCAGCAACTCTGAAGGGGAATTCCAGATGCAATTTGCATACAGTGACATATCCAGTGATGATTTTGATGAATGTATAGGATGCTAAGTAGATTATAACAACACAAAGATAAAAGTTGAGTTGATTAAGTGTATTAGTTACCAACGCTGTTTGCAAGAAACATGCTCATCATTCATTGATGTATGCCAGTTCTGATGCGGTATTATTATATTGGAAAAGAAGTGAATATTTTTAACTTTTAGAATACTATTTTACAGCATTCAATTCATATTTTCGTTAATTCATTTCGTTAATTTCGATTCATAATTACCCCATGTCTTCTTGTAACACATTTTCTTTACTATTCTGTTCCAGAATTAAAATATTGTTTACAAATTATACGCGAATACTTCTTTAAGCTTAACAAGCACATATTAACCATTAAAAAACATATGACCAACTAACCCACCATCATACGACCATCTAACCCGGACTCCAAGGAACTGATTCCCCTGAAACCTTCAGTAACAGCTTGCAAATGTTTTACAGTGTACACACCGACACACTTGTTCATTTATGAAAAAGGATTAAGTAAATTCATGTTTCAACGCAATTGTTTGAGCATGTATGCATACACAGGGATGATTTGCGTATCCTAGCTTATCTCCCTCACAGCAAAGATCGTCATATGTGTGGCAGAAACGTTGTAGTCACGGGACACCTGGAACACAATGTGACATCATATTTGTGACTTCTGTGGGACGTTACGTATTAGTAACTTTGTAACTTTATTGTGACTATATTCTGTGACGTTTCCACAATTTAATTAACACGTAACAATGTGAGGACATTACAGTGACAATTACAATGCGACGTCGCAAATAAGTTAATATACGACGTCACAAACGACCATGAAAATGTCCAAAATAACTTCGCTGTGACCTCAATATGACATTGCCGAGACGTACTGCGACGTCCTGTGACGTCCCAAAGTCACAGTGTGATGTAATTCTTACGTCATCTGAAAAGAAATGCTGTTAGGGCTGTAGGCTATAGATGATCTGTAGGCCCTAGCGTGCACTGCCCGTGTATAGATGGGCCATGGATTCTACAAGGTGCTGGAACGCATTTAATTCAAGTAAATGCCAGGCGTTGGATAAGCAGATCGAAAACTCCTGTGAAGTTGATGGCAGAAGATATTATTGTCGGATGTGTCTTTTCAACATCATCCATACGGTCTCGATAGGGTTGAAATCTGAACTTTGAGCTAGCTAGTCTATACGGTGGAAGTCAATGCCATCCTTCATAAACTATTGCTGTACGGTTCCTGTGCGGTGCATGATATCAATAGACCCGTCGCCTGAGGGGTTACAGTTCAACATTACCAGATAGACGTGATCGGGACGTGCTGGAAATACCAGGATCTCTTACAAAAGAGAAGAATATGTCATATGCCATGTCCCCCACCACAACCTTGGACTGTACATACAAGACAATATGGATGCATGTTTTCATGGATCTCTTACCAACTTCTTCACCTGCCGTTGACGCAAAACAATATGCGACGTGATTCGTCCGATCACACAACCGTCTTCCAATCATCGGATTCAGTAACGCCGTTTCCGGCATCACTGTGATTGCATTTTCAGGTTCTTTGCTGAAATATGCGGTTTCTGCACAGTCATGCGACTAGATATCCTGATTCCTTGCACATTGTTCTGGTCGAGATTGGTTCGAACGAACCTGCATTGAAATCATCCATCAGTTGCTGCACAGTAGAATCATTTTTCTGTCACACAAGCCTTCTGAGACGCCGCCGATCACGGGTTGAATTGATGGTTTTCGATCCATAGTTCCACCATTTAGACAAAGTCGTTCTGTTTTCAACTGTTATACACTTTGGATATCACCTTTCTGGTAGGTCGGACGGCCTGGGTCTCAACAACAACACTTTGGATAGCTTACCTGTCGAGAAGAAGGTGAGTTGTTTTGTTCTGTAAACCCTGTCTCTTGCAAAATGGTCTCCCATAATAAGATATTTTTCGAACGGATACAAATCTGTGCTTTCCCCCATTTTGTCTCATTTCTCTTGGAATACACAACGACTCTAGTTTTATGGCGATGTTACAATCATTTGTACCTCCCATGACCAATGCAATTTGCATATATCTTCCTGTTATCTACTTTTGCATATATGTTCCCAGATTTCTAATTCATTAGCCGGTGTGTAAGTGTAAAACGACTTTGTTTGAGAATCTAAAATATGCTTAATAAAACGAATTCTTGGGAATGCCACCAGAAATATAACAAAAGTTTTAATTAAAATAATGCGATTTTGGCTGTTATTTTACTTGACTCTGGTGTTACTTAATTTAAAGTGGTTGATAATTTCAAACTAAAAATGAAAAATGATTTTAAAATACAATTTTCAAATAGTTTTAGGAAACCGTGTTACGGAATTCCTTCTGGAATTTCCTTCTTTTAAAAATAGTTCTTGTGATTGAATTGTCTGGAACTTTTTTAGAGTAGCAAGGTAATTGCTCCAACTACTTCAAGGAAAAACAGTGATTGTTCTTCTGAGTTCATTTTGTTTCTTTTATAGTCGAAACTGAGAAATATAACACTTGAGCAGAATATAGTTGAACCTATTTAAGATGTTTTCAGTAAAATTTAAGTAAAAAAGTTCTTAATCGAGAAACTATTATATATACCGCGATAAATAAATTGTATAAAATCTTCATACTGTATGGTAACAATTTCTAAAACTTTTTTTTAACGGTGCTAGTGATCAAAAGTAAAACAATATGTGTACAATATTAAATTTTCCTACAGATCAAGACACTTTAATATTGTAGGGCAATAGTTATATTACTTTACCTACATGCAAAGTATAAATTGGGGGAAAACATTGTGACGGATAGGGGGTCGAATTCAGATTTTCGACAGAAGAATTCGTTTTAATTTTTTCTGAACTCGAAACGAATAGTTTTTGAGGGAATATCTGTGTGCGTGTATGTGGTTTTTGTATTCGATATCTCACGAATGAATCCAGCGTTTGGAATGTAATTTGGTACGAGAGCTAGAACTGGTAAATACTGAAATCCTATTGATTTAAAATTTAACCAAATATACGGAGACCCGCAACCGCTCCCCCCCCCCCCCTCTCATTTTTATGAAATTTTGAAAAAAATCACAAAAAATATCAGAATTATCATAAATGTTACATAAATAATCAATTCGTATGTAATTTTTTTATTGAAGAATAATTTACATAAATTGTAGTACGTTAGTATGAACCGTTCCTATGATATTGTACGTTTTTCAGATAAATGTATCAAACATAATTACATAAAATTAAAAAAATGTATTAATTATCGTGAAATATGTTCACTTTTCGTATGAAATATTAGACGCAGTTTTGTTAACATTATTCTCGTGAATCTAGTTTGTTCCATTCACGAGAGAAGATATTTTGTGTAATGGTTCTGTATTTTGATGCCCTGCAATCCGTCCAACCTTCCCTCTGCAACGCTTGGCGTTAAATTCAACTAACTTGAGGGCAATTTGGCAAAATATTGCTTATTTGACGAGGTTTTTCATTACTACAAATTGACAAAAATATCGCCTTAATTCCAAGAAGGTGGCTAAGCTGGCGAGAATGATGTAAAATTGATATAATAATTATTAGTATTTTTAACACTTTACAACAAAGTTGAAAAGTGTTTATAACTTTGTTCATTCTGTCTGTCTGTCTATCCGTTAGCACGATAACTGCCGTAAAAATGACTTACTCAAAATGAAATTTTAGTATGTTATTCACAGACGGTCTGTAGGACATATGGGGATATAAATGAATAATATCACCCAATTAGTTTTGGATTGAACCCGGGTTGAAAAAATGAAATACATTGAGCCCTATGGGACCTAATTTTTCAAACATTTTTAAGCGGATTTAAAATTCACAAATTGCTTCGAAAATTTCAGGTAATATACAAATTGTTCCATAAAATATATAAAAAAAATTCAGCGAAATATATTCAGTAGTTTTTTAAATAAAAATCAAAATAATAATAACACCTCTTATATGGAGCGATCACGTGACCAAGATATTAAAAAATGACGTGACCCACTTCAAAATGACATATGGCATCCATTTTGTCTCAAAATCGTGAGTTTTAAAGTTCTTTTTAATTCATATTGAGTGTTATATCCGTCCTAAAATCACTTCATATTTGCTTAAATTCTGTGCATCTACACACTGAAACAACGCAATTACAATATATTTGAGTTCAAATGCTCATCCAAATTTGATTATTTCTACAACGAAGCCTATTTTTCGCCTATGTAAAATGTAAACAGCAAAATATGTAGAATTAGTTGTATTAGAATTGCTGTATTTCTTCCATATAAAATCAACAACAACAAAAAAATATTATTTGCTTATATGACCATTTTTGAAAATTTTTATATTTTGCACAAATGTCCCTACATATTTCAACAGATGAAAAATAATTTTTAAAAAATTTTTAAGCTTGTTTCTTTTTAGTGCGGTCATTGTTCCTACATAGCGAACTCCAAATTTGAAGAATTTGGATGTTCACGTAAATTTAACTATTTTGGAATCCGAAGGAGATACATACTTGGGATAAAACCGTTTTATTGGTCATAAACTGGTCTACATTTCGAGGTATTATAAACCTCGTCTAACTTCTACCTAACTGACTGAAATTCAGCGTTGAAATTCAAATTCGGTTTAGCTAAAAATGCAGTTTTTGAGATTTTTAAAAGGAATGAAGAAAGCAATTCTAAATCCTCAAATTTGTATTTATGCCTCCAATAGTCTTAGCGTGGGGAAATTTGAAGTTTGAGAACTTTACCCTTTTTATTTTATTAAGCCCTAAACTTGGCAGTTTATTCAAATTTACGAATATTTAAGCCCTAGTATGTCTGGTGAGAAACTGGGAAAAATCTGAAACTTGCAAGGAGCCAAATATTGCATCGTAGATAGTTGTGCTGAAAATTTAGAATTTTTTACTTTGCTGGTTGTATTCCTATGGAACAATGGATAAGTCCTGAAAGTAACAAATGCTAATTTTGACTTACTATTTTGGAACTAAACTACTACGAAAAGTTTTCCTCAAAACTTTTCGTAGTAGAAGCCGAAAGTTACCTCTTGGTATGAGATGTCTTCATTCAAAATGAAAATGATTTTAATTGATAATTTTAGATATTGCAAGAGCGTTAAATATTGAAAAAAAATGAAAAATCTACATTTTTTTAAAGCAAAAGTATGATTGTTTATTTTTAAACATTCACCATGTTGAAAAAATAGCGCACACACAAAAGAAAAATTCAAGTATTACATCGTAGCACAATTAGCCAGGATGTAATTCTTGATTCCTTGCAAGTTTTTTATTTTTTCCGGTTCCCCCACCAGGGATATTAAGGTTTAAATATTCATAAGTTTGAATATACTGCTAAACTGAATATACTGAATAAAACTGAATATACTGTTTGTGGCTTAATAAATTGAAACGCGTAAAGTTCTCAATCTTCAAATTTCCCAGGTTAAGACTGTGAGAGTAGAGAAAAGCGTGAAAAAAATTTGAAGATTTAAAATTGCTTCTTTCAAGGCGTTATTTGCACTTGAAAATCGCAAGTTGGAAACATGAATTTAAATGGAAACTCCATCACCATGGTTTACTTTACATAGGCTCTTAATCAACAATGAAAAGTATTAAGAAACCAAAGTGGATATTTAATTATCAGTATTTTCTGAGGAAGACTCTTTCTTATATGATGTTGCTCAGCAACGCAATTAAATCAAATGCGTTTGTTAATTTTTATTATTATTTTTTCGATTTGGATAATAAATAAATGGGTATAAAATATATCTTATAAATGAATGATGTGATTTTTCTTTAAATTATATTAATTACGGACTGCGTACATCACTTTTATTTATTTTGGCAAAGACTTTTCAAACTTATATATTGTATTTAACCAATAAACTCATTTAGCCGATTGTTGAAACAGAATAAGAGTAGAACGGGTATATCTTCTAATAAAATTTTAGTGTTTTCATTTATTGTGAACAAAAGGAATCAGCATATTTTATTCTTCAGATCTGCAAATTAAGATGTACGAATGTGGCGGGATATCGCTAACTTGGCGACTTTTCTTAAATCTTACCAAATTAACCGAAATGCCGCTAAATTGATAGAAATAACGCTAAATCACTGGAATTAATTTCGTTTTGTTAGAAGAGAGTACTGAAATGATATGTCGGTCGCATTTGTCTGTCAGTCTAACCGTCCTACTTAGTAACACATTTATCAAATTTTTAAAATGTCGCCAAATTGATAAAAATGTTTGAAAATCTATAAAAATAAAGATCAACTTATATAACAGAATGACAAATCGGTAGATCACAAAAGTCATTTTATTAAAAACATCCTTCAAACGTACATTCATGTTTTTAAAAAAGCAAGAGCGCTTTCGGGAATCATCATACCCTTCCTCAGTGGCGTTAAAATAAGAAAAATTGCTGACATGCTTAAATACAATCTACTACCGGCAAGTTAAATTTGAATATCCTAAAATTGACATTAGCACAAAACATATTTTATGCATCCATGCAGCAGATTTAAAAAATTCCAAAAATCACGAAATCAAGAAAACATGTTATCATAAGTCAGTTTAAACATCAATATACCAAATTAAATTTTATAAATTAAAGGTAAATTTGTAAAGGCTTGATTCGCATGGAATCGAGAACGAGTCGCCAAGCTTAATTTAAAACATGGACGGGGTCAAAATTATAAATAGAAATGCGATATAGATAAAAAAAATTACAAATAGAAGAGTGATATAAATAAATAAAAAGGGATTCGTAGAGTAAAATAGACAGGGGATTATTAAAGCTGATGAAAAGAAAATATTTTTCAAAAATGGGTTGAAAATTATCATTAATCACTAATTGAGCATCTATTGCCTACCATTTTAACGTCTCTAGCACGCTTAGCCAATCGAATACCAACCGTACGTTTAGTACTACCTATATAAAACTTATAAACGTTATCTGGGGAAAGAAGGGGTACAGCACATACTCCTGCAAGTCCATTAAAGTTATCTTTATCCCTGAATTTATCAGTACGAACACGATTAAATAAAGTGGTAACAGTTGAGTGCGCGGATCTAAAATTAAACTATGTACAAAATTTAATAAGAGGACGAAATATATTTTGATGGTACGGAAAACTGGTTTTAAAAGGCAAACTGTCATTAATGGGAATAAGTTTAGAATTGGGTTGAATAAAATCACGACGCATATTTAAAAATGTTTTATAAACAAACTCAAAAGAGTAACCGGCATTCTGACCAAGTTTAAATATAAAATCAATTTCACTGTTTAAAGACGAGACAGTAGACGAGACATTAAATGCGCGCGATTAAAATATGCATTAAAGGAGGCTTTTTCAGACAATATAGCGTGAAAAAAATTAGCAGGGATGCAAGTGAATGTATTAGTTAAAGTGGGTTTACGAAAAACAGAAGACTGAAAACCAGATGATGTTTAACTATCTCGTTTTTAAACAGTGAAATTGATTTCATTTTTAAACTTGGTTAGGATGCCGGTTATTCTTTTGAGTTTGTTTATAAAATCTTTTCGAATATTCACCCAGATTTTATTCAACCCAGTTCTACACTTATTCTCATTAATGGTCGTTTGCCTTTTAAAGCCAGTTTTCCGTACCATCCAAATATATCTCATCCTCTTTTTAAATTTTGTACCGAGTTTAATTTTAGACCTGCTCACTCGATTTTTGCCAATTTATTTAAACGTGTTCGTACTGATATATTCAGGGATAAAGTTAACTTTAAAAGTCATGCAGGGGTATATGTTATACCCCTTCTTTTCCCAGATAACGTTTATAAGTTTTATATAGGTAGCACTAAACGTTTGGTTGGAATTCGATTGGCAGAACATGCTAGAGACTTTAAAAATGGTAGGCAATAAATGCCCAATAGTGAGTAATGATAATTTTCAACCCGTTTTTAAAAAATATTTTCTTTTGATCAGCTGTAATAATATTCGGTCTATTTTACTCTACGAATCCCTTTTTATTTGTCTATATCGCGCTTCTATTTGTAATTTTGACTCTGTCCATGTTTTAAATTATGCTTAGCGACTCGTTTTCCGATTCTATGCGAATGAAACCTTTACAAAATTACCTTTAATTTATAAAATTTAATTTTGTATATTGATGTTTAAACTGGCTTATGGCAATATGTATTCTTGATTTTGTAAATTTTGTAATTTTGTAAATCTAGTGTATGGATGCATTAAATATGCTTTGTGCTAATGTCAATTTTAGGATATGCAAATTCAGCTTGCCGGTAGTAAATTGTATTTAAGCATGTTGCCAATTTTTTTTATTTTAACGCCACTGAGGAAGAGTTTGATGATACCCGAAAGCGGTCTGGCTGTTTTAAAAAAATGTATGTACCTCTGAAGGATGTTTTTAATAAAATTACTTTTATGATCTATTGATTTGTTATTCTGTTATATAAGTTGATCGGTTTGAGGATTTGGCGTGTAACCGCCATTAGTGTATAGTGTGGTACCATAAAAACATTTTGAAATTAATAACATTGTCCTAAATAAATTAAATTAATTGCGTTTTGTTAGGGGATAGTATTATGATGATGTTTCGTCAATTTGTCGCCAATTGGAACTGTCAGTTCTACAATTCCACTTGCCGATAAAATTGGCAATCATTTAAAATGTCGCTATATAGACGAAAATGTCGCCAAATTCATAAAACGATGCTAAATTCATTACAATGACACCGAATCGATGAAAATTCAATAATTTTCACAATAAGTACAATTTTCTAAATAATCTCTGTCGTTTTGTGAGAATTAAAAATATTTTTCTAAATTTGTTTACAAACTGAATAAGGATGCTTTCTTTTTCAGATGTTCCTCTGAAGATAATTTTGTATATCGAGCCTTGAGATTCTTCTACAAGAATTAAATTAAATATGTTAATAGAATATTTTGAATAACAAATTCATTTAGAATACTATAGGAATATACACATAATTGTAAATGTTAAGTTTCTTTATGTTTGTCTCATCATCACAGGAGAACAGTTGCACCTAATAGGATGAAAGTTTCGGTGTTGACTTGAAATAGCCCCACTAAAAATTTTGTCCGTTTTTCGAGTTTCTAGGACCAGGGATTGTCCAGATATTAATTCAAAACGCAAAATTAAAAATTCCATAGAGATAGCATTATTCAGACGATATTCTTTTAACCATTTATTTGAAGAAATGTATATCATGTCGCTTAACAACGAAGTTAACTCCAATGCGTTTTTGCAGCAGGCGATTTTTATTTAATCTTTTCAGGTTTAAATAATAAAGATATGTATTTCAAGGTATTACGCCATTGTTTCATTTTGGCAAAAATTGTTGAAACTCATATATTGTGCGTAGTACGGGTAATATTCTACAAATGCACTGGTTTATCTTCTAATCTACGAGAATATAAGTAGTATATGTATATTGGTATGTATTTTGATATATATTGGCATATATTTGAATCAATTACGGCCTTCTGGTATAAAAATTATGGTGATTATTGAAATTTTCAATGTATTATGTCATCTGTTTTAATTTGGTAAAGATTATTGAGGCTCATATTGTAATACAGGTAATCTGCTACTAACACACTGGTATATCTCCTAATCTACGACAATATAAGTAGTACGGGTATAAGTAGTTCCCATACAATTTTAGCGCTTTCATTTTGGCATATATTAGAATCAATTACAGTCTTCAGATTTAAAGATTACGAGTATTCTAATATTCGCGTATATATGTAGTACGGGTCCTTTACAATTGTAACTATTTTACATATATAGATTCAAATTAATATTTTTTGTAAATTCGTTTGCAAACGGGGCCAGGATGTTTTATTTTCCAAATCTGCCTGTGAAGATAATTTTGTAAAGCGGGAACATATATTCTTAAACTTCTTTTTAGGAGCATTAAATTAAATATTTTAACAGAATAATTTGATTAACTATGTCATTTAGCACACTATAGGAATTTGCACATGATTATGAATCTTAAGTTTATTTATATCTTTATATTATATACTCTGTACGAAGAATGGGTATGCTCCTAGTATATATATATATATATGAATATATATATATATATATATATAATAGTTTGAAATTCTAATGATAGAACAGAGAGAAGTTAAAACTCAAAAATCCTAACTTTAAATAAAACATACATATCAAAAATAAGTATTAAATAGCGAATCATCAAGAAAATGGAAAAAAATGCAAATTTAGAGTCAACAAGCCAAAGATAATCAACAAATGTGAAAGTTATGGAATCGATAATAGAAAAACAAATAAATTCCAAACAATAATGCTATACACGGGTACAAGGACTAGGCCTAAATAATCGAATTGTTCATTTCAAAAGAACTCTTCGTCATGTCCAAGTATTTAATTAAAATGAACACAAAATATTTATGTTTCTGAAGAAATAGATAGATTATATCTATAAACTATTTTTATTTGGACAGCACACATAAAGGTTCAACAATTATAAAGTTCAAAAATGATACCAGGATTATAAAACACTTAAAATTTAGTAACCAAATGAGCCGAAAATGAAGAGACTAGTGTTGCCAATCGCAAAATTGAAAAGTAGAGATCCACCCTTGCCAATCGTGTGAAACAAATAATGATAATGTAAAAAGACAATAAAAGGGGATATCCTACATTAAGAGCTGTAAATTAATGAGGCGTATAAACGAAACCAGTGAGGCTAGTATATAAGGGGATGTAATTAAAATGTAATATCAGAACTAGAGAATGTTGATGTCTAGCCAATAAAAGGTACAAAGAAGAGTTCATTAAAATTCAGCTAATTCAAACTTTTTTACAATACCATTAACTACATATGCTGGTTATTTAAATAATTTGCTGGTAATTTTTAGATTATTTAAATGCATAGCATGAAATTAATTTTATCTGATAATCTATAAATTCTTTTAACTATATTACCACCATACCTTTACTTTTTTTATTTGTCTTACGTACCTTTGTTTAATTTCGATATAAAATAACATGATGACTAAAACTACGACTTAGATGTAGAAATATCGTTTTCATAACTTATCTTCTTAATTGTTGAAATATAATTAGATTTTGAACTATCTTCATAATAGATAACGAAATTAGAATATAACTTTTTATTAGTTTTTTGATTCCAAACAAAAGTTAAAGAAATGTATATTGAAAAATTAAATTATTTGATTTTGAAATCAGATATAAAGAAGTACGCATTTCAAATAACTTTTAAAGAAATGTATATTGGAATATTAAATTATATGACTTTAAAATCAGTTATGAAGTAATACGGATTTAAAAGTTTCTGATTTTTAATTTAAATTGCTGTTCTCAATACTCATTATTAAGCAAAGATTCATGAAAATACATAGAAGATGAGGTAATTCAAGTTTCAATTTGTGCTTTAAAATATTTTTATGCAAGAAGTAGAAAACAAATGTATATTGTAATAATGTTTTTCTCTTAAAACATTATTCAAATTCAATGGATTTCTTTGTAATGTATTTGAAGTGCAGGTACATGTGCTTGAAATGCAATACATAAAAATTCTGATACAAATGCATTACAAAAATGCTCTACGTAAATGCATTGTCTCGAATGAAAAGGAAAAACACTAATTCGGTGCCAGTTTTTTCTTGATTATATGGTTAAAGGCTCAAAGTTAAAATCAATTAAAATTATCTGCATTAATATTTGAAGAGAAAAATTAACAACGCGAAAATGGCACTTCATAAAAATGCATATTAAGTTATGACGCTGAGATGCATAATGCAAAGCGTAAGGTTTCTTTTATCGATTTATATTATTTAAAATTTCTTAAAATAAGATATATTTTGTAAGAGAATAATTAAAAAGAAAAGTTTATAATATATGTGTGAATATTCAGTGAAAATACATATAAATAAGTCGCTATGGATTTGAATAGCAATAGTGGTAATTATAGGCGTAGCTAGTTTGTCGGAATAAGTGAACCGATGATCGAATGAAGAGGGTCTCAGTTATCCACTATGAACAAAACAGAAAATAATTGTACTGGAAAAATTATCTTGTAATGAAATATTGTAATGTACTTTCTTCTATCACAAAGTCTACTTGACACCGAATGATAAATATATATAAGAAAAGATAATATCGCTCTGTGTGTTTCTGTCTGTATGTCTCACTTTGACAAATTCGACAGAGATGCAATTACATTTAAATTAAAGCACTTGAAAAATTCATCCCAATATCGCCAACATGGCGATGCTTGAGAAACATCGCCAACTTACTGTAATTCAATACCTCTAAAATTAAATAATATTCACTATTCTTTGAAATAAAATTTCACTTCGTGGGAGTAATTAATTCATTAATTTTGATTCAAAATATAAGGAGTTTCACTATTCTTGAATTATGTATGTTTTATTAGAGAGTCATATAGAATTTGAGTTTATTTTGGGAGGGGGAGGGAGTGGGGGAGTTCCAGTGGATTGTAAAGAAATTGCCTTTTGCTAGGTTTTCATAAATTAGTTTTGTTTTACAAAGTTCTTAAATGAGATAGGTGCGTGATCCGAGAGTGTTCAGGATTTTAGAAGGATTGGGGGGGGGGGGGTATAAGGATATTAAAGGGAAATTATGCGTTATGTAACCTTACGTTATAAAACATTATGTAACACATGTTTTATTATCATTATAACGTATAATAGTAATAAATAATAGTAAATATTATGTACCACATGTATTATTAACAGCATAAGCAACAAAACGTTACGTAACATTTTACATGACGTTATGATTCGTCATGTATCATTCGTCATATGGTGGGTTTAATAATTTTATAATAAATGTACTAACAGAACATTTTAATATGGTTATAAAATGTTGTTATATTTACTAACTATGAAAAATTTTATTTTATTTTCTCCTATAAAATAATAAAATTAATTTCACACTTAAAAATCTAAGGGTTTGTTGATAAATCATATATCTCAACATACCTTGTTAATGATTAAAACAAAAAACATCCAAAATAAAAAGTTCTATAGAATAAAATCTAATTATATTATTCAAAATATGAATTTTAATGAAATACTTAAGAAAAGCGGTCAATGCAGTTTGTTGCATCCCGTCATCATGACTCCATACCGCATTTGTATGTGCACTGCAAGTAAATTTTTACACCTGATAATGTTAGGACTTTGATCACATTAATTACATAACATGTTCATACTCACGCACACAGTAGCTGTTTAAATAGTGGAAAATTGCATAAAATAGCGAAAAACGGAAATGGATTTTCAAATTATGATATTAGAAAACGGAACCAAATTTTATGATTAAATATGATGATATAAAACAGAAATGCATATTATAATTATGATAATAGAAAGTGGAAACAAATTTTTTGGTTAAATATGATGATAGAAAACGGAAATGCAGTTTACGATTAATTATGATAACATATAACAGAATTATATCATAAGATCAAATATGATAACAGAAAACAGAATCGTATATGGATTTTGAGCATAATTTATAACTTAATTTATAAAAACACATCTAGATCTCATACTAGAGGTGAAAATAAGCGATTGGGTGCCCATTTTAAAGATTTATTTCAAAAAGATCTATCTAAAGAAAATATAAACATATTATTCATAATGCGAATATTTTAATGGGAAATACATGAAAATGTATTTATGTTCAAACAGTTATCTCAAAGTAAAGACGGGAAATTTCAAAATGCCAGTAGAAGTAATGAAAATGTTATGTTATGATATTAAACAAGATTTCATAGCGTTCATAAAAATGCAAATTATTTTAACGTTAACCATATAAATAACAAGAAAAAGACTTCACTTTGTTTTATGCCGGAATTTAGTGAATGGATTTTTTTTTAACAAATTAAATCAGTAAATGTTACCATACAAAATTAGTTTTGATACACGATTTTATCCCTTTATGTTTTGGGTTACAAATTTAAAAAAAATAATTCAATATAATTGGAAGATTTTAAATTTTGTATTTACATAAAATGCATTCTAAAATGGTGAGATTATCACAAGAAATGTGCCATTAAATTTAATGAGTAGAGTTAATGTAAATATTTTGCTTATATAAATATTTAAAATGTTAGTTTCATTTTTCATTTTATTCTCTACTTAAATAATACCACATTTTCAAATAATTGACAGAAACTGCTATTAAACATTGCCATTAAATTGTCATAACCGCTATGGACATAAACTGCAATTAAATGAACTGCTAGGATCTAAAAAAATGCAACACAATATAAGGAGAAGAGTAGCAATATGATAGAGTCGTTTTCATAATATAAATTTTTTTATAATAAAATGGTTCTATTCTTTCATGACTGTTTTACTAAAATGATGAATAATGTAAAATTATTGTACACCAATGCATGCAATTACATAAACTCATTCCCCATTTATATATATATATATATATATATATATATATATATATATATATATACATGAGCATACAATGAGCATTCTTGATTATATCTGTATTCATATCTGCGATCCTATCATCATGAAGTCATGTGCGACTTTCCCTTATAAAAAGTTGTGTTTTCAAGTTGGTTTGTAGGGTGTATCTCTTACTTGTTTGGTGTCCGTTCGGGTGCTTCTGTCTTTGCACATGTGGGAGATTGACCATTGAGTTACATTGGTGCCGTGAGCGTTGCCTGGGTCGTAAATGCTGCTTTAAGCGGGAAAGGGGTGTCGCAATCCACCCCTGCCATTCTATGCAAATCATATGGTCGTTCCCGTTCTCACTTCTATTTCCTTCTTGTTTATATCCTAATATATATATATATATATATATATATATATATATATATTTATATATATATATATATATATATATATATATGATATATATATATATATATATATATATATATATATATATATATATATATATATATATATATATATATATATATATATACATATATATATGATATATATACATATATATATATATATGTATATATATATATACATACATATATATATATATATATATATATATGTATATATATATATATATATATATATATATATATATATATATATATATATATATATATATATATATATATATATATCTATATATATATAAAATTTTGGAAGCCTGAAAGGCCTAGCTCCACGTGCTAAACCATGTTTGTGTTTTGCAACTTTTCATCTTATACACAATTATTATATTTGCACCATGTATATTTATGCAGGGAACAAGGGTATTAATACCTTAAGTACCTGTATTACATATATGATTTATAAAATTTAAGTGTGTAGTTTGGGGATTATATTCACCCATCTTTACCACATGTATTTCTTTTTCCATTCCTTAACTTATATATTGGACAGGGAAAATGGGGTATTTTATACCACTTTAGTACCTGTTTTATTTATAATGATTTATTGATAATGTTCTAATTATATTCTTCAACAGCTTGTCGTATATTCAATTTTGATATCACATTTACACTTCAATCCATTTTTTCATTTTTGCTATACAGAACAATTTCAATTCATGATCAATCTCATGCATATATAATACAATTAATATAAAAATTTATATATATATATATATATATATATATATATATATATGTATATATATATATATTATATCTAAATAAAAAATGTAAAACATAAGAAAGTAAAAATTGAAAGCAAAAAATGAAAAGTACCATCAATTGGCCGTGGGGAGTTGTGACCCCCCACTCTCCGGTTGAGCATGCTTTATGCCATGGAAACACTCTCAGGAGTCGATACTTTTACTATGGATGGCCTTATTACCAACAACGATCACCAATTGAAAACAAAAAAAAAACCATTGAAAGATGCACATGAAAAACCTGATACCTATTCAACCAATGACCTATCTATTAACCAAACACCATACTTTCATGTGTATTCAACTTCTCTTTTCCTAGTAATCAATAATATTTCTCACATGAATACAGGAACTATAAAACCCTTACCACCAGTACGTGTCACCTTCTCTTAAACTTTTTAAATCCATATAAGGCTTGATCTCTCTAACCTATATTAGACATAAATCAATTGGCAAAGATTTATTTCTTGACTTAAATAAGTTTGTCTTTAAAATCAGCTATAAATATCAAATCCCTGTAGAAGCATTTAAACCCTGGAACGTCTTAATGGAGCAATACCTAAATCACTATATATATTCAGAAAATTAATAAATCATATAAACTTAATTCAATCAAAAAGGATATTAAAGAAATTCAAAATGATTTTGTCATTACTTACGCCGATAAGGCTAGTAATAACTATTCAATCTTATGTAAATATTACTATATAAGTACCCTCCAGTCACACTTAATTATCAAATCTATAATTTACATAATACTAACTTTAAAAACTTATGCAATACAATATAATCAAATCCATCTAAAATATAGCTGTAATAACATTCTATATCTTGTTTTAGTACCCAATTTTCATAAATTCCTTGTTGTATTTCGAACTATTACCAGTGTGCATAATTCTTACACTACTAATGCTGGTAAATTATTATTAAAAATCTTAAATGAGGTATCCTTGTCAGATAATATCTCACATAATTGTCATATTGTGAAAAACTGTTTTCAATTAGTTAAGAAATAAAAAACTCCTACTAATATTCATAGTACTCATATATATATTGATGTAGATGAGTTGTATATATATTCATAGTATATATATTGATATAGATGATCTGTATAGATATTCATAGTATATATATTGATATAGATGATCTATATAGAATTACTTTAGGAATTTTTGAAAAATATAATATATACGCCAAATTATTTTCACTCTCTATGAGAATTATATTCAACATGGTGGTACAACTTTTAAGCAACAGTTTGGTATCCCACAAGGAGGGTGTGCCTCATCATTATTAGCTAATCTGTATTTATTTTTCTATGAAAAGAACATTAATACTGGATTTCGTAATATGCACATGTTTAGATAGTTAGATGGCATATAATGGGTATCACATAATAATATCCCTATAGTATTTAACTTTATCCTAATAATTTACAATTAAATGCAAGTAATAATGACTCTAATGTTGCAAACTTTTTAGATTTAAATTTATATTTACAAAATTGAAATCTGTCTATAAACTTATATAATATATTATATTATAGTATAACCTATATATATAATATAATATAATATAGTATAATATGTAGCATATAATATAATATAATATAATATAAGTATAATATCTAATGTATGATATAATATAATATAATATGTAATATATAATATAATTCTAATTTACGTTGCTAAAACTATTGAAAATAATGTTTAGCACAATTTATATTTATTTTAGAAAATATCAAAAACATGACTTTCAAAAAATTATTCTCTATCATTTAATTTATGTTATTGATATTTTCCTTACTTTTAACAATATAATTTTATACCAACTGTTTTGTGTATGTTTTATTGCACTTTTAAAAGTTTTATTTTCTTCAGCAATAGTTGTTGATAAATTGTAAAGCATACAGTACATTTTAAATAACATTTTAAAAATTTTAATATATAGAATATGCAAGCTATATATTTTTATTAAAATAACATTTATTCAATATATATTTTTTTAAAACAGCATGAAACGTTCAATATAATTTTAATTATACACTCCAAGTTAACAATATTGTTATTCTCACAATTCAATTAGTATAGATTGTCTTAAAATACATTTTCGCAAAATTCTTTATTCATGTTATTACAAAAAACACTTTCATAAAAAAACGTACATTTCTCATTCTATGTTTTAATACGATTAATCGTAACTTAATTTGCAAGTTTTATGCAGGAGATTTAAATATTAGGGAAAGAAGAAAGAAGTATTATATCATCAATTTTCCATTAAATCAAAAGTTATATTTCCCAAATTTCTACTTTCTATTTGAAACAGATATGCATTTGAATATAACTGAATTGAATTGTTTGAAATTAAATTATAAAATCTGCATAATATTAAAGTTTCTTTCCTAATAATTGCGAACTTTACATTTTCATTTCTGAAACGTGCTGAGTTTTTTAATCTTCAGCTTCTAAGTTATAGGGTAATTGTGAGAAATCAAATGTTATCTTTAATTCTGTTAATAAAAGTTACTTTCATATAATTTTAAAGTTTATTAAATTTGTTATACCGATTTAATTAAATTTAACTCTTTCAAATTTGTTAATTGATGGTCATTGTAGAATAAGGGATTTATGTATTGTATTTTTAGTTAAGCTAATATGATTAAAACTCGAAATTCTTAGTTGGTGTTGCTTTAGTATTAAAAAAAAAACAATGTTAGAAGCATAGACATTTCTTTACAGTTGCAATAAAGATATGTCTATGTATTGAAATATTGCATACACGTAAGAAGTGACCCACAGGTAAAGAGAAAAATCTATAAACAGTGAATTTTGATCACAACTCGAGTTTTCGGCAGATATTCATGTTTTGGGGATTTAGAACACGAAAAATTATTTTTAGAGTGTGTGTTTGTGTGTATATATATATATATATATGTGTGTGTGTGTGTGTGTGTGCAATGTATGTAACTATTCTAACTCAAAACTATTTGACAAAATTTCATAAAGTTAAGTCAGTCATGTTTGAATTACCCCAGTGCTTTTTAAATTTTGGTATGATTCGGGAAATGGCTTGCAAAAATCACATGTATCCACTTTATCTAAAAACTACTTAACCAAATTTCACAAAATTTGGTAGATAAGTAACTTGTGGGTCACCCTGAATTTGAGTAGATTTTCGTATGATTCGCAAAAAAAAGAGCCTACCTGTTTTTCAAAATAGCTTGCAAGAATCGTCAAAATCTAAAATAATTACATACGCTCAAATGTAGCAATTACTCTCTTATTCAATACGTAATTTTTGACGATGAAAGAATACAACCAGTCCCGTTGCTTTAAGACTAACCATTCGCGAGATATTAGAGTTTTTTCTCATTTCTGATAAGGCACCTCTAAAATTCAGTCCAGTTATCAAATGGCAGCAAATATCAAAATAAAAGTGAAAATCCAGTGTCATTTCAAATAATTATGTCGTTTTGTGCAGTTAAATTTAATTTAATGAATTACAAAGAAATAAAAAGAAAAATAATTTGAGTCTGTATAGAAAGTCACATGCTGCCCACATCTGGTTTTTACTAGGTGTAACAGAGTGAAACTGAAGGCGGAGGTATTAATTACACACTGACAAAACTGCTCAAAGAAGAAACTTAAAACTTTGCATACTTGCGGGACTTGGCCTGTAAGTATTGAAAAAAGTTTAAATAATGAAATTTTGTTCGAAAAAATCGCGCAATATTTTGTTCTATCGTTCTAACAGCTATAACACGCGAATGACTATACACACAAAATTCAATTTTATACCATCATGCGCAAAAAATAATATATTCAATTCTCTTAATTAACATAATTGTTGTGCAGTTAATCATTTATGATATACTTTAATTTACAGTTGCAGCCAGCTGTTTTTATAAGAGTATTTTATCAATGAAATTATTATGATTCAATTGTGGTAACTATAGTAACAGATTTATGCTTAAATTACCAAAATTGCTTACTGGCTGTTCTTTAAATGAAAAAATTGAAACATAATGCTAACATTAACTGATTTATCTGAAAATGTTAAAATATGGCAACATACAGTGATCGAGGATGAACTATTGTTTCACATACCACATGTATATTAACTGCATGCATGTTTAGAGAACTAAAATATACGATTTTCATACTTAAAGTGGTTTTTGATGAATTCAGAACATTTTTTAAACTCGTTGATGTCATATATAGTGACCTTTAGAGTTAGACAGTTCGTCAGTGGAAACATCAGACATTTCTTGGGTGGAAATGTCTACTCCTTTTCCTATATAATAACAAGAAAGATGAATCATGCATAAAGCATTGATGATGAAACACTTTCTAACTGAAATGCAATTTTTTTTAAACATCTCTAAAATGCGATACATTCAGCGGTGATATTTTTAAAATTATCACAATACTACAATAATTTATTACATTTGTAAACTTCATCGAAAACAAATGAACATTATTCAAGTAACGGCATAGAAATATAAATCGTCTGATTGTCTATGTAAAAGAAGTGAATATTTCATTCATAATTTTTTCCATTCCTTTCATTCAGCGGCGATATTTTTAATTATCACAATACTATTATATATATTTATTTTACTTAAAAATATAAAACCGTTGATGTAAAATTGCTTTCATTTATGCTTAAAACTTCATCGAAAAAGCAATAATACAGAATCGTCTGCTTCTCTATGTTAAATCAATGAATGATTCATTCATATCAGCTATATTGCAGACTCTAGAGCTAAATAATTTTGCGTTAAAGAAATGCAGCAATTCTTATACAACTCATTCTACATATTTTGGTGTTTGCATTCTCCATAAGGGAAAATTAGACTTCGTTGAAGAAATAATCAAAGTTTGATGATCATTTAAACTCAAATATATTGTAATTGCGTTGTTTTAGTATGTAGATGCACAGAATTAAAGCAAAAATAAAGCGGTTTTAGGACGGATACAATACAAAATATGAATTAAAAAGAACTTTAGGAATCATGATTTTGACACAAGATGGATGCCATATTTTATTTTGAAGTGGGTCGCGTGATCTCTTCATATAATGGTCACGTGATCTCTTCATATAAAAGATGTAATTATTATTTTAATTTTTATTTAAAAAACTACTAAATATATTTTGCTGATTTTTTTTAATATATTTTATGGGAAAATTTGAATACTTCCTAAAATTTTCAAACAATTTTTGAATTTTAAATTTGCTTAAAAAATGTTTGAAAAATTAGGTCCTATAGAGTTCAATGTATGTCATTTTTTTACCCGGGTTCAAACCAAAACTAATTGGGTGATATTATTCATTTATATTACCATATGTCCCATAGATCGTCTCTACAATATACTAAAATTTCATTTTGATAAAGTCATTTATACGGAAATTATCATGCGAACGGACAGACAGACAGAGAGACAGAATGAACAAAGCCATAAACACTTTTCAACTATATAGTAAAATGTTAATAAAAATACACACCATCATTCGCGTCTGTCTAGCATTTCGAGGTGAAATAAACGGTTTATATCTCCGGTCGAAGTGTTGCCATAACGTGATGCAATTGCATAGACAGAATGCTTTATTGACTGAAAAAACCAAACGGAAAACTATATAGAGCTCATGGAGTTTTAGATGAGACCATCCATTTCTCCCGTATTAAATCTACATTTCAAATCTAGGAGTTAGTGAAAGAGACCAAGGATTTCGCCGATCTACTAGTTATTGCAGTTATACGTATCGCCAACTAATGTTTTTGACGGTTATCTCCAAATTGATGGACGGTTTAGTTATTTTTAAAATTTAGGAAATAATTGTTTTTATGTACTTTCTATTATATATTTCACATTCTGGTGAAAAATGTGGGGATCAATATTGTTATGAAATAGTTATTATTTCACCAGAAGCAGCTACTGCCAGTGATAATGAGAATGTTGACGATAATGTTTTGGAACACGAGAAAGTCGATGCAGACACTGACGAGTAGTAGTATTTTCAATATTCTGCTGGAATTATGGAAATTTTCATTTTCGGTAATCATAAATATATATATATACACACCCCACTCCAAAGGTTCCGGTTTGAATAATTTGACATTGCAGTAGCAAATCTAGGACACTCTGGCTAGCACCGGACACAGCAGAAACCTCCCCACCGTACCTCCACTAAAACCCCCAAGTCGGGCCCGAGGCTACTGAATGCAAATATTAAACAATAAAAATGGTTAAATAATGTTTTTCAATATTTTCCTACATATACTTAATCTAAAAGTATTAAAAAAAATCTGATGTGGGCAACACATGACTTTTCTTATATAATGCAATGAATTTACTACTTTTACAGTTAAAAAAAATGTTATTCTTATAGTAGATACTTATATTCTTTCCAAGATAATGAATTGTCTTCAATTAGTCGTCATTTTCATTGATTTATCGTAATTTTTATCCAATTAGTGAGATTTTTTTTAATTTCGCAACAATTTAAAATGTCGCCAAGTTGGCGACATTCCGCCAAATTCGTCGCCAAAATCTCGCCAAGCGTTATGGACGGAGAAATAAGTTTTTCTTACAGCAGATAAATGATTATTGGCGTTCAAATACAAAAGTATATTTTTTCATGAATGGAACGAGCTAGATCCACAAGAATGATGTAACCCAATTTATTGCATGGTATACATATGAAAAGTGAACATGTTTATCAATAGGAGATATTTTTTTTTATTTTATATGATTTTTTGATAATTTTTTTGAAAAATATGCAATATCTCGATAACGGTTCATGTTAGCGTTCTAAAATTTATGCCAATCATTTTCTAATGACATATTACATAAGAAATGTCTATTTTCGTAACTTTATTAGCTGTTTTAATTTTTTGACGATTTTTTCAAAATTTTACTCGAAAATTTAGGGGTTTCTGAACATTCGATTGCGTATAAAAACAATAGGCTTCCAGTGTTTATGGATTGTGATTTTTGTACCAAATTTCGTTTGAATCGGTCTGTTCGTTCGTCAGTTATCGTTTCCACAGACTCACTGACATCACTTCAAAAATGTTTGATTCGTGATCAGGGATGCTTGAAACGTGCTCTCCCGTCGAAAACTCGAATTCGAATTTTCGACCCCGTCACAACACTTTCCTTATATATTATGTATATAAGGAAAGTAAAAATGTGGTAAAACATTTAAAACACATAAATAATCCTGCATTGTAGGGAGCGGAATTTTAAACGATTTCCGCCCAAATTCCTTTAAAATTTTACAAGAAAGCTGGTGTTATAATTTTGCATCTCCGATAGACTGTTGTAGATTTTCTGGTGATCGTTCTATATATAAAAATGGAAGTTGGATGAAAATGCTAATGAAGTTTTTATCATATTTTTTATATTATATGCATTAATCCATTTTCTTCAATTCAAATCATGCATTTTGAAGATTAAAGCACTTTAAAGTTAAATATGACACGTTTAACCAAATCTACAATATGGAAAAAGTTTTGTAATTTTTAAAGAATAATTGTAATTTGTAACTTTTTAAATCAGCTAAGTTATGAGTTGAACATATATTACAACGAAGATCCGCCATCTTACTTGCGATCTTCAAAACGTACCATTTAATTTATGCAACAAAAATTTTGCAATTCGTTTAAAATATTTTTGCATCATAATTCAAATTTCGCCTGATTTATACATTTGAACAACAATAAAAAAAATCTGATGTGGGCAACACATGACTTTCCTTATATAATGTAATTAATTTACTACTTTTACAGTAAAAAAAAATCTGATGTGGGCAACACATGACTTTCCTTATATAATGTAATGAATTTTATACTTTTACAGTAAAAAAATAGGTTTTTCTTATAGTAGATACTAATATTCTTTCCAAGATATTGAATTTTCGACAATGAGTCGTCATTTTCATTGATTTAGCGTCATATTTATCCATTTGGCGAGATTTTCGTTAATTTGGCAAAATTTCAAAAAAGTCGCCAAGTTGGCGACATTCCGCCAAATTCGTCGCCAAAATCTCGCCAAGCGTTATGCACTAAGAAATAAGTTATTCTTACAGCAAATAAATGACTATTGGCGTTCAAATACAAAAGTATTATTCAAAGTATCTTTTTTCATGAATGGAACGAGCTAGATCCACGAGAATGATGTAACTCAATTTATCGCATGGTATTACATATGAAAAGTGAACATGTTTCTCAATAGGAAATATTTTTTTTTATTTTATGACTTTTTGATAATTTTTTTGAAAAATGTACAATATCTCGAGAACGGTTCATGTTAGCGTTCTAAAATTTATGTCAATCGTTTTCTAATAAAAAATTACATAAGAAATGTCTATTTGCGTAACTTTATTAGTGGTTTTGATTTTTTAACGATTTTTTCAAAATTTCATTCGAAAATTTAGGAGGGTTCTGAACATTCGATTGCGTGTAAAAACAATAGGCTTCCAGTGTTTACGGATTATGATTTTTGTACCAAATTTGATTCGAATCGGTCCATTCGTTCGTCAGTTATCGTCTCCACAGACTCACTGACACACACACACACACACACACACACACACACACACATACACACACACAGACATCACTTCAAAAATGTTTGATTCGTGATCAGGGATGCTTGAAACGTGCTCTCCATTCGAAAACTCGATTTCGAATTTTCGCCCCAGTCACAATACTTTCCTTATACATTATGTATATAAGGAAAGTAAAAAGTAGGTTTTTTTTATAGTAGATACTAATATTCTTTCCAAGATATTAAATTTTCGACAATTAGTCGTCATTTTTATCCATTTGGCGAGATTTTCGTTAATTTGGCAACATTTCAAAAAGTCGCAAAGTTGGCGACATTCCGCCAAATTCGTCCCAAAAATCTCGCCAAGCGTTATGCACTAAGAAATAAGTTATTCTTATAGCAGATAAATGACTATTGGCGTTCAAACACAAAAGTATTACTAAAAGTATATTTTTTCATGAATGGAATGAGCTAGTTCCACGAGAATGATGTAACCCAATTTATCGCATGGTATTACATATGAAAAGTGCACATGTTTCTCAATACGATTTTTTTTTTATATGACTTTTTGATAATTTTTTTTTTAAATGAACAATATCTCGAGAACGGTTCATGTTAGCGTTCTAAAATTTATGTCAATCGTTTTCTAATGAAAAATTACATAAGAAATGTCTATTTGCGTAACTTTATTAGTGGTTTTGATTTTTTGACGATTTTTTCAAAATTTCATTCGAAAATTTAGGGGGGTTCTTAACATTCGATTGCATATAAAAGCAATAGGCTTCCAGTGTTTACGGATTGTGATTTTTGTACCAAATTTGGTTCGAATCGGTCCATTCGTTCGTCAGTTATCGTCTCCACAGACTCACTGACACACACACACACACACATACTTTCACACACACACACACACACACACACACACACACATACACACACACAGACATCACTTCAAAAATGTTTGATTCGTGATCGGGGATGCTTGAATCGTGCTCTCCCGTCGAAAACTCGAATTCGAATTATCGACCCCGTCACAATACTTTCCTTATACATTATGTATATAAGGAAAGTAAAAATGAAAATATTTAATTATATCTTGTATGCATAAAATCTTATAGTAAAAGAAATGAAATATAAGTTTTTCAGAACCATATGTAGTCAGATAAAAAAAAAACTATGAGACAGTAATGTATATTTGGAGTATTTTGTCACTTTCAGTAATGTCATTGGGAAATTTGTAAGCAATTTGTTATATACTACCTTCTAATGAAAAGATACAGTATACTTTACTTTTGCGTAGGAGCTCAAGCAGAGATGACGTTGGATCTATCTATTATAAGAAATTAAATAAAGCGAAAATTCTGACAATTATGTTCCATTATAGAAAATTAGCATTATTTAGTAAATATTTTCAAGATTTATTTACGAATAGCTGGACATGTATCAACGGGTATATGGCCCCGCCTACATTTGTACTATTTTTCAGCATTTTGAGTTTTTGGAAACGCCCTGAAATATTGTTTATTTGCAATAAATCTGAAATACGCGGATAAAATTTTAAGCAGATGATTTCATTCCAAACCAGTAGTTTCGCAAGTGCTAAAAAGACCAAGGGCAAACTGAATTAAGTTCACTTTGTGGTTTTAATATTGGCACTAATATCGTCATTTCAAGCCTAAATTTTATTTTACATTTTTCACAGATTGACAAATCAGGAGTACATTTTTTGACTACAGCCAGTTGGACAGCTCTTAGAATAAAGTTATCCATTTCAGCTCAATTAACTCAAATCAAAGTGTGAAATAATGAAAATTAAAATTAGGAAATTTTTGGCGTACTATCCGTATGTACCGATAAAATTAAGAAAGTATTTTTATATAATGATGTCGTTTAATTATAACACTGAATCAATAGTTAATATGCATCCAGAATGCTACCTTGAACAAAGATGTAGCAAGTTGAAATAAAAAGGCATGAGTAGTTAATTTGCATCCAGAAAACTGTCTTGAACAAAGATGTACCAAATTGAAATAAATAGAAGCACCCTCGCTTGAACCAATGTTGCCACATAGTTTAAAGAAAAAGTAGACAAGTCACTGCAAAAATAGCCCTATATTTTTCAGTGATGCATTGCTGACTAAGGATATCGGCTCGGGAAGTGAAAAATACCACGTGATCAAAGAGCACCTGCTTCATCAGCAGAATTTACGAAATCGTCATTACAACTTGCATTAACATTATTGTATGTTGTGAAATTACTATATATTTACATGGTTTAGTGTGGATTGTTTCTTAATACTCTTCAAATACATTAAACTACAGAGTGTATATTATATTTTGGAATATATATATCATTGGGTTACAGATAGAGATTTGTAATAAGATTGCAACAATATTATAGTCATTTCTTGAAAAAATTACTTTTTTCTACTCTAATAATTTCTAAACTGAGTAATCAAAAATTTTAAACGGTTGTAAAACAAAGACTTTTTGAAGTCCAGTCTCGCCGGGAGGGGGAGGGATTGAAATATTAAACATTTGAACAAAAAAAAAACGATTTCATTAACTCAGATAACGCTGGGAAATTCTTTCTAATTTAAAAATTATTTTAAAATATATGTATCCACTTTTTACGGATATCTCCAAATACAAATACAAACAGGATATTTTTCCAAAGTATCGTCTGGATTTGTGGGTACACGCTCAGGATCTAACAATGGGCTAAATTTCTGGATAACTAACACGTTTATTTACAAACATAGCGTAAACGGAAATAACATACAGCAAATAGCTTGATAACTATCTCACAAGGTCACTAAACAACTGCCGGGTACAGTAAAATAGCAATTGATTGCTCCAGTTATTTTTCAAAACATCTGATACTATACTCAAAACGTTGACTTAACTCACCATTTAATGTAGCTCGTATCACGTCAACTTTCTCTCCAACTGAGCGACGGCCCCATTTATAAACTCTCCTCAGAATCTTCCTGAAGAGACTCCAAGAATATTATTTTTTTCAAGAAGATTCTAGTACTTCCGAAAGGGCCCTAATTTGGCAATAAATCGCCAAATCTGGCAATCCTACAATGAGTATTCAAATATGGCAAACCAGCATTGATGTAATCGGAATGGCTGCCTGTAATGGTGTCTTTCACATCTGATTCTCAAAACAGTCTAGAGTGAAGGCATTTTGCATATTCGTAATGCTGCTCCCTTCTTAATACTGAACATTATGGCTGTATCAATCTACATATAATGAAGTCATGTCCAAAATATGGGGCCAATTTGTCATTTAACTTTTGACTTGGTTGAAGACGATTCCTTAATTCGACACACGACATTGTTTATTCTTTTCATTAGGAAGTAGGATCCTTCACAGTTGTGCTGTAGTGGCGAAAACCCTGGTCGCCATCAAGGGTTGAACAGTCCCAATCCCTCTTTTCTGGAATCGTCCTCCTTCATTAGCTTTGGTCTTCATTCTACTTCTTCGCACCATGTCTTCATTCTATCGGCATCAATGTTTATCCTTTCATGAGCAAAACGATGAACCTCCCCCATCCGTGCCTGCAGATCTTGCACATATTCACATGGCGATGAAGTTGTATCACATGGTTGTTCAAAACAGGTCACATGGTAGTCAAAGTTCCAGGCTAAAGAATATTTGTGATGTTGCCGTAACTGGCCGATTCGTAAACAGTTCTGCTGCAGGCTAGCAGGAATAAATGTTGGTGATGGATACCAGTTTTGCTGGTTTCAGGAAACGAATATGGAAGCATTGTTCCGTTGAACCTGTCTAAAATGCCATCCGATTGAGGATGAAGAGGAGTGGTTCAAGTTTTGTCCATTCTGAGTTTGCACAGCCCCGTGAATATCCCAGAGAAAAAGTTCGTTCCCTGGTCAGAATGGATAAGCAAGAGAACCTCGAAACGACACATACAGTTTTGGGTTAGAACATTACTGATGGGTGCAGACTTTTGGTTAGAAATTATGTATAAACTTATGGCTACTTTGTGAAGTTGTCCATTTCTATTTGGATGTATTTGTTTTATTGTTTATAGTATGTTGTAGTTGCCCTCAAAATGTACAGGGCAATTCCCTCGAAATGAGCTCCGACATTATAACACTGAAGTAGACCACGTGTTTCCTTCTACAGTCTCTTCCAAGCGCAGCATTAATAGATTTCTTTGCACCAAAGTTTAACATTGGATTTTGCATTGTACGAGTAGAAACGTTCACGAAATTTGTTCAGCATCTTACAATGCCAATCAATAACTGTCATCTGACACTCCTTACGTCGTCAATCTCCCACTTATGGTATATTTATCCATTCCTAAAGAACAGAGAATCTCATAGTGCCCAGTACTGTTTCGTTTTCAGTGAAAAACAAGTAATTTCTTGCCATTGTGCATTGGCGCTTCCATAAGACATTACCTTTCTGTGTCGAAATTCCATATCATATTCTTAAAATCGCAGAATTAATATTCAGTTCTGCCCTTCAGAGTTCTTAATACTCTCCCTAGGCCGTTTATTCAACTGCTCCATACCCTCGAGTAAGCTGGACGGTCTGGGTTCTCAGGTTTCTTTAAACAGAGGAGCCAGCTCAGACCAACATGATCAGTCCGCAAAGTTCTGAAAGGTTGGGTATATGACAGAATAGAAGTTGATACCACCATTTCCTTAAGCCGATTGAAGGTGTTTCAAACATTCCACTGTTTATTCAATTTGTTTGTCTTCTTCCTTTAATAGGTGTAAGAGTCTGATAATGTTTGAGAAGTTCTTTACAAACAGACAGTAATTGATGCACTGGTCTAAAAATACCCTTAGTTGATAAATATTCTACTGTTTTCACCACTCTTTGCCAGCAATGATTTTGTCAGGATTGGTCCTTACTTATTTTACAGAGACAATATGTTCCAAATATGCGACTTCTTTAGGAATAGTTCGCATTTTGAAGGATTTAACTTTAAGTTAACGCTCTCTTCAATTTATAAATTCCAGCCTAATATTTTGTAGATGTTCGTTAAATGAACATCCAAAAATAATTATATAGTTCAGATAGACGAGGAGGGATTCATAGAAGAGTAATCTCAGCATAATCTCTATTAGACATTAAAATTTTGTGGATACATTACAAGTCTAAAAACCATTACTTTAAACTTCCAGAATCCTTTGCCGGTGGTAAACGCTATCTTTTCTGGATCATCAAGATGGATTTCAGGATCATCAAGTTGAACTAGCCACTCTTGAGATCTAAAGTCGAAAACTACTAGCCCCCAGAGAGGGTATCTAGTAGTGTAGTCAACTCTTGGCAATGGATAGCTGTTTTCTTTGTCACGAAGTTGAGACGCAAAATCTCGTACAGTCATCTTCATCACAAATATGATTGTAAGACCCAAGGACTTGATGATGGTTCGATCATGTCGCTTTTCTACATGCCGTTTAAAAGCTTATAGCTTATTTATTCATTTCTGGCTTAGTTACTAGCTTTCACTCTCTCCATCAACTCGCTCAACTTCTTTCCATCACCTCGCTCAACTTCTTTCTATCACCTCGCTCAACTTTTTCTTTCCGTCACCTCGCTCAACTTTTTCTTTCCATGACCTCGCTCAGTTTCTTCATTACATGAATTAGCTCTGCTTTGACATAAAATGGCGTTTAGGAAGTAAGATCACATTTTCATCCTGATTTGGCATTCATTTGTTGCTCATGCACATTTTTCCCCATCTAAGTACAATATAGATAAGCTTACATCTAACGGACACTGGACTATTACACAAAATATGAGCAAGAAGCTTCGCGTATAAAATCGAAATATTTTCTTATAATGATCAGAAGCAATTTTTTAGTTTGATTAGCATCATTTATATTTTGTTTTCATTGATGGGCCTGTTGAAACTGGTAAGACATTTTATACAAATGTTTATTACATTTTTCTAAGAATATTTTATGCGTCGCCTGGACTGGAATTGTGGCTATATTTCTGTAAAATGGTCGAGGGCATATAGAATTTTTAAATTGCCGATAAATATGCATTTTTCGAACTAGCCTATAAATCTAATAATTTTATAAACGTTCCCACACTATGTTAACGGATGGAGATTTTATTATTTGATATAAAGTGTCAATAATTCCTGAGGCAGCACTGATAATTATTGATGCCACATTTGAGTATTTATTGACATCTGATATTTCGTTTGTAGTAAATCGACTCGAGGTGTTTTCGGACAGGTTTTAAGAATATTCAAGTAGGCTGACAAATGTCAGATAATGCGTGTCGTTCATAAAAGGTATGGAATTATGGCAATCTGCCAAACGGTATTCACTGGCGTGCAATATACTTTAAATAGCACAGTGTTTCGGTAATTGGTTGCTAAGTATAGGCAAAGAACCATTTGAACGCTTGAAGGTGTCCATTGACTTGCTATGCTATAATCTAATCACTGAGTGATTTCAGTGAAGAAATATTGCCGAGATGTCCCTGCAACAATCGAGTGAATCAATTAAATGACCAAATGTTACAGTATATGGAAGTCGAAGCGTTGAAGACCCAGACCGTCTGACTCATTCTGAGGACATGAGCAACAAATTGGACGGCCGGGGAAGTCGAAACGCGTGAATGTCACTGTTGCAACAGAGTTAAATCTATTGACGGTGATGCAAATGGTGATGAAACCATCATGCTGCGTTTTCAGCCTGAATCTATTTATGTTGTTGTTGTTGTTACTTATTTCCCCGTGGTGAAGGAGCGCCTATGTACCACGTCCACTAGACCCCCTGGTCCCATGGCGAAGGGGAGAAATTTGCAGCTTCACTTTTATTGAGATATCTAAAGGGCGGAAGTCTGACTTTGCCTCGACAGCACAACATCCATGCCCGCTGGCGGGATTCGAACCCACAATCCGGCATTCCAGCGATCAGACGGAATCCATTTATAGTTTCACTAGGCTATAAAAATGTCTAGTGAATGTCTTCACTAGATAATTATCTATTACATCGTAATTGTTTTTTTATCTATTTCGCTTTGTTGAAAGTTTGTTATCCTAACTTATTGAATTTACCACTAGAGGAGTTGCATGTACATTTATTCGATCGGGTATGGTTGTTTAACTATATACAAATCTAACATGTACATTTATGGTCTTTTCATTATAAAGTTTTTGTGGTGCTTAAAATCTTTTCTAGGAACACTCTCTAACATAGTTTTCTTGATATATAGAACAGATTCAATTGCTATGTAAAATATATATTTATAGTATTGCCATTTATTTACTATATACGAGTAACACAGTGTGTTATTAAGATGTAATTACTGCTATTGACTATTCTGTGAAGAGCTCTGACAAATATGAAACCATTCATGGACTTTCCATTATAAAGTTTTGGTGGTGTTTAAAATATTTCCTAGGAACACTCTCTAACATAGTTTTCTTGCTATATAGTACAGCTTCAATTGCCACGTAACATATATATTTATATTATTGTTATTTATTTACTATATACGAGTAACATGGTGTGTTTTTGAGATATAATTACCGCTATTTACTATTCTGTGAAGAGCTCTGACAAGCATGAAATCATTCATGGACTTTTCATTATAAAGTTTTGGTGGTGTTTAAAATCTTTCCTAGGAACACTCTCTAACATAGTTTTCTTGCTATATAGTACAGCTTCAATTGCCACGTAACATATATATTTATATTATTGTTATTTATTTACTATATACGAGTAACATGGTGTGTTTTTGAGATATAATTACCGCTATTTACTATTCTGTGAAGAGCTCTGACAAGCATGAAATCATTCATGGACTTTCCATTATAAAGTTTTGGTGGTGTTTAAAATCTTTCCTAGGAACACTCTCTAACATAGTTTTCTTGCTATATAGTACAGCTTCAATTGCCACGTAACATATATATTTATATTATTGTTATTTATTTACTATATACGAGTAACATGGTGTGTTTTTGAGATATAATTACCGCTATTTACTATTCTGTGAAGAGCTCTGACAAGCATGAAATCATTCATGGACTTTCCATTATAAAGTTTTGGTGGTGTTTAAAATCTTTCCTAGGAACACTCTCTAACATAGTTTTCTTGCTATATAGTACAGCTTCAATTGCCACATAACATATATATTTATATTATTGTTATTTATTTACTATATACGAGTAACATGGTGTGTTTTTGAGATATAATTACCGCTATTTACTATTCTGTGAAGAGCTCTGACAAGCATGAAATCATTCATGGACTTTCCATTATAAAGTTTTGGTGGTGTTTAAAATCTTTCCTAGGAACACTCTCTAACATAGTTTTCTTTCTATATAGTACAGCTTCAATTGCCACGTAACATATATATTTATATTATTGTTATTTATTTACTATATACGAGTAACATGGTGTGTTTTTGAGATATAATTACCGCTATTTACTATTCTGTGAAGAGCTCTGACAAGCATGAAATCATTCATGGACTTTCCATTATAAAGTTTTGGTGGTGTTTAAAATCTTTCCTAGGAACACTCTCTAACATAGTTTTCTTGCTATATAGTACAGCTTCAATTTCCACATAACATATATATTTATATTATTGTTATTTATTTACTATATACGAGTAACATGGTGTGTTTTTGAGATATAATTACCGCTATTTACTATTCTGTGAAGAGCTCTGACAAGCATGAAATCATTCATGGACTTTTCATTATAAAGTTTTGGTGGTGTTTAAAATCTTTTCTAGGAACACTCTCTAACATAGTTTTCTTGATATATAGAACAGATTCAATTGCTATGTAAAATATATATTTATAGTATTGCCATTTATTTACTATATACGAGTAACACAGTGTGTTATTAAGATGTAATTACTGCTATTGACTATTCTGTGAAGAGCTCTGACAAATATGAAACCATTCATGGACTTTCCATTATAAAGTTTTGGTGGTGTTTAAAATATTTCCTAGGAACACTCTCTAACATAGTTTTCTTGCTATATAGTACAGCTTCAATTGCCACGTAACATATATATTTATATTATTGTTATTTATTTACTATATACGAGTAACATGGTGTGTTTTTGAGATATAATTACCGCTATTTACTATTCTGTGAAGAGCTCTGACAAGCATGAAATCATTCATGGACTTTTCATTATAAAGTTTTGGTGGTGTTTAAAATCTTTCCTAGGAACACTCTCTAACATAGTTTTCTTGCTATATAGTACAGCTTCAATTGCCACGTAACATATATATTTATATTATTGTTATTTATTTACTATATACGAGTAACATGGTGTGTTTTTGAGATATAATTACCGCTATTTACTATTCTGTGAAGAGCTCTGACAAGCATGAAATCATTCATGGACTTTCCATTATAAAGTTTTGGTGGTGTTTAAAATCTTTCCTAGGAACACTCTCTAACATAGTTTTCTTGCTATATAGTACAGCTTCAATTGCCACGTAACATATATATTTATATTATTGTTATTTATTTACTATATACGAGTAACATGGTGTGTTTTTGAGATATAATTACCGCTATTTACTATTCTGTGAAGAGCTCTGACAAGCATGAAATCATTCATGGACTTTCCATTATAAAGTTTTGGTGGTGTTTAAAATCTTTCCTAGGAACACTCTCTAACATAGTTTTCTTGCTATATAGTACAGCTTCAATTGCCACGTAACATATATATTTATATTATTGTTATTTATTTACTATATACGAGTAACATGGTGTGTTTTTGAGATATAATTACCGCTATTTACTATTCTGTGAAGAGCTCTGACAAGCATGAAATCATTCATGGACTTTCCATTATAAAGTTTTGGTGGTGTTTAAAATCTTTCCTAGGAACACTCTCTAACATAGTTTTCTTGCTATATAGTACAGCTTCAATTGCCACGTAACATATATATTTATATTATTGTTATTTATTTACTATATACGAGTAACATGGTGTGTTTTTGAGATATAATTACCGCTATTTACTATTCTGTGAAGAGCTCTGACAAGCATGAAATCATTCATGGACTTTCCATTATAAAGTTTTGGTGGTGTTTAAAATCTTTCCTAGGAACACTCTCTAACATAGTTTTCTTGCTATATAGTACAGCTTCAATTGCCACGTAACATATATATTTATATTATTGTTATTTATTTACTATATACGAGTAACATGGTGTGTTTTTGAGATATAATTACCGCTATTTACTATTCTGTGAAGAGCTCTGACAAGCATGAAATCATTCATGGACTTTTCATTATAAAGTTTTGGTGGTGTTTAAAATCTTTTCTAGGAACACTCTCTAACATAGTTTTCTTGATATATAGAACAGATTCAATTGCTATGTAAAATATATATTTATAGTATTGCCATTTATTTACTATATACGAGTAACACATTGTGTTATTAAGATGTAATTACTGCTATTGACTATTCTGTGAAGAGCTCTGACAAATATGAAACCATTCATGGACTTTCCATTATAAAGTTTTGGTGGTGTTTAAAATATTTCCTAGGAACACTCTCTAACATAGTTTTCTTGCTATATAGTACAGCTTCAATTGCCACGTAACATATATATTTATATTATTGTTATTTATTTACTATATACGAGTAACATGGTGTGTTTTTGAGATATAATTACCGCTATTTACTATTCTGTGAAGAGCTCTGACAAGCATGAAATCATTCATGGACTTTTCAATATAAAGTTTTGGTGGTGTTTAAAATTTTTCCTAGGAACACTCTCTAACATAGTTTTCTTGCTATATAGTACAGCTTCAATTGCCACGTAACATATATATTTATATTATTGTTATTTATTTAATATATACGAGTAACATGGTGTGTTTTTGAGATATAATTACCGCTATTTACTATTCTGTGAAGAGCTCTGACAAGCATGAAATCATTCATGGACTTTTCATTATAAAGTTTTGGTGGTGTTTAAAATCTTTCCTAGGAACACTCTCTAACATAGTTTTCTTGCTATATAGTACAGCTTCAATTGCCACGTAACATATATATTTATATTATTGTTATTTATTTACTATATACGAGTAACATGGTGTGTTTTTGAGATATAATTACCGCTATTTACTATTCTGTGAAGAGCTCTGACAAGCATGAAATCATTCATGGACTTTCCATTATAAAGTTTTGGTGGTGTTTAAAATCTTTCCTAGGAACACTCTCTAACATAGTTTTCTTGCTATATAGTACAGCTTCAATTGCCACGTAACATATATATTTATATTATTGTTATTTATTTACTATATACGAGTAACATGGTGTGTTTTTGAGATATAATTACCGCTATTTACTATTCTGTGAAGAGCTCTGACAAGCATGAAATCATTCATGGACTTTCCATTATAAAGTTTTGGTGGTGTTTAAAATCTTTCCTAGGAACACTCTCTAACATAGTTTTCTTGCTATATAGTACAGCTTCAATTGCCACATAACATATATATTTATATTATTGTTATTTATTTACTATATACGAGTAACATGGTGTGTTTTTGAGATATAATTACCGCTATTTACTATTCTGTGAAGAGCTCTGACAAGCATGAAATCATTCATGGACTTTCCATTATAAAGTTTTGGTGGTGTTTAAAATCTTTCCTAGGAACACTCTCTAACATAGTTTTCTTTCTATATAGTACAGCTTCAATTGCCACGTAACATATATATTTATATTATTGTTATTTATTTACTATATACGAGTAACATGGTGTGTTTTTGAGATATAATTACCGCTATTTACTATTCTGTGAAGAGCTCTGACAAGCATGAAATCATTCATGGACTTTCCATTATAAAGTTTTGGTGGTGTTTAAAATCTTTCCTAGGAACACTCTCTAACATAGTTTTCTTGCTATATAGTACAGCTTCAATTGCCACATAACATATATATTTATATTATTGTTATTTATTTACTATATACGAGTAACATGGTGTGTTTTTGAGATATAATTACCGCTATTTACTATTCTGTGAAGAGCTCTGACAAGCATGAAATCATTCATGGACTTTTCATTATAAAGTTTTGGTGGTGTTTAAAATCTTTTCTAGGAACACTCTCTAACATAGTTTTCTTGATATATAGAACAGATTCAATTGCTATGTAAAATATATATTTATAGTATTGCCATTTATTTACTATATACGAGTAACACAGTGTGTTATTAAGATGTAATTACTGCTATTGACTATTCTGTGAAGAGCTCTGACAAATATGAAACCATTCATGGACTTTCCATTATAAAGTTTTGGTGGTGTTTAAAATATTTCCTAGGAACACTCTCTAACATAGTTTTCTTGCTATATAGTACAGCTTCAATTGCCACGTAACATATATATTTATATTATTGTTATTTATTTACTATATACGAGTAACATGGTGTGTTTTTGAGATATAATTACCGCTATTTACTATTCTGTGAAGAGCTCTGACAAGCATGAAATCATTCATGGACTTTTCATTATAAAGTTTTGGTGGTGTTTAAAATCTTTCCTAGGAACACTCTCTAACATAGTTTTCTTGCTATATAGTACAGCTTCAATTGCCACGTAACATATATATTTATATTATTGTTATTTATTTACTATATACGAGTAACATGGTGTGTTTTTGAGATATAATTACCGCTATTTACTATTCTGTGAAGAGCTCTGACAAGCATGAAATCATTCATGGACTTTCCATTATAAAGTTTTGGTGGTGTTTAAAATCTTTCCTAGGAACACTCTCTAACATAGTTTTCTTGCTATATAGTACAGCTTCAATTGCCACGTAACATATATATTTATATTATTGTTATTTATTTACTATATACGAGTAACATGGTGTGTTTTTGAGATATAATTACCGCTATTTACTATTCTGTGAAGAGCTCTGACAAGCATGAAATCATTCATGGACTTTCCATTATAAAGTTTTGGTGGTGTTTAAAATCTTTCCTAGGAACACTCTCTAACATAGTTTTCTTGCTATATAGTACAGCTTCAATTGCCACGTAACATATATATTTATATTATTGTTATTTATTTACTATATACGAGTAACATGGTGTGTTTTTGAGATATAATTACCGCTATTTACTATTCTGTGAAGAGCTCTGACAAGCATGAAATCATTCATGGACTTTCCATTATAAAGTTTTGGTGGTGTTTAAAATCTTTCCTAGGAACACTCTCTAACATAGTTTTCTTGCTATATAGTACAGCTTCAATTGCCACGTAACATATATATTTATATTATTGTTATTTATTTACTATATACGAGTAACATGGTGTGTTTTTGAGATATAATTACCGCTATTTACTATTCTGTGAAGAGCTCTGACAAGCATGAAATCATTCATGGACTTTCCATTATAAAGTTTTGGTGGTGTTTAAAATCTTTCCTAGGAACACTCTCTAACATAGTTTTCTTGCTATATAGTACAGCTTCAATTGCCACGTAACATATATATTTATATTATTGTTATTTATTTACTATATACGAGTAACATGGTGTGTTTTTGAGATATAATTACCGCTATTTACTATTCTGTGAAGAGCTCTGACAAGCATGAAATCATTCATGGACTTTTCATTATAAAGTTTTGGTGGTGTTTAAAATCTTTTCTAGGAACACTCTCTAACATAGTTTTCTTGATATATAGAACAGATTCAATTGCTATGTAAAATATATATTTATAGTATTGCCATTTATTTACTATATACGAGTAACACATTGTGTTATTAAGATGTAATTACTGCTATTGACTATTCTGTGAAGAGCTCTGACAAATATGAAACCATTCATGGACTTTCCATTATAAAGTTTTGGTGGTGTTTAAAATATTTCCTAGGAACACTCTCTAACATAGTTTTCTTGCTATATAGTACAGCTTCAATTGCCACGTAACATATATATTTATATTATTGTTATTTATTTACTATATACGAGTAACATGGTGTGTTTTTGAGATATAATTACCGCTATTTACTATTCTGTGAAGAGCTCTGACAAGCATGAAATCATTCATGGACTTTTCAATATAAAGTTTTGGTGGTGTTTAAAATCTTTCCTAGGAACACTCTCTAACATAGTTTTCTTGCTATATAGTACAGCTTCAATTGCCACGTAACATATATATTTATATTATTGTTATTTATTTAATATATACGAGTAACATGGTGTGTTTTTGAGATATAATTACCGCTATTTACTATTCTGTGAAGAGCTCTGACAAGCATGAAATCATTCATGGACTTTCCATTATAAAGTTTTGGTGGTGTTTAAAATCTTTCCTAGGAACACTCTCTAACATAGTTTTCTTGCTATATAGTACAGCTTCAATTGCCACGTAACATATATATTTATATTATTGTTATTTATTTACTATATACGAGTAACATGGTGTGTTTTTGAGATATAATTACCGCTATTTACTATTCTGTGAAGAGCTCTGACAAGCATGAAATCATTCATGGACTTTCCATTATAAAGTTTTGGTGGTGTTTAAAATCTTTCCTAGGAACACTCTCTAACATAGTTTTCTTGCTATATAGTACAGCTTCAATTGCCACGTAACATATATATTTATATTATTGTTATTTATTTACTATATACGAGTAACATGGTGTGTTTTTGAGATATAATTACCGCTATTTACTATTCTGTGAAGAGCTCTGACAAGCATGAAATTATTCATGGACTTTCCATTATAAAGTTTTGGTGGTGTTTAAAATCTTTCCTAGGAACACTCTCTAACATAGTTTTCTTGCTATATAGTACAGCTTCAATTGCCACGTAACATATATATTTATATTATTGTTATTTATTTACTATATACGAGTAACATGGTGTGTTTTTGAGATATAATTACCGCTATTTACTATTCTGTGAAGAGCTCTGACAAGCATGAAATCATTCATGGACTTTCCATTATAAAGTTTTGGTGGTGTTTAAAATCTTTCCTAGGAACACTCTCTAACATAGTTTTCTTGCTATATAGTACAGCTTCAATTGCCACGTAACATATATATTTATATTATTGTTATTTATTTACTATATACGAGTAACATGGTGTGTTTTTGAGATATAATTACCGCTATTTACTATTCTGTGAAGAGCTCTGACAAGCATGAAATCATTCATGGACTTTCCATTATAAAGTTTTGGTGGTGTTTAAAATCTTTCCTAGGAACACTCTCTAACATAGTTTTCTTGCTATATAGTACAGCTTCAATTGCCACGTAACATATATATTTATATTATTGTTATTTATTTACTATATACGAGTAACATGGTGTGTTTTTGAGATATAATTACCGCTATTTACTATTCTGTGAAGAGCTCTGACAAGCATGAAATCATTCATGGACTTTCCATTATAAAGTTTTGGTGGTGTTTAAAATCTTTCCTAGGAACACTCTCTAACATAGTTTTCTTGCTATATAGTACAGCTTCAATTGCCACGTAACATATATATTTATATTATTGTTATTTATTTACTATATACGAGTAACATGGTGTGTTTTTGAGATATAATTACCGCTATTTACTATTCTGTGAAGAGCTCTGACAAGCATGAAATCATTCATGGACTTTCCATTATAAAGTTTTGGTGGTGTTTAAAATCTTTCCTAGGAACACTCTCTAACATAGTTTTCTTGCTATATAGTACAGCTTCAATTGCCACGTAACATATATATTTATATTATTGTTATTTATTTACTATATACGAGTAACATGGTGTGTTTTTGAGATATAATTACCGCTATTTACTATTCTGTGAAGAGCTCTGACAAGCATGAAATCATTCATGGACTTTTCATTATAAAGTTTTGGTGGTGTTTAAAATATTTCCTAGGAACACTCTCTAACATAGTTTTCTTGCTATATAGTACAGCTTCAATTGCCACGTAACATATATATTTATATTATTGTTATTTATTTACTATATACGAGTAACATGGTGTGTTTTTGAGATATAATTACCGCTATTTACTATTCTGTGAAGAGCTCTGACAAGCATGAAATCATTCATGGACTTTTCATTATAAAGTTTTGGTGGTGTTTAAAATCTTTCCTAGGAACACTCTCTAACATAGTTTTCTTGCTATATAGTACAGCTTCAATTGCCACGTAACATATATATTTATATTATTGTTATTTATTTACTATATACGAGTAACATGGTGTGTTTTTGAGATATAATTACCGCTATTTACTATTCTGTGAAGAGCTCTGACAAGCATGAAATCATTCATGGACTTTCCATTATAAAGTTTTGGTGGTGTTTAAAATCTTTCCTAGGAACACTCTCTAACATAGTTTTCTTGCTATATAGTACAGCTTCAATTGCCACGTAACATATATATTTATATTATTGTTATTTATTTACTATATACGAGTAACATGGTGTGTTTTTGAGATATAATTACCGCTATTTACTATTCTGTGAAGAGCTCTGACAAGCATGAAATCATTCATGGACTTTCCATTATAAAGTTTTGGTGGTGTTTAAAATCTTTCCTAGGAACACTCTCTAACATAGTTTTCTTGCTATATAGTACAGCTTCAATTGCCACATAACATATATATTTATATTATTGTTATTTATTTACTATATACGAGTAACATGGTGTGTTTTTGAGATATAATTACCGCTATTTACTATTCTGTGAAGAGCTCTGACAAGCATGAAATCATTCATGGACTTTTCATTATAAAGTTTTGGTGGTGTTTAAAATCTTTTCTAGGAACACTCTCTAACATAGTTTTCTTGATATATAGAACAGATTCAATTGCTATGTAAAATATATATTTATAGTATTGCCATTTATTTACTATATACGAGTAACACATTGTGTTATTAAGATGTAATTACTGCTATTGACTATTCTGTGAAGAGCTCTGACAAATATGAAACCATTCATGGACTTTCCATTATAAAGTTTTGGTGGTGTTTAAAATATTTCCTAGGAACACTCTCTAACATAGTTTTCTTGCTATATAGTACAGCTTCAATTGCCACGTAACATATATATTTATATTATTGTTATTTATTTACTATATACGAGTAACATGGTGTGTTTTTGAGATATAATTACCGCTATTTACTATTCTGTGAAGAGCTCTGACAAGCATGAAATCATTCATGGACTTTTCAATATAAAGTTTTGGTGGTGTTTAAAATCTTTCCTAGGAACACTCTCTAACATAGTTTTCTTGCTATATAGTACAGCTTCAATTGCCACGTAACATATATATTTATATTATTGTTATTTATTTAATATATACGAGTAACATGGTGTGTTTTTGAGATATAATTACCGCTATTTACTATTCTGTGAAGAGCTCTGACAAGCATGAAATCATTCATGGACTTTCCATTATAAAGTTTTGGTGGTGTTTAAAATCTTTCCTAGGAACACTCTCTAACATAGTTTTCTTGCTATATAGTACAGCTTCAATTGCCACGTAACATATATATTTATATTATTGTTATTTATTTACTATATACGAGTAACATGGTGTGTTTTTGAGATATAATTACCGCTATTTACTATTCTGTGAAGAGCTCTGACAAGCATGAAATCATTCATGGACTTTCCATTATAAAGTTTTGGTGGTGTTTAAAATCTTTCCTAGGAACACTCTCTAACATAGTTTTCTTGCTATATAGTACAGCTTCAATTGCCACGTAACATATATATTTATATTATTGTTATTTATTTACTATATACGAGTAACATGGTGTGTTTTTGAGATATAATTACCGCTATTTACTATTCTGTGAAGAGCTCTGACAAGCATGAAATTATTCATGGACTTTCCATTATAAAGTTTTGGTGGTGTTTAAAATCTTTCCTAGGAACACTCTCTAACATAGTTTTCTTGCTATATAGTACAGCTTCAATTGCCACGTAACATATATATTTATATTATTGTTATTTATTTACTATATACGAGTAACATGGTGTGTTTTTGAGATATAATTACCGCTATTTACTATTCTGTGAAGAGCTCTGACAAGCATGAAATCATTCATGGACTTTCCATTATAAAGTTTTGGTGGTGTTTAAAATCTTTCCTAGGAACACTCTCTAACATAGTTTTCTTGCTATATAGTACAGCTTCAATTGCCACGTAACATATATATTTATATTATTGTTATTTATTTACTATATACGAGTAACATGGTGTGTTTTTGAGATATAATTACCGCTATTTACTATTCTGTGAAGAGCTCTGACAAGCATGAAATCATTCATGGACTTTCCATTATAAAGTTTTGGTGGTGTTTAAAATCTTTCCTAGGAACACTCTCTAACATAGTTTTCTTGCTATATAGTACAGCTTCAATTGCCACGTAACATATATATTTATATTATTGTTATTTATTTACTATATACGAGTAACATGGTGTGTTTTTGAGATATAATTACCGCTATTTACTATTCTGTGAAGAGCTCTGACAAGCATGAAATCATTCATGGACTTTCCATTATAAAGTTTTGGTGGTGTTTAAAATCTTTCCTAGGAACACTCTCTAACATAGTTTTCTTGCTATATAGTACAGCTTCAATTGCCACGTAACATATATATTTATATTATTGTTATTTATTTACTATATACGAGTAACATGGTGTGTTTTTGAGATATAATTACCGCTATTTACTATTCTGTGAAGAGCTCTGACAAGCATGAAATCATTCATGGACTTTCCATTATAAAGTTTTGGTGGTGTTTAAAATCTTTCCTAGGAACACTCTCTAACATAGTTTTCTTGCTATATAGTACAGCTTCAATTGCCACGTAACATATATATTTATATTATTGTTATTTATTTACTATATACGAGTAACATGGTGTGTTTTTGAGATATAATTACCGCTATTTACTATTCTGTGAAGAGCTCTGACAAGCATGAAATCATTCATGGACTTTTCATTATAAAGTTTTGGTGGTGTTTAAAATATTTCCTAGGAACACTCTCTAACATAGTTTTCTTGCTATATAGTACAGCTTCAATTGCCACGTAACATATATATTTATATTATTGTTATTTATTTACTATATACGAGTAACATGGTGTGTTTTTGAGATATAATTACCGCTATTTACTATTCTGTGAAGAGCTCTGACAAGCATGAAATCATTCATGGACTTTTCATTATAAAGTTTTGGTGGTGTTTAAAATCTTTCCTAGGAACACTCTCTAACATAGTTTTCTTGCTATATAGTACAGCTTCAATTGCCACGTAACATATATATTTATATTATTGTTATTTATTTACTATATACGAGTAACATGGTGTGTTTTTGAGATATAATTACCGCTATTTACTATTCTGTGAAGAGCTCTGACAAGCATGAAATCATTCATGGACTTTCCATTATAAAGTTTTGGTGGTGTTTAAAATCTTTCCTAGGAACACTCTCTAACATAGTTTTCTTGCTATATAGTACAGCTTCAATTGCCACGTAACATATATATTTATATTATTGTTATTTATTTACTATATACGAGTAACATGGTGTGTTTTTGAGATATAATTACCGCTATTTACTATTCTGTGAAGAGCTCTGACAAGCATGAAATCATTCATGGACTTTCCATTATAAAGTTTTGGTGGTGTTTAAAATCTTTCCTAGGAACACTCTCTAACATAGTTTTCTTGCTATATAGTACAGCTTCAATTGCCACATAACATATATATTTTATATTATTGTTATTTATTTACTATATACGAGTAACATGGTGTGTTTTTGAGATATAATTACCGCTATTTACTATTCTGTGAAGAGCTCTGACAAGCATGAAATCATTCATGGACTTTCCATTATAAAGTTTTGGTGGTGTTTAAAATCTTTCCTAGGAACACTCTCTAACATAGTTTTCTTGCTATATAGTACAGCTTCAATTGCCACGTAACATATATATTTATATTATTGTTATTTATTTACTATATACGAGTAACATGGTGTGTTTTTGAGATATAATTACCGCTATTTACTATTCTGTGAAGAGCTCTGACAAGCATGAAATCATTCATGGACTTTCCATTATAAAGTTTTGGTGGTGTTTAAAATCTTTCCTAGGAACACTCTCTAACATAGTTTTCTTGCTATATAGTACAGCTTCAATTGCCACGTAACATATATATTTATATTATTGTTATTTATTTACTATATACGAGTAACATGGTGTGTTTTTGAGATATAATTACCGCTATTTACTATTCTGTGAAGAGCTCTGACAAGCATGAAATCATTCATGGACTTTCCATTATAAAGTTTTGGTGGTGTTTAAAATCTTTCCTAGGAACACTCTCTAACATAGTTTTCTTGCTATATAGTACAGCTTCAATTGCCACGTAACATATATATTTATATTATTGTTATTTATTTACTATATACGAGTAACATGGTGTGTTTTTGAGATATAATTACCGCTATTTACTATTCTGTGAAGAGCTCTGACAAGCATGAAATCATTCATGGACTTTCCATTATAAAGTTTTGGTGGTGTTTAAAATCTTTCCTAGGAACACTCTCTAACATAGTTTTCTTGCTATATAGTACAGCTTCAATTGCCACGTAACATATATATTTATATTATTGTTATTTATTTACTATATACGAGTAACATGGTGTGTTTTTGAGATATAATTACCGCTATTTACTATTCTGTGAAGAGCTCTGACAAGCATGAAATCATTCATGGACTTTCCATTATAAAGTTTTGGTGGTGTTTAAAATCTTTCCTAGGAACACTCTCTAACATAGTTTTCTTGCTATATAGTACAGCTTCAATTGCCACGTAACATATATATTTATATTATTGTTATTTATTTACTATATACGAGTAACATGGTGTGTTTTTGAGATATAATTACCGCTATTTACTATTCTGTGAAGAGCTCTGACAAGCATGAAATCATTCATGGACTTTCCATTATAAAGTTTTGGTGGTGTTTAAAATCTTTCCTAGGAACACTCTCTAACATAGTTTTCTTGCTATATAGTACAGCTTCAATTGCCACGTAACATATATATTTATATTATTGTTATTTATTTACTATATACGAGTAACATGGTGTGTTTTTGAGATATAATTACCGCTATTTACTATTCTGTGAAGAGCTCTGACAAGCATGAAATCATTCATGGACTTTCATTATAAAGTTTTGGTGGTGTTTAAAATCTTTCCTAGGAACACTCTCTAACATAGTTTTCTTGCTATATAGTACAGCTTCAATTGCCACGTAACATATATATTTATATTATTGTTATTTATTTACTATATACGAGTAACATGGTGTGTTTTTGAGATATAATTACCGCTATTTACTATTCTGTGAAGAGCTCTGACAAGCATGAAATCATTCATGGACTTTCCATTATAAAGTTTTGGTGGTGTTTAAAATCTTTCCTAGGAACACTCTCTAACATAGTTTTCTTGCTATATAGTACAGCTTCAATTGCCACGTAACATATATATTTATATTATTGTTATTTATTTACTATATACGAGTAACATGGTGTGTTTTTGAGATATAATTACCGCTATTTACTATTCTGTGAAGAGCTCTGACAAGCATGAAATCATTCATGGACTTTCCATTATAAAGTTTTGGTGGTGTTTAAAATCTTTCCTAGGAACACTCTCTAACATAGTTTTCTTGCTATATAGTACAGCTTCAATTGCCACGTAACATATATATTTATATTATTGTTATTTATTTACTATATACGAGTAACATGGTGTGTTTTGAGATATAATTACCGCTATTTACTATTCTGTGAAGAGCTCTGACAAGCATGAAATCATTCATGGACTTTCCATTATAAAGTTTTGGTGGTGTTTAAAATCTTTCCTAGGAACACTCTCTAACATAGTTTTCTTGCTATATAGTACAGCTTCAATTGCCACGTAACATATATATTTATATTATTGTTATTTATTTACTATATACGAGTAACATGGTGTGTTTTTGAGATATAATTACCGCTATTTACTATTCTGTGAAGAGCTCTGACAAGCATGAAATCATTCATGGACTTTCCATTATAAAGTTTTGGTGGTGTTTAAAATCTTTCCTAGGAACACTCTCTAACATAGTTTTCTTGCTATATAGTACAGCTTCAATTGCCACGTAACATATATATTTATATTATTGTTATTTATTTACTATATACGAGTAACATGGTGTGTTTTTGAGATATAATTACCGCTATTTACTATTCTGTGAAGAGCTCTGACAAGCATGAAATCATTCATGGACTTTCCATTATAAAGTTTTGGTGGTGTTTAAAATCTTTCCTAGGAACACTCTCTAACATAGTTTTCTTGCTATATAGTACAGCTTCAATTGCCACGTAACATATATATTTATATTATTGTTATTTATTTACTATATACGAGTAACATGGTGTGTTTTTGAGATATAATTACCGCTATTTACTATTCTGTGAAGAGCTCTGACAAGCATGAAATCATTCATGGACTTTCCATTATAAAGTTTTGGTGGTGTTTAAAATCTTTCCTAGGAACACTCTCTAACATAGTTTTCTTGCTATATAGTACAGCTTCAATTGCCACGTAACATATATATTTATATTATTGTTATTTATTTACTATATACGAGTAACATGGTGTGTTTTTGAGATATAATTACCGCTATTTACTATTCTGTGAAGAGCTCTGACAAGCATGAAATCATTCATGGACTTTCCATTATAAAGTTTTGGTGGTGTTTAAAATCTTTCCTAGGAACACTCTCTAACATAGTTTTCTTGCTATATAGTACAGCTTCAATTGCCACGTAACATATATATTTATATTATTGTTATTTATTTACTATATACGAGTAACATGGTGTGTTTTTGAGATATAATTACCGCTATTTACTATTCTGTGAAGAGCTCTGACAAGCATGAAATCATTCATGGACTTTCCATTATAAAGTTTTGGTGGTGTTTAAAATCTTTCCTAGGAACACTCTCTAACATAGTTTTCTTGCTATATAGTACAGCTTCAATTGCCACGTAACATATATATTTATATTATTGTTATTTATTTACTATATACGAGTAACATGGTGTGTTTTTGAGATATAATTACCGCTATTTACTATTCTGTGAAGAGCTCTGACAAGCATGAAATCATTCATGGACTTTCCATTATAAAGTTTTGGTGGTGTTTAAAATCTTTCCTAGGAACACTCTCTAACATAGTTTTCTTGCTATATAGTACAGCTTCAATTGCCACGTAACATATATATTTATATTATTGTTATTTATTTACTATATACGAGTAACATGGTGTGTTTTTGAGATATAATTACCGCTATTTACTATTCTGTGAAGAGCTCTGACAAGCATGAAATCATTCATGGACTTTCATTATAAAGTTTTGGTGGTGTTTAAAATATTTCCTAGGAACACTCTCTAACATAGTTTTCTTGCTATATAGTACAGCTTCAATTGCCACGTAACATATATATTTATATTATTGTTATTTATTTACTATATACGAGTAACATGGTGTGTTTTTGAGATATAATTACCGCTATTTACTATTCTGTGAAGAGCTCTGACAAGCATGAAATCATTCATGGACTTTTCATTATAAAGTTTTGGTGGTGTTTAAAATCTTTCCTAGGAACACTCTCTAACATAGTTTTCTTGCTATATAGTACAGCTTCAATTGCCACGTATCATATATATTTATATTATTGTTATTTATTTACTATATACGAGTAACATGGTGTGTTTTTGAGATATAATTACCGCTATTTACTATTCTGTGAAGAGCTCTGACAAGCATGAAATCATTCATGGACTTTTCATTATAAAGTTTTGGTGGTGTTTAAAATCTTTCCTAGGAACACTCTCTAACATAGTTTTCTTGCTATATAGTACAGCTTCAATTGCCACGTAACATATATATTTATATTATTGTTATTTATTTACTATATACGAGTAACATGGTGTGTTTTTGAGATATAATTACCGCTATTTACTATTCTGTGAAGAGCTCTGACAAGCATGAAATCATTCATGGACTTTCCATTATAAAGTTTTGGTGGTGTTTAAAATCTTTCCTAGGAACACTCTCTAACATAGTTTTCTTGCTATATAGTACAGCTTCAATTGCCACGTAACATATATATTTATATTATTGTTATTTATTTACTATATACGAGTAACATGGTGTGTTTTTGAGATATAATTACCGCTATTTACTATTCTGTGAAGAGCTCTGACAAGCATGAAATCATTCATGGACTTTCCATTATAAAGTTTTGGTGGTGTTTAAAATCTTTCCTAGGAACACTCTCTAACATAGTTTTCTTGCTATATAGTACAGCTTCAATTGCCACGTAACATATATATTTATATTATTGTTATTTATTTACTATATACGAGTAACATGGTGTGTTTTTGAGATATAATTACCGCTATTTACTATTCTGTGAAGAGCTCTGACAAGCATGAAATCATTCATGGACTTTTCATTATAAAGTTTTGGTGGTGTTTAAAATATTTCCTAGGAACACTCTCTAACATAGTTTTCTTGCTATATAGTACAGCTTCAATTGCCACGTAACATATATATTTATATTATTGTTATTTATTTACTATATACGAGTAACATGGTGTGTTTTTGAGATATAATTACCGCTATTTACTATTCTGTGAAGAGCTCTGACAAGCATGAAATCATTCATGGACTTTTCATTATAAAGTTTTGGTGGTGTTTAAAATATTTCCTAGGAACACTCTCTAACATAGTTTTCTTGCTATATAGTACAGCTTCAATTGCCACGTAACATATATATTTATATTATTGTTATTTATTTACTATATACGAGTAACATGGTGTGTTTTTGAGATATAATTACGCTATTTACTATTCTGTGAAGAGCTCTGACAAGCATGAAATCATTCATGGACTTTTCATTATAAAGTTTTGGTGGTGTTTAAAATATTTCCTAGGAACACTCTCTAACATAGTTTTCTTGCTATATAGTACAGCTTCAATTGCCACGTAACATATATATTTATATTACTGTTATTTATTTATATATACGAGTAACATGATGTGTTTTTGAATTATAATTACTGCTATTGACTATTCCGTGAAGAGCTCTGACAAGCATGAAACCGGTCTGCAGACGGTAGTTATTGCATTATAAAAGGTAATTCAAGAAAATCGCTTAATATTAAACAAAAATAAAATGAAATAAAATAAAATAATTGAACATGGAATAGGAATTTCAAATACATGTAAATTGTAACATCTTTATGACAGCTAATGTTTTTCCGAATCTGAAAATAAACATTAAAAAAAATCCCACAAACCTCATATTTGATGACTGCAAATTTAAACTCAAGTTTTACAGTTACATAAAAATACTTCATGGTTTATAATATTCTTTTTTACGTTATTTTTTCCTGCTTTCAAAGTCTTTTCCCATGAAAGCAAATAAACATTTGGGCCGTGCTGTTTCTTGGCTTCATAATTATCAAGATCGCATATGGCAGTTATCTCAAAATGCAATTTGTTTCTTCAAATAAAACTGTAGTATTTTTTTTTTTTTACAAAATGTGTTCATAGCCGTTTTTATGTGTTTTTTAAATGAGTTTGTTATTATTATTATAATTTGTGCAATTTAAATACGTGTATATCGTAGGACGGAGATTATGTCGTTTGAAAATGTGTAATTTTGAGAAAATATGATGATATTTACTCGAAAAGATTAAATGTATAGATAAATGTTGTTTCATGGAGAAAATTTAAAACTGTTTAAAATCCATATTTAAATGATTTCGTATAAGAGGACTGTTAAAACAACAACAAAAAAAAACGATTTATGCTCCTGGATAAACAAATGCAAACGTGTTTTTACTTCCCCTATATACATAGTGTAATGTATAGGGAAGGTATTTGGACGAGGTTGCAAAAATCGAATTCGAATTCGAGTCTTCGACGGTAGAGCACTTTTTAAGCATTCCTGAACTCGAATCGATCGTTTTGGAGGTGAAATCTATGTGTATGTGTGTGTAAGTATGTGTGTGTGTGTGTGTGCGTGTGTGTCCGTGAGTCTTTGGAAACGATAAATCACGAACGAAATTTAGTACAAAAATTACACTCTATCAATACTGGAAGCTGATTGACTTTAAATGCAATCGAATGTCCGGAATAACTCCAAAATTTTGAATGAAATTTTGAAATCATCATAAAATATGAACTTTCAATTATATTATTTAAGTAATCATTTCCTTTGAAAAATTTTTATTTGAAAACAATTTACATTACTTTTAGATCACTAGCATATACCATTCTCAAGATATTACACTTTTTTGAAATACATTTATTAAAAAAAAATTACGCACACATTTAAAAAGTATTAATTTTTATTAAATATGTTCACTTTTCATATGTAATATCATGCAATACATTTGCTAACATTCTCGTGAATCAAATTATTTCCACTCACGAGAGAATATATTGTGTATAATGGTTTTATATTTTGACACCTAACAATTTGCCAACAGTCATTTGCAGTATATAAGGAATGCTCTTTATTCCTTTTTTCCGTAACTCTTGGTAATAAATGTGGTCACCTTTTCGACTCATTTAGCAAAATATCGCTAACTTGGCGATATTTCGCTCCAGATTGTCTAAAATATTATTAAAATTCCAAGTTAACGAATATAACGCCAGATTAATTAATTAATTATTAAAATATTTTGCTATATGCATTATATTGCTTACTTCTATCAATATTGATAAATGTCTCTCAGAGTTGAATGAAAGTGAAATATAAGTTAATTGTGTACTTCTAAATAAGTGTACATGTTGTCATTCGAAGTACAAAATATGCAATTCACCATTTAAAACATGGTGCTTAGATCCTATACATTATTGTTTTCAATATGAAAGAAGTTAATCTATTGTATTAGGGTAAGTCATGTACTGCCCACATCAGGTTTAAAAACATATTTTGATTGTATATCTTTAATTTTTCATGCTTTTACTTAGACATCGAAAAACTGTATTTGCTAGTGGAAAAGCTTAAAATTCCCATTATTATCAATCAATATCATTTATACGATGATAATAGGATAACAAATTTATAGTTTTGCTGACTTTGGAGAATCAATAAGTGTGCAACCATGTTTACTTTATACTTTCTTCGGACGTCAATAGCTGGTACTAAGCTGATGAGTTGAATAAAAAACTCAATCAAGTTTTACAATTAACATTTCTGCTCATATTTTTATACCATATAGACGTATTTATAATTGATTTTCAAAGGCAAATATGTTACTATGATAACGATTTTGGCATCGTATACGTTATGAATAGATAAAACCTAACAATTGTCATTCGTGATTTCTATGTATATTTTAGAAATTAATTGTAAATATTGGAAGTTTCGGACTGTGTTTCTTTCTGGCATACATCCGGGGGTGGGGTGGGGGTGGGGCGAAGCTTCCCGGAGACGACTATTTATCCCCCTGATACATTTTATGCTAACCTAGTTTCTATTTATGTGACATATAATTAGAAAATGTACATAGGATAAATATATAGGGTAAATATAATTTATATAGGGTAATAATAATTCATATAGGGTAAATAGAAAACTTGCCCTCCCTACAATTTCATTCGCACCTACGGCCATAAAGTCCTGAAAGAAACACCGGATTCCGATGGTTAAATACATTTTGTACTATTTTGATGCTAGTAGAACAAATAACGGAGCTCTGTCTAGCGCTTTCAAAGTCCGTAAATGAAATAAATGAGTCTGACAAAAATTCTATAAACTTATTAAAGTTTACTGGAGTTTTATTTTATAAAATGTTATTCACGTGAAACTATTTCGGCTCCATCGGACGGGAGCCACCGCCGACGTCTTGTTCAAATTCGCCAATGTTAAGAATATTAAAAGGACAGAGCGGGAAGAAAAGCGATAGAAAAAATAATACAGTGGGTTGCAAAGTACTTTCTTAAGAGAAGATAAGATCAGTTACGTCATTTTACATTTTATTTGTTTTGTGGAGAACTAAAAGGAAATTATAAAAATTGCCATATGAAAGTAATTTATTTTAAGAAATGTATTTTGATTTTATTTTATTTTCCTGCCCTTTGTATTTGAGATATAATTTGGTTTTCTGTAGTAGGACTTCTGTGTCTCAAACTCCGCTGTATTTCGAAAAACAGGTGTTTCTAAACACTGTCCTTACATGTATATTACCGAAAGGAAAGCCAGAAAAATCCAGATGCCTCCAGAAATACCTTTAGTAAATGCACAATAATATCCAGCTATACGAACGTTCATTTAATGTAATTTTCGCTAGCTTCACCACGAACCCGTGAGTGAACTCAAAAAACATTTCAAGCATAATATTCAACATAACACATAATATCACACATTTCAAACATAACAAACATTTCAAACATTCAAACTTAATAATAGAGAGGGTCTAATACTTGTCTTACTAAATGTCCCCCGGCTAACAAGCATATAATAAGCTATGAGACCAATTCTCTTCCTGTCCAGAAGAGAGAAACCCATTGGTCTCAGCAACTTTAGCAATGGACTCCTGTTTTCCGCAATCCTGTGCTATGCAAATATACTATCGTCCTCAGCTAGCTCTGCAGATATGACGCTCTCTGCCTTGAACTTAAACATTCGGCAAATAAGTAAAATATATAAATTTTTTGTATTCTTCCACAAAAACAGGTATATGTAAATTTGTGGAGTAGTTTGAAGAGCGTTAGAAGACCTATTTATCATACTAAATACTCACCAGCTCAAGATCAAATCAGATTCAATATTTTAAGATCAAAAGCAATTAAGTTGTTGCTTTCAATCTTTCTCTCCCTATGCACTGCTTCTGACATGTTGATAATATCTTAAAACGCCCTAGAAAAAATAATTTTCAGCAGCAATACCTAATCTTTCGATTAATAACAGTGTTAGACTAATATTTCTATTAGTAGCAGTGTTAGACTAATATTTCGATTAGTAACAGTGTTAGACTAATCTTTAGATTAGCTTAGTATATTAAATTACAATAAGCAGTAAAAATTGCAGTAGAAATAGAAATAAAAATTGAAGAGGGTTTAATGATGATAACAAATAGGAATCTCAATTGGTAATTTACATCCATAACACAAAATCGTAAAGATGGCTCATCACTGATCATAATCCATTATAGTCGGCAAGATCATAGACATACCCAATACACACAAACATACCCATGGACATACTGTTGTGAGGGGAATTTGTTGATCGTCTAATGGAATGGTTTGTACTGCTGGATTTTGTTTTGATATACAAACCCAATGGTGTGCTAATGCAATAATTCAGCCGGTATGCAGGATGTGACTGTGTTTATTTATAGTGGAGTGTTTAAGGTATGTGCTGAAATGTCTTTGTGTTATGCGAACCAGATACATTATAAGCATAATTCTTCATGTATTTCTTCACAGAGGAACAAGATACTCGATTCTCGGACCTAAAAGTTTTATTAGGAATGGGTATCCAAAAATTTTACAAAATAATGATGGCGTAAGAGAAAAAAGCCATTTATTAGTGTGCCTGCAGCATTTGTTTACTATGGTAGAAAACCTTCCAACTATGGTAGAAAACCGTCCTATTGTAGAAAACAAAATTATCTCGTTGCTATGATAGAAAACTGTCCAACTAAGAATACGGCCTTCTTTCTTGCGAATTATTTGATCATGTATTGTATGTAGCTTTCATTTGATTTCTCTGTAGGCGTATATTCGTTAGCTGTGACTTTCAAATAAAGTTCACTCTGAAATCTTAACGTTAAAAACATAACAGAATAAAAATTAGCTTTAGGCATCACATCTAGTAAATACTAGAAGTGTCATTTTATTTTAGTATTTAAAAACGTGCAAATTTCGTCATTTTAAAATGTCAAAATCTAAATATGCATACGTTTACGACGTCCTTAGTAAGAAAAATTATTTCTGCAGCAACTATTTTAGATAATAAGCCCCTACGCAGAGAGAAATATACCAACAGGAAACAGGTTTATATTTCGTTATACTTTCTTTAAGTCGCTGTGGTCTATGTATGTACAGCGTTCAGGATTCTTGCCGAAGAATTTATTACCTAATTTGGATTGAACAAAGTCACAATTTATGTGAATAAGAGTTTATCAATATATTACCGGTAACCTTGGAAAATTTTCAAAATATATTTTTTCTTTTGTAATTTCGTACTTTGAAATGCAATAAAATTAGTTTAATCGTTTGGACTTAACTAAGGTCTGTATATATGGTTGTAATCGAAAATATAAATACACTATGTTGTAGAAAAATGTATGCATCCATAAGATATTGAACTACAGCCGCGAAATTCGGCATGTATGTTTGTGGAAATGTTCAAATGATTAGAATTTGAGAACAAAATATGTCTCAATTAGAAATTGTGACAACAAAAAGATTACATTTAGTAACTGGTAAATCCTCCCCAGCTACTTAAGCCGATATTTATTGTGGCATAGAATCAATTAATTTGCTTAAATGTCCCTGCGGAAGATTTTGCCACAAATGTTGCAATTTGTCGGTTAATTAAGTGGTATTCTGAGAGGGTTGCGATTGCCGTCCCAGCATGTCCTAGACGTGTTTTATTGGTGATAGCTCTGGAGACCTTGATGGTCATTGGATTATGTTAAATATTCAACGACATTGTTGAGAAAGCCATGCAGTATATGGTAGATTGTTATTTTGTTTGTAAATGGAACTTGGTGGACTTCACAGCATACGCAGAACAATCGGCTGCAGAGTATTGGCGACATACAAGCTAGCCGTCAGTTTGGCTTACAACACAAATAGAGGCTGACTTACAAGGCGGGTCCATAAACTGTTGCATCACAGCTAATAGCTGTGTGCCGCTCAACAACAATTACAGGTTAGTCCTCCTCCACATAGATATGCAGTGGCCATCAGCACTCAGAGAGAAGAAGGATTTGTCGCTAAAGACAACAAACCTCCAATCGGACACTGTCCAGGCAGACCGAGCTCGGTACCAATCTAGACTATTCTGCCTAAGTTATGGGGTCAGTGGTAGACTCCTTAATGAGCATCGTTACCTTATCCCTCCTTCTGTTAGTCGTATCTATAGTATCCTTTGACACTGAAGATTGCAAATGCTTTCGAATAGCTGTTAGCAACGCTATTGTTGCAGACGTGGCTCCTCTCTGCACTGCATGATCCTTTCGGGCAGTGGCGGCTCGTAGTTAAAATTAGTGGGGGTGCTGCTCCAGAAAAATTTTAGCCTTTGTTTTAAAATTGTGTAAAAGGAAACAAACATGTATAAAATGAAAATTTATTCCGAAACTTGATAATATCCTAAAAGAACAAAATGAAACATTTTTTACTTTAACCTAAATTGTTACAGTTCAAGCTTGATCTATTCATTACAAAACACGCGAAGTAAAAAAAAAAACTACCTTTCACCAGCACGCCATGGTCGGCACTGCAGGAGCGAAAGTGATTTCTCTCCCTTGCAGCCTTGTGTGCAGCTTCCTATGTGCACATGTTCATAACAGTCAAACACCACGCTGCTGAAACTGTGAAGCGCACAGTTCCATACAAAGATTTTTGCATCTTTTTCATAAACTGGGGGATGGCCACTGACATTAAGCTTAAGGATTGAATATTGTACAAGTATAAAGAAAGTATTAAAGAAAAAAGGACTCATTATATTAAATGTTATCGATAATATCCAGTGGAAATAGAAGGTGTTGCAGTTCCATAGTGCCTATATACGAACCGCCACTCGTGGTCGAGCATCTGGGACATGCTGAGCCTCTTTGACTGTTGAACATGCCTTCTCAAATACACAGTTGCGAACACCGAGCAACTACCATATCGCTCCAACCAAGATGGCGAATGATCCGCCTATTGGACCAACCAGCTTGCTTTGGGCCTATGATGTGAACTCTCTCTAAATCCAACCTTTGTAAAAATATTCTCTCTAAATCCAACAATTGTAAAAATCCTCTTTCTAAATCTAACGATTGTAAACATATAAAATCATTCAATAAAATCTATCAATGCGAAATAATGATGGACAAGATCCACTACACAATGTTTCAATGTTTTTAACAGTGAAAAAAAAGAAAACTGGAAACTAGTGCTGTGGATGACAACATGCAAAATTATTTTGGACCAACAAATAAACATGCAATTATTTCGCGCAAATCTAACTTAAAAAATGAAAATATTACAATCATCTAAGCAAAAGAATTCATTATGTTAAAATATGTTAATTTTTATCTTATCAATTTGGCTTTATTTTCGTAGCATTAACGTCATTTTTGCCAATTTAGTGACAGTTTTGTCAATTTGACTGACAGTAAAAAATCTTCAAATTTTCGATATTCACTGAATAAATTAGTCGTTTGTTTGCAAAAGAAATAATAAGAATTAGAAAAATATAAACATACTGTGCTGCGATCTTTAAATATCCTATGTACGGTATTAGAAATACAATCTTTCACGGGCGACAGATGATGTTGAAACACCGCATGATTTTGCATATGTATGATTCAACTCAAATCGTCGTGTGCTTTCTGGTAAATTCGTCGTTACAAATAAAAGCGTCTGCATTCGCTTGTTGATAATTTATTCCGTCTGTATTTATTTTTTTGTGTGAGTTTGAACATTGTTTCGCATTGTGAAAATTACTACGTTTCATCGTTTTATTGTTCAAAAGTCATGAGCGGAAAAAGTAGGAGGTCGATTAAAGACGACAAACACGATTTTCAGGATCGCTGGATAATGGATTATATTTTCATGAAATCCGGCGATAAGGCACAATATCTTAAGTGTATGCAATTAATTAATGTGCTCAAAGAGTATAATATTAATCGTTATTATGTTATCAATTACGTCTCAAAGTGTGATAAAGATGAAGCAAGAAAAGCCCTTATTAACGAACTAAAAAAGAAATTCGGCCGTCAGACTCAACCATTTTGCAAACTAACCCGTGATCAGGAAGCTGCTTGCAGAGCGTCCTTTGTAGTGGTAGAATTAATTGGTCAGCATATGAAATCATTTCGCGATGGTGAATTCGTGAAATCCTGCTCAAATTGAAAATTGGAGGTTTCAATAAGATACGTTCTGAAATAACAGATGGTGAACAGTCGATGACGGTGAGAATTTCGGGACTTGTGGGTTTGCTTCAGAAGCATGGCATCAAGTGTCCTTTCATTTATTGTATTATCTATCAGGAATCTCTCTGTGCCAATGAACTGAAACTGAAGGACACCATGAAGACAGTCGTTAAAATCACAAATACGATTCGAGGTGGAAATCGTTCGCTGCTATATAGAAAACTAAAAAAGTTATCTTGAAGATCTTGACGCCGCTTATGGGGACCTTCTCCTATACGCCAGCGTCTGCTGACTAAATTCAGGAAAATGTCTTGAAAGATTTTTTGCAGGCAGGAAAGAGTTACATATGTTTCTCACTGAAATGACCTGTGATGAATTTATTCAGCAAAATATGGTTGATACTGAGTTTTTGGGAGAACAGGCATTTCCCAACAGGTATCATGAATCACCTTAAACGTTCTCAATAAGTCTCTTCAGGGTACGAATCAAGACCTTTGCCAGCTGTACACCGCGATAACACGATTTTAGCGCAAGGTTTCTTTGCTTGCGGAACAGTTTCAATCCGGTGACTTCTTTCATTTTCCTGCTTGCCAAGAGATACAGGATGAAATTGGTGATTGCGTGGAGTTTAGTGACTATAAAGCCAACTTAGACGTATTGATAAGAAATTTTGAACTACGATTTCGTGATTTCCATGAATTCCAACCCCCTCTCATGTTTATCAACAATTCCAGAACGATTAACATTTCGACTGTGGAATGTTGCTACCAGATGGAACTTTATGAACTTCAGGCAGACCCATTTCTTAAGCAACGCACTGAAACAGGTGCAAAGTTCTTTAAATTTATTTCCAAAGGAGCTGTTTCCTTTGTTTCGCGATTTCGGGCTTCGTATGGTTTCGATATTTAGCTCCACATACCGCTGCGAGCAAGGGTCTTCAAGCATGACACTAATAAAATCCAAATCTCGTAACAATTTGGCAGACTATTCACCCGAGAAAAGGACACCAACAACGAAACTCAAGCCAGGTTACCTGTGGTTATTAACAACGACACTCAAGCCAGACATCGATCAACATGCAAATAATGTTCAATCTCAGAAAGTCCATTAATTGTGTTTTTCGCTCCCTTCGTGTTTGCGAATAATGATATACATGAAAGCACATACATTTTTCTGTGTATCATATTGGTTTAATTAAATACTTATTATTAAATACTTATAATTAAATATACACTTAATAGAATTATAATATCTAATGGCATGTATTAATTCTATTAATTGTATATTTAATTATAAGTATTTATTAATTTAATTAGACACATTAATTCTGCATGTTAAATATTTTGCGATCACTTTATTTTTTATTTTATTTTATTTATTTAATTTTATTCAATTCACGTGGCAAGTACAGATGAAATCCAGTTACAGTATCCACACAAAGAACATAATATAAGATACAAGAATACTAAGTCGTATACATGTCAAGCGCATTCAAACATACTTTTTTAAAACAGACAGGCTTCAAATTAAATATATCAATTTCAGTATAATATGTATTATATAGATCAACAAATTTATAGATAGAATATCATTTAAGGTAGTTGTGTTTAACAGTAGTATTGTGAAACAAAGTTTTTTTTGCTTGTATTATTAATAGGTATATGAAATTCCAGACAAGAAAGTAAGATGGGGCAATCAATAGTTTTATTTAAAACTTTATAATAAAACAAAAGGCAGGACCATTTTCTTCTTTTTACTTTCCTTATATACATACTGTATAAGGAAAGTGTTGTGACGGGATCGAAAATTTGAATTCGAGTTTTCTACGGGCGAACACGTTTCAAGCATCCCTGATCACGAATCGAAGATTTTTGAAGTGATGTCTGTGTGTGTGTGTGTGTGTGTGTGTGTGAGTGGAGACGATATCTCACGAAAGAATGGAGCGATTCCAAAGAAATTTGGTACAAAAATCACAATCCGTGAATGCTGGAAGCCTATTGTTTTAAAACACAATCGAATGTTCAGAACCCTCCTAAATTTTCGAGTGAAATTTTAAAAAATCATCAAAATTTCAAAACTGTTAATAGAGTTACGCAAATAGACATTTCTTATGCAATTTTTCCTTAGAAAACGATTGATATAAACTTTAAAACGCTAGTATAAACCTTTCCCGAGATATTGCACATTTTTCAAATAAATTTATCAAAAACACCGATCAATTAAAAAGAAAATATTAACTGTTAAGAAACATGTTAACTTTTCATATGTAATACCATGCGATAAATTTAGTAGCATCATTCTCGTGGATCTAACTTGTTCCATTCACGAGAAAAGATACTTTGAGTAAAGTATTACTCAAAGGCAAGATTTTGGCGACGAATTTAGAGGAATGTCGCCAACTTAGCGACATTTTTAAATGTTGCCAAGTTATCGAATATCTCGCCAAATGGATAAAATGACGCTAAATCAATGAAAATGACGACTAATTGAAGGAAATTCAATATCTTAGTATATAAGTATCTACTAAAAGAATAATATTTTTTTAACTGTAAAAGTAGTAAATTCATTGCATTATATAAGAAAAGTCATGTACTACCCACATCAGAATTTTTTAAGAGGCATTAAACTAGATTTCCGTCTGAGTTCACTCATATGCATATCATAAGGGCAATAACCACACAATCTATAATCCATTGTACGTAAAAGTTTATTTTGCACAATTTCTATTCGTTGAGAATGCAGACCGTAAACAGGGTTCCAGATCATTGTACAATATTCCAATATTGGCCTAACAAGGGTATTAAAGATACAAATAATAGTATCAGACCTGGCAAAAACACGAGATCGTCTTAGTATGAAACCGAGTCTTTGGTATGCTCTTTTAATAGTATTGTCGATATGACTCTGAAAGTTAAAAGTAGCATTGAAAGTGACACCCAAAGCAGTAATATGAGTACAATGCGATAAAGGTAAATTATTTAAAATGTAGTTGTAATTGAGAATGTTAAGGATCCTAGCAATGTTCATGATATAGCATTTAGAGACGTTTAAATTGAGTTTATTTAAAACAGTTCAGTTATACAGTTCATCAAGATCTCTCTGCATCAAATCACAATCAGTCAAAAACACGAGAGTTTAATTTACGATATGGAAATGTAATTAAATGCCCGACCCCCGGGTTCTATGTCAAAGTCCTCTTGCGGACCTCGTAGCATAAAAATTTGGACCTCCCTGTGATATGATATTAATTATATATATATATATATATATATATATGTGTGTGTGTGTGTGTGTGTTAAATTGTGTGTTAAGTTGTAAAATCTAAAATAATACTTTCGGTTGCTAAAGAACGCACTTGAGTAAAAATCGTACTAAAACAAAAATAACTGAAATTATATGAATAAAAAGGTAAGATGCATTTTCCTATGTTTTGAAGTACTTGCATATCGAATTTCATGGCCGTACATCTTTCAGCTTTTTCATTACAGACGACACAAACGAACAATCACACAAACTAACGAACAAAAAATACATTTTCCTGTATTAGTGTAGTCTAGGATATGTGCCCGGTGTTATATGGGAATAAAAACACGGTAGTTATATAACATTATTTCGTAGAAAGGCATTGAGTGATAGTGAAACTCTTGAAAGAAGAACATTGGGAAGTAAACCATACATACATTGAAGGGCCGAAGGAAGTATTGAAGTTTTTGGAAATTCGTCTCAGAATCAATCTGAATCGTCCAGAAACTAACGAAATTATTATTGCCAGAGTCATGTTGCTAAATATTTTGCAAATTTTAATAGCCAGGGCCACCTTTACCCTTGCAGGGCTCCCTAGACTAATAAGCATTTTAGCACCTCCCTAGTGACTAATCCTCTTCCAGAAAGCAGGTCATGTGGAAATACATATTACATCTTACCTACTCCCACCACCACGCACATACACACATTATTGATCTTACCACAATACTCACGATGTTTAATGGTAATACAATAGCAATGGCAAATAATAATACTACTCCTATTGCTATATATTGTATGTTACGTATTGTTATATATATATATATATATATATGTTATATGCTGTTTATTGTATGTTATATATTGTAACGAATGAACGGTTTTTGTCAAGAAATTTGGAATGATGGCATTATTCCAAAACCTATGGCATCATTCGCCACTTGATCTCCAATAAAACAGTTTTACTGAAACAGGTACTTTGAGTGCGGAATATAGACCTCCAGCATTTGTCTATTTTACCTATAGTCAAAAACAGTCGAGCTTAGAGCACAGATGCTCTGCACTAGAACAACTAGTATTAATGTAATTATTCAACTAAAGGACGGTATTATCCCCAACACCCTTTCTATCTGCACCAGTACTCTAAACTACGGACGAATAGTCAAATAACTCGTCAATAATATTATTTAGGACACATTTATTTCAGGGAAGTTGAGACCTATGCCATTGCCCTTGTTTTATGATCGCCATATGTTCGAAACTCTTTAAAATGATTGTTCCTTCACCGCACAATGGAATATATTTATGAGCCTTCCTTAGATCCAAATGCCATGTTATATAAGGTAACAGTGCATTTTTTGAAAAAATTATACAAAATATCATTGGGGTAAGAGGTAAACGACGCCCTTTGATAATAAGGACTATATTAGTTTTCTGATATGTTGATGTTAAAAACGGTTTGTACTGATAATACGAATTACCTTTTTGCGAATTATTTGAGAATTTACCAGACGCGGATTGCAAAGTCCACTTCGAGGTAAAGTGTCGGCTGACCAGTTCGAAGATCCAGCGTTCGATTCCCGGTTGCGGCAGCAAAATCCTTTACAGGATATCAGCAGACAGTGCTTATCAGTCATTAGCTGTGGCTGCTAAAATTTGCTTGTTTAAAAAGGTAACTGCCAAAAAATTTAATTGCTAGCTGTGGGTACTGTCGCGAACGTTTTGGTATACTCGACAGAGAAGACAAAGTTTTGAAATCAAACACATTTATTAAACATGAAATAACAAGACAGTTGATCGAAGACAGTGGAGTACAAGCATTTCTCGCAATAACTCAGAGTTACACTCGGTAGGGTGACCATTAAGAACACCCCTGGAGGAAGAGGAACCAAGAGAATACACATATTTTCTGATACATAAAATAAACACAATATTCCTCATATTATACTTGACATTTATATATCACATTTGTATACTTTGAACATATACGACATTTTCATATAACATCATCAATGACTTGATACTCACGAGGATTTGACAATTAACACTCTATTCGTTAGGTGGAAGACTAAATATATATAAAACTTTACCTCGTCTCTTTTAAATATAACATTTACAATTCTGTACCATGGGAAAGGATATCAGGATGGACTCTCGGCATAAACTCATCGAGATTCTTGCGCAGAACAAAATCCATAATGGTCGGGAAACTTGACTACACAACATCATGCTGGCGGAATTCGACATCTTGGTTGGTTACGGAGATTGGTTGATTCGTACCTTAGGACACAAGGAGGAGTCAGGCAAATACAAATCGCTGTAAAATGAGCTTTCCCTCTTGCCCTATTAGCGATTCAAGCCGACCAGTGAAAGAACCATTTTCTCTTTTCACAAGACTCCTTATTCCATTACTACCAGGCTGATTCATTTAAAAACACGAGTGACTCATCTCTGAACCGAGCCAAACGACTCTACGCACAACTTGTCGAACTATGTTACATATTTTAATCACATCCTTCCACTTTCAAAATTAATCCACCTTTTCTTAAAATCATACGCGAATCAAACACACACGTCTACATTTCTCCACGACTCCTTCCACACTGCTTCCAAAATCCTTTTTCAAACTCGCGCGTGCGCAAAACCTGCAAGTTCCCAACTAGCGACTGAGAAGCGAAAATACAAAACTATTACTATTTTTCTGGAACATAAACACTTTTGCGATTTTAGAGTTCACTTCCCTTAAAAGTCAATGTAATTGAAAACATGTAGAAAAGACATTTACATTTCGAAATTGACACTTTCAATCACACAGAAATAAAACAATACTTTAATATACAATTTTAACACAGAGGTGTGAAAGCCTTATCACACTCCTTCGGGGCCCGGGAGAAAAATTTCCTGCAAAGCGGGGAATTTTTCCGCACAATACTAGGAAAATACCTGCATTAAGTTCCCAATGACATATGTTCCATTGAGAGGAATTTAGTGTAAATTTTGAGCGATGTACATGTACATCAAAGAAAAAAAAACAAAAACAAACAAGATCATGACCAGCATAATAACCAAAATCCAAGAGTGGCCTAAAGTTTGACTCGTGAGTCAAAAAAAAATAAGTCTCAATACAAGCATAGACCTTTACAAGACAACACCAAATTAACAAGACACAAATGATGAAATTGCCCCTTTTAAAATTTAAACACTAATACATTTTCTGGTGAGTACCACAGAGACATGAAAATTTAATTTACTCAACTCACAAAAAGTTTAACTAAACAAAAAGTTTTCTTTCTTCAAAAATTTTACAATTAAATTCTATAAATTTACTTTTCACAGAAATCAATTTATTAACTATTATCCAACCTTGCCAACAAATTACTTTAAAGGACATTTAAAAAAAATTACTAATTTAGAAAATGAGACAAATTTTCAAACCAAGAATGTTGATCAGGCACCCAGGCAAGAAACAAGTCCATTAGAAAGTTGCAAACCTAGAGGTGGCGGTACCCCCAACCAATAAGTCAACAAACACCAAATGACAAAAAAAAATTTCTAAAATTTACTAGACCTTTAAATTAAAAAAAAATCATTCACACATTCATAAAATAAAACAGAGATAAAAATTATCAGTTATCCTTAAAAATCCTTACCAAAACTCTAATCCATCAAGTACTTAATTATCTTAAAATTACTTTAAAACATTACTGCTTATCATTAAAGTAAAGCAAAAAAAATTATTATTTAAGTATTTAGAATTTTAAAACACTACTTCAACCTGATTAACATGGCACTCACATTCAGAAAGCTGCACTGGCACAGAACTTGCAGTACAGAACATTCAGCTGACTGACACATAAAGCAAATTACACAGAAGTTCAGAAATATTGGATCCATTTTAACATAGCATACAGTTTTGCAAAACATTTTGTGAAACAATTGAAAATATAATATTATGAAACATAATTGTCCATCTCACAACAATATCAGTCTTTTTTTTTTTTTTTTTTGAAAATGTGAGAATTTCATAATCTAAACATTTTACTTTACTTTTGAGCCAATTGCTCTCTTGACATATTGCCTTAATTGACAAGTAACTTTAATGAATAAATTGGCCTCTTGGGCGCAAGTCATACTTGTGTGAATTAGGAACATTTTGAGTTTTAACCCTATTTTGATGGTTTAGAAAATATCTACTTTTAAATTGTCTTGTTTCTTGAGTTGAAGAATTATCAATGTTATCATTATATGTGCTAGAAATCAATTCACTACGTCTAGGAGGTAAAGGAGTTAATCTATTAACGTGGACCAATTGCTGATTACATGGATTGTTTTTGTGTTGAATGACAAAGTTAACTTCAGTACCACCTCTAACATGATTTTGCTTTTCCCCCATATGCAAAGTAACATTCTGTGCATTTACTACCAAATCTCTAAAAGATTTGCTTCCATTTTCCCAATCGTTAATATGTACCTCTTCACTACCCAAATGTGGCACTACATTATTTTCCGAAAAATTTCTGCTCACATACTCTTCCCGAATGACCTGAGACTCATTCACTACCGGTGCCAGATCTGCTTTGCATTTGGCACATGCATTCGTATGGAACTCTTTCGGTTTACAGTCCTCTACCACACGAACATTTTTTCCACTACTCATCTGCGAGTCAGGCACAGCAATACGCTTTGCGACACTACTTAGGTTTGAGTCTGCAATTTCCGACTCATTTGCCGGTTCATGATTTGAAATCGAAAGTAAATTATTCGTACATTGATAACCAACAAAAGGAATGGAAGAGTTTGAAAACTTAAAACAGAAGTGATTATAATCTATAATAGCATTATGTTTATGTAAAAACTTGTTACCAAGGATTACATTATATGAAATAGGAGCTGGTGATTTTAACACAAAAAATTCGGTAGGGAATCTTTCTTTTCCCAAATTTAGTGAAATAGTGGCTAAACATTCAACTTTAGTATCTTGTGAACTAAAGCTACGCAAAATTGTTGGTTTGTATGTTAGCAACATATGTGCAATGGGTACAGTATTTAAAGCTTCCTCATACACTAAATTAATTGAACTACCCGTATCAATCAATATTGACACTTCACTGCTCACTAATTTTCCTTTTATAATAGAAGAAGATGACAAAGAATTTGTAATATTATGACAAATATTATTTTCCTCAAAATGTGATGTTTGCCTATCAAAAGTTTTTCTATTATTATAATTGTGCATGGGATATCTACTCTGATTCCCAGAAGAATGATTTTTGGAATTTTGCAAAGATTTATATGACTCCTTATTTTTATAATTTTGCGTTCCTTGCTTTCTATACTTCCACTCATTTGCAGACATTTGCCCTCTGTGTCTTTCACCCTGGTGATACCTAGTTCCAGGACTGGTATAAATTTTCCTACATTTTATACCGTACGCATCTCTTTTTTGAAAAACCTTTTTCCAACACTGTTCTTGAACGTGACCTAATTTACCACATTTGTCACACTTTGGACGCGGTGAACGCTTTTCGTTAACTTTATCTGAATTAAACTTAAATTTTTCTATTTTACCCCTAAGAAATTCAATGTCCCTTTCCTGTTCTAACACTTTTCTTTTTAAATCTGACATACTTTCACTTTGATCTGGTGTGAGAACATATTTTTCTGGTGTGAGAACACCTTTTTTTGTAAGTACCGGATTAGTCAAGTACATAGCATTATTTTCATTTAAAATAGATTCCTCAAGAATTGCAAGTTCTCTAGCCGAATAAAAATCTCTAGGGTTTTGTGACAACACCAATCTTTTTAGTTCCGGATATAACCCATTAATAAATGAAGTTTTCAAAAGTGTTTGCCTGATTTTATTCTCACTTTCGGAATCTACATCTTCCGGAACAACCTTAAATGAAGCAGCTTCGATTCTCATCGAAAACTGTTTAACCGACTCATTTGGTCTCTGTGTAAAGTTCACGAGTGAAATTATGTTTTTAGTAACATTTTCGGTCACTTCAAAATGATCTTTCAAAATGTGAATAATTTCCTGCAAATTTTTACAATTTCTGTGCTTTGGATTCTCTTCAATCAATCTATTTGCTTCCCCCTCTAAATTCAATCTCAAACAAACCAATTTGTCACACTCACTCCAGTTTGCATGAGTGGCTACTAAATTTAACCTTTCCAAAAACTGTGACAACGAAAGCTCTGAATTTCCCGAGAATTTTGGAATATGATGTGCGAACTTAGGTGTGAAAATATGGAATGATTTTAACATGTTATCATTTACCGATGAAGCACTGTTTTGATTTGGCAAAGTGCCAGAAGAAGAATTCAGACATACCGGCGATTTATCTGATATATTTTCCTCATTAGATTTAGCTTTGTGGCTAACATTTTTAACTTTACTTCTAGAATTAACAGTATCCGACTCAGTAGCAATATCAAGCGACAAATTCAAGGAGGAATTTAATTTTTTACTTGAATTTTTACTCATCTTACCGACATTTACTTTTTTGTTTCTAGTAATTGGAGCCATTTTGCATAACAATCAAATATACTCGTATAGTTTAACACAATATGCAATTGCAATGTTCTTAAACAGTATTTACAATAAAACCAGTTTTTATCAAATCAAATGACATAAATATGCAAACAAATCAATTTTTTTTATCAAATGGCACATATCAAATTCCAAGAACACTCGTTTTTGAGAACACCGAAAGCAGAACATGGAACTCTGTTTACTTAAGAAAACACTCATTTTAGCACAACGGTAATTTTTAACCTTCAAAATCTCAATTCTTAAGAAAATTTTTAAAAATTTTAATTCTCTCAGCTCTTCCCCACTCACCGAGAAAAGTAACGGCACCAATTCTGTCGCGAACGTTTTGGTATACTCGACAGAGAAGACAAAGTTTTGAAATCAAACACATTTATTAAACATGAAATAACAAGGCAGTTGATCGAAGACAGTGGAGTACAAGCATTTCTCGCAATAACTCAGAGTTACACTCGGTAGGGTGACCATTAAGAACACCCCTGGAGGAAGAGGAACCAAGAGAATACACATATTTTCTGATACATAAAATAAACACAATATTCCTCATATTATACTTGACATTTATATATCACATTTGTATACTTTGAACATATACGACATTTTCATATAACATCATCAATGACTTGATACTCACGAGGATTTGACAATTAACACTCTATTCGTTAGGTGGAAGACTAAATATATATAAAACTTTACCTCGTCTCTTTTAAATATAACATTTACAATTCTGTACCATGGGAAAGGATATCAGGATGGACTCTCGGCATAAACTCATCGAGATTCTTGCGCAGAACAAAATCCATAATGGTCGGGAAACTTGACTACACAACATCATGCTGGCGGAATTCGACATCTTGGTTGGTTACGGAGATTGGTTGATTCGTACCTTAGGACACAAGGAGGAGTCAGGCAAATACAAATCGCTGTAAAATGAGCTTTCCCTCTTGCCCTATTAGCGATTCAAGCCGACCAGTGAAAGAACCATTTTCTCTTTTCACAAGACTCCTTATTCCATTACTACCAGGCTGATTCATTTAAAAACACGAGTGACTCATCTCTGAACCGAGCCAAACGACTCTACGCACAACTTGTCGAACTATGTTACATATTTTAATCACATCCTTCCACTTTCAAAATTAATCCACCTTTTCTTAAAATTCGCGATCATACGCGAATCAAACACACACGTCTACATTTCTGCACGACTCCTTCCACACTGCTTCCAAAATCCTTTTTCAAACTCGCGCGTGCGCAAAACCTGCAAGTTCCCAACTAGCGACTGAGAAGCGAAAATACAAAACTATTACTATTTTTCTGGAACATAAACACTTTTGCGATTTTAGAGTTCACTTCCCTTAAAAGTCAATGTAATTGAAAACATGTAGAAAAGACATTTACATTTCGAAATTGACACTTTCAATCACACAGAAATAAAACAATACTTTAATATACAATTTTAACACAGAGGTGTGAAAGCCTTATCACAGTACTGGAAACAGCAAATATTAAAACACAGATTAGAAGAAAAATTAAACAAAAAAATTAAAGTTTGAATAAAATTGACAAGAAGTTTAGAAATATGAATTACAGTTTTAAACATATCGATATGCCCTGTTAAAAGTAGTATTAAAAAAATACGCAAAAATAAAACTGATGCTTTAGAGAGTAACACACTCAATACTTACCCAAGTCCTCTGGACGAGCCGGACGGCCTGGGGCTTTCACACTCAATACTTACAATGAAGTTCTGAATGTGCTATCCTCTAATAAAACTCTTTAAAGAAAAAAATAACTTTAAAAAAAGGTAAAGAAAAAATTCAAATGTAAATGCATAAGAGATACTATCAAAATATACTAAAGCAATCCTAAAAATTGAGATTAGAGAAAAAATACACCATTAAATAAATGAAAAGCGTGTCTAAAAATAGCTGTGATAAGACATTTTTAAACTTTTACTTTTTTTATTCTGATACTTAATCAACATTTCCCAACATTTTTCATATATGAAGGTAAATTTAATCACATGCTAATTATAACCTTTCTTCCTATGAATACATTATAATTTTTTCATTTTTTTAAATGATATTACATTTTATATACTCGCAGCTTAGCATCTGTTTTTTCATGATATAAATAAATTTCTTATATCAATACTAAAAAACATTGCAGATATTTTCGTGTTTATAAAAGTACTGTTACGGTCATATTAAAGTTAGGTGAAAATACTCAAGACATTACAACAAATGTAACATTATATGATCAAAGGGTTACACACCTAAATCAAATATACAAGAAATACAATCTACAACTTTAAATAATAGATCTTCCAACATAGACTCATTTACAGTTATTTGATCCATCATTTCTTTGAACATAATAAAAATAATGAACAAAATTAATCGAAACTTTCTACAATTTCTCTATAATAAATGCATCCATTTCAACTTATTCCATCTAATCTGAAAAATAGGTGATATTATATTATTTAAAATCCAGGGAAAAGAACATCTGACGCATCATCATATAAACCATACAATTTCTACCCCTCCTAGTCAAAATATTTGAGAAAATAATAAACATAAATTATACTTTCTATATAGAAATCAATACAATATTAGCCAATCTGCAATTTGGATTCAGAAAAAATAAATCAATTATTCAAACTATAGACTATACACTTTCTCAATCTTCGTTTAGATGGCAATTAAGAATACACAGCAGTCATTTAAATCAATTTATCAAATTTCATTTGATAGTATAGGACGGCATATCCTTCTTAATACCGTACGACATTTATAATATTATTTCCTTATTCCTTGAAAATATACTCACTAACTTAAATAGCGGTACAAATAAAATAAATTATCACATCTTTCATGGCTGCCCCCAAGGATCATTTTTGGACCCACTTTTCTGGATTATTCTTACAGACTACCGAATCAGACATAAATTATGATATAAGAAGAACTTATGGGACATAATCAGACATAAAGAAAACTATAGCAACGTAACTAAGCATAAATAATGAAATAATGCAGCAAACAGCTATTTCAAAGATACGTTGGATCCTCTTTCTCAGTGGAAGAGAACCAATAAAACAATCCGTTCCTCTTTTGGTCCAATCCATCCTTCTTTTAGTCCAATCCATGTCACTTTTGGTCCAATGAATTTATCTTTTGAACTTCGGGTTCGTACTTACGAAGAGGATTAAAGTGTGTTCTTGAAACAGCTGTATGCTATATTATTTAGTTACTTGTGCTTATTTGCGTTGCTCTAGTTTCCTTTATCCTTTGGAGAAAGTATATTTTACTTATTGATAAATAATAATAATTCTAAAATAATAGTTTATACAGAATACATTTTAACTGTAACTTCAGGAAAATCCAAATCACAACTATAATAAATTTTTACAATTTCGCTACAACACTTTAATAATTGGAAAAAAAAATTGTAAAATTTCATTTGATAGTATAGGGCGGCATACCCTTCTTAAAACGTTAAGAATAATGAAATGAATACCATACGCCATTTATAATATTATTTCCTTATTCCTTGAAAATATATTCACTATCTTAAATAGCGGTACAAATAAAATAAATTATCACATCTTCCATGGCTGCCCACTAGGATCATTTCTTGACCAACTTTTCTGGATTATTCTTACAGACTCTACCGAATCAGATATAAATTAAGATATAAGAAGAACTTATGGGACATAATCAGACATAAAGAAAACTAGATCAACGTAATTAAGCATAAATAAAGAAATAATGCAGCAAACAGCTATTTCAAAGATACGTTGGATCCCCTTTCTCAGTGGAAGAGAACCAATAAAACAATCCGTTCCTGTTTTGGTCTAATCCATTCTTCTTTTGGTCCAATCCATGTCACTTTTGGTCCAATGAATTTCTCTTTTGAACTTCGGGTTTGCACTTACGAAGAGGATTCAAGTGTGTTCTTGAAACAGCTGTTTGTTTTATTAATTAGTTACTTGTGCTTATTTGCATTGCTCTAGTTTCCTTTATCCTTTGAAGAAACTATATTTTACTTATTGATAAATAATAATAATTCTAAAATAACAGTTTATACAGACGACTTTTCCACTATGACTTCAGGAAAATCTAAATCACAACTATAATCAATTTCAACAATTTCGCTACAACTTTTTAATAATTGGACAAAACAATTTACAAGATTTCAAGAACGAAAACAACAGCATTCAGATTAAGAACCAGATACAACTTAAAAGAAAACCATGTATAAAATTAAATAATGAGATCAGTAAAATTTCTAATAAAATAAAGTGTATAATCATTATTTAGGTATATTTATTGATAATAAACTAAATTGAATAGGACATATTTTTTATATATAAAATAAAATATTATAAAATAAACTAATAACATATAAAATTCCCCGCTTCTTAGGGAAACATAAGTTTACTACTAAAAGCGTGGTACAAGTTTGTTACTGAAAACCTAATTACTTATGAAATCTAAATCTGGGAATGCAATTTTAACATCAATAAATTTAATAAAATTTAATTTATTTAAAAACATCATTTTTTAACAATTCGTAGAAGATATAAAAGTATTTCCACTGAAGCAATAAACCTAATTACTGTCATTTTCCCAATTACATTTAAAATAAATGAAACAAAAGCATATAAAAAGTTTTACAAATTCGCAAATATTCCAATTTATGTTTAATATTATTTTACCTAAATACTATGAACAAAAATATATGAATAATTCCTCAACCCATCACTTAACTTTGAATTTTTTGCTCAACTTATAACTTCAAAATAAATGTAAAATCTTGCATAAAAGATTGGACTATATAATCTAGACTTTAATCCAGATTTTATGATCTAGATTCTAGAACATCAAATGCTGTAGCCCCTGTCTTTTGCATTTTCGAAAATGATAAATTAAAATTCTTATGTTAAAATAAACAAAGAAAAATAAATAATATGTTTCAAGCAGAATTATAGGAAATCTATAAATCTTTATATTAAAAACAAGAATCTCAACACTATTATGTATTCTAACAGCCAATTCAGTATTTTAGCAATTATTATTAATAAGCATACATTTCAAACTAAATTAATACACTATATAAGAAAACATCGTTTATTAATAAATAATAAACATGTAAGATTTAATTATATAAAAGTACATGCATGCACCATAGGTAACAAATCAGCAGATTCTCTGACTTTATCTGTGGCAAAAGTATTTATATACAGGGTAATAAAATTATTCATTGCCTTAGATCTCCACTTCAAAATTATCTCCGACAAGAATCTAAAATAGATTACCAAATAAATTAGCATGCAAAACATGGAATGCTCATTTCCTCCTCATTACTTTTACTTAATATTAATTTTTGTATTCCATCTAAATATTTTTCCTCTTTCTTAACCATACATGCCCTTTTACCTTATTTTTCCACAGACTACACAAAATTAGCTCTCCAAATTGTATTATAAGGCAGGTGAAAGCAATTCAATATACTCTCTATTTGATTGTCAACTAACCACATGAAGAAACAATCTAGAGCAGAAATTTTCCATTACAAAATACATAATAAATCAGTAAATAACATATTTATTCAAAATAAAATAAACTATTTTATGATCTTCTTCAAGAAAACGAATTAGATTTTTCCAAATCATGATCTTATAGTATTATTATATCCGGTAGTATTATCATATACGTTTAATTATATTATAATATTATCCAGTAATACTATTATATATTATATATGTTATATTATACTATTATATAATCCGGTATTATTATTATATTTGTTCTTTATAAATTTTATATTTAATCATTATCACAGCAACATAATGTTGAATCCTAAAATAGATATTCATATAAAGAGATGTTTAAAATAGTTTATTTTCCTTTGAACTTTTATCTAATTTTGTACTTCTTTATATCTTTGAACTGTTAAATTTCTTTGCACTTCTATGTGCCTATGTAATTGTCAAAATTGTATTTTTCATTTAATGCCACAATTTCTAAATTTAACTAAATGTACTTTCGGAAGATAGAGATCAATTCTCTGTTCTCCCAAGAAAGGTAAAAAAAAATTAAAAATACATCATTGCCAGCATATATATATATATATATATATATTAATATACATATGTATATATATATACATATGTATTAATATATATATATATATATATATATATATATATATATATTAATATACATATGTATATATATATACATATGTATTAATATATATATATATATATATATATATACATATAAATATTACATCTATCACATCTAAAAACTGACAACTGAAAATATACTCAAAGGCGCCAAGCTGCTCAGACAAGTACATTTCTATACAACTCAATAATTAGAAAAAGAAAAAAGAAGAATGACATTGTATCAAAATTTCGCCGGGGGGGATTGTGACCCCCACTTCCCGGTTTAGCCAGCTTTATGTCATGACGACACTCCCGGAACCGGAAGTGTATATATATATATATATATATATATATATATACATATATATATATATATATAGGATGAGTTGGAATTGTTTTTACAAAAGCTGAGGGGTGATAATACCCCACCAGACGAGCAATAATTACCATGGAACACAGAGTCGCATTACACTCTGAGAGGCAGAAAAGAGGCACGTCGATCATGACGTGGTCAGTGGCTCGGACGTCATTGTGTACCTGCCTACGTAGTATCTCATACACCAGACACGAACGCAGTTACCGTATGCAAATGTCCAGGGAGCAGAATCGGCATAACTGGCTCCTAGTAGGTTCCGGCGATAGCCAATCAGAGCACACGTTGCCCTTTAAAAACCGGCACAACTTCAACGCTGCAAGTTAATCCCGTGATAACATCGTCCGACACGTTGCGTGAATGCTATGGCGGAGTGCACCTACGAGGAATTGGCCGACACGCACCTCACACACGGTGAAGCCAAAGGGAATGGACGCGCAGCACGAAGATCGTACGAGCAGCGGTTTCCGAATTGGCGGTTTCCGTTTGTCGATTTCCCAGTCATCCTATCTTTGCCAGTGTCGATCGACGACTGCGAGAAACCGGGTCGTTCGCCATCGCTAACAGCAATGCAGGACGTTCGCGAATTGAACGAACGCCTGAACTGGAAGAGCGAGTCCTGACGAGATTTGCAGCAGCACCGTCCACCAGTATGCGAGCGGTGGCAGACGAAATGGGTGTTTCTTAGAAAGTGGTGTGGCGTATTTTACAGGAGGAACGCTTGCATCTCTACCAAGTGCAGCAGGTGCAATCTTTGCACCCAGATGAATATCCCCGCCGGGCAGCCTTTGTGCAGTGGATGCTCGGGATGAGAAATACCGATCCACGATTGCCTGCATCAGTTTTATTTAGCGATGAGGCAACGTTCAGCAGAGAAGGCATTTTCAGCATGCACAATCAACACGTGTGGTCTGCCTGTAATCCCCACTGCACAACCTATCGTAAACACCAGAACCAATTTACCGTGAACATCTGGGCATGTATCCTTGGTGATTACCTGGTCTGCCCGTACATCCTGCCAGACCGTTTCTCCAGCGCAACATACCGTATCTTTTTGGAACACGTGCTGCCCTGTTTATTGCAGGCCGTTTCGCTCCTCATCCAGAGCGACATGTGGTTTATGCACGCTCCGGAACTTCTTAAATGCCACATATCCCGCACGCTGGATCGAACGTGGCGGACCTGTGGCGTGGCCTCCTCGCTCACCAGACCTCAACCCACTGGACTTTTTCTTCTGGGGCTACATGAAATCTTTAGTGTATGAGATTCCTGTGGACTCGGCGGAAGATCTCGTCGTGCGCATAGTTGTTGCCTCATACCACATTAACACAACACCCGGAATCTTCGAGAGGGTGCGTCAGTCATTCCTTCGCCGATGTGAACGGTGCAACGACACGCGTGGTCGCCACTTTGAGCACTTGCTGTGAGTTTGTCGCTGCACAATAAATCTGTTTGTGCAACGTTTGGTATCGTTCATTCGCTTTCCCAACACCGGTGTATGTGCAGGTTCGTATTCTAATTTAACCCTTTTCTGCCTCTCTGAGTGCAATGCGATCCTATGTTCCATGGTAATTATTGCTCGTCTGGTGGGGTACTATCACCCCTCTGCTTTTGTAAAAACAATATATATATATATATATGTATATATATTTATTGAAAAGGTCTCCGCCAAGCGCTGAGTGTTATTAAGAACCAGAATAAAAAATAAATAAATAATTTTGAGTTATTTTATGTTTCAGCACGATTTACCATAATTGAGCGATTTTCTGACAAATCGATACTCAACAAACGAAAATATGATCTTAGAGTTCCCCTTTTAACGCAGGGGAAAAATCAAACAATTCTCTTCCAAGTAAATTTTAAAAGGAATCCGTACCATCAATAGATGGATACTCGTTATTTAAATATATATATATATATATATATATATATATATATATATATATATATATATATATATATATATATATATATACTTTCATGTGTTTTGAAGATGCCCCCGATTTTTAAGGTGCGATATAAAAATACACTTGCAATTCGATTTTGATAATTCAACAGAAGCTCCTTTAAATATTAAAATAAAAATAATCCCGAAGCCATCCATTCATTAATAATAATAATTTTATAATTTGCAAATATATTGCTAATGTTTGCAAACTTTGAACCTACGCAAAGCTAGTGTGTCAAAATTGTAAGTCACTTTCACAGGCGCATGACACCGATAGACAGGGATTGAATGTATTCTCGGTATTCGGCGGAAAACATCCTGATGTGTGAATGCGAAGAGAGAGACGGGAGAAGAGGAGCCGTTTTGATTTTTACACGGATTCATGAGCGGCCGAAATGGAATACGGAAATATAAAAATTACGTTGTTTGCGAAAGATATGAACAATATATAAATTGGTTTAACTGTGATCATTGAAATATAGATTTAAATTGAGTCTTTTGATTTTTTTATAGTCTCCAGTGGCGGATTTCGGTTTTGGCTGTTTGAGGGGGAAAGGTATCACGCCTTTGCACCGATGTACACGCATTCATCACCGTTATTCGTATGAATAAAAATATTTATTTTATTATTTTATATAACTACTCTGCTTAAACTTCCGTCGCTAGGAAGGGAGGTTTCGGGGTCATTTTGCTTCTTCCGCGATTTCATGAGCGCTCATAATGGAGATAAAATGGAGAATTGGAAATATGAAAATTACATTTTTGCGGAAGATACGGGAAATATATAAATTGGTCTAATTGTGCTGAAATTGTTGAAATTAAAATTTAAATTGTGGCCGTCGGCAGATATTAACGTAGAACACAAAATCTTCACATTTGACGAATTTATGATTTGTGCAGCTATGTCAGAATATAAAATTCAATCTTGTTTATTGTGATAAAAAAAGTGTGATTTCAAATTTGTCAAAGAAAACTTATATAGATAAAAATAATAGTGTCAAAATTCATCCATTGCGTTTTTGACTGACTTTAAAAGCGTTTCTATGGACAATATGCGCAGCTAACAAGATTATATAATGGCTCTGATAGTTAAAATACTACGTGGCCAAAGCTACAATTCTTCATCTGGAAATCGCCATTGGAACTCTTGGATTAATAATCGAGTTTGCTGGGAAATGATGTTCATTTAGAAGTAAAAATCGTATCATATATTGTATACTACATTAAACTACAGTGTTTAATTTACATTTAGAAAAAATTTTGCTGGATATACGGTTTCAGGATTTAAGAAAAACTTCCATAGATCTGGTAAATCAACAATCCATGTAGCCTACTCGTAATACTTTTGATTCACATATAATCTACAGCTAATTTTAACTTCAGTTGTTCTAAATTCCAGCTTATTTTCATATTTAACGACCTTTTTTCATTTTTTTATAACTTGCTTGTAATTGCTTGGTGTTTTTGAAACCTCCCTATAATATTGTTTATTTGCAATAAATATGAAATATGTAGGTACACTTTGAAGTCGGTAGTGGCTTTTTTCCAAATCACTAGTTTCGCAAGTGCTAAAAAGATCAAGAACAAATACGGAAGTTGAATTAACTTTCCTTTGTGATTTTCATAATGCACTATTTCTACGATTTCAAGCTTAAATTTTATTTTATTTTATTTATATATTGACAGATAAGGAGTAGATTTTTACTACAGCCGTTTGGGCAGATTTTAGAATTAAGTTATCCATTTGGACTTAACTATCTCCCCACAAAGTAGGAAATTATAAAACATTAACAAACTTGTCGTACTATCCGTAAGTACCGATAATATTCTGAAACTATATTTCATATATAAAACGATTTCTTTCAGGTAAACAGTTTATAAGCGTTCTGAGTTGAATCCAGATAGCTGCGGCGAATCAATGTTGCAACTGATTGAAATAAGTAGGTGCGTTTTCACCAGAACCGGTATTGCAGATCGTTTAAAGATAAAGTAGACAAATCGTTGGAGAAGTAGTCCCATAATTTCTGTGATTCACAGCTGACTAAAGACGCTGGATTGAGCAATAAAAATACTACATAATTTAAGAGCCCCTGTTTAAGAGCCTGACGAAATAGACATTGCGACACTTGTATTAACATTTGCTTACGCTGAGAAATTAATATTCTTGTTTATTACTGCTAATTGTTTCATATATTTTATAATACATCAAACTACAGATTTTAGTTTACAATTTGGAATACATTTCAGTATTATATAACGTCGTAGGATTTTGGAAAATCTACAATAGATCTGGTAAGTGAGCAAGTCATTAAGTCTACTCTTAATACTTTTGATTCAAATAAAAATTTGGAAAATATAGTTCCTTTACTCTAGTCCACGGCTAGTTAAAACTGCAATTTTTCTAAATTGCATGTTATTTTCATATTTATCAATTTTTCTTTCTTATTATATACTTAATTATACCAGAGAACAAAATTATACAAATCCTAAAAATTTGAATGAAAAATTTTATGTTTCGTTTAGTAACGTCAATATTGGTATAAAATAGTTATATTATTTTAAATTACTATTTTTGTTAAATAAATTCTATCAATATTTTGGGGAAAAATGCATAAAATATATTGTTGCAAACGCGCAATATTAGTTCCTTGGCGCCTCCTCTTTCGTCTGTCTCGAAGAAAAAACAGTCCATGACGCCACATGACGTGATAGACGTAAGCCCAGGGTTTCCAGCATTTCTCAGTTAGAAAAAGGGTTCCAGATTTGGGGAGTTATCGCCAATTTGGCGACATTTATTGACTTCCGGAAACTTTAAGGATCTCCATGAAATAATTATTGTTATGGGAAATGTAAATATATTTCATGAAATTTCTACAGAGACTATAAAAGTAGTCATCTCTCCGTTGCAGTGGAGTTGATGAATTGACGTGACATGAGATACATTGATTGGACCGTGATTTTTGTCAATATTTTGAGAATAGTAGCAGCTGTATTGTGAAATTACTTTTGTCAACATTCTATGAATAAAATCAGTTATTTTGAGAAGTTAGTGAAGTATTGTGAAGCTGGTGCAGCAACGTGAAGTTAGTGCAGTTTGATTTTGTATTATATCTGTTTACTCTGTTCTTGTGAATAAACGTAAGTTATCCAGAAACTTGGACTCATTCTTGTATCCTGCGTGTAAACTCACGATTCCAGCGGATGCGTTCTCGTAACAATATGTTAGCTACATGATCTAAAGATATGGTACATTTACAAACATTTTAATTCATGCTCGAATATACAGCATCAGTTGAAAAAATAAAAGTATTACGACGTTAATATCTTATTACACCAAGGTTGTTTCAAATGCGTTATCTTTGATGTATAGAATTTTTATTAAATTTCATTTTTGTTCATCAGTTCAGTACCATAATTCATAAAATATTTTCATCATCGTAATCCAATGTAAATTAAATGTGTGATTTAATTATTTGATTTCATCCGCACTATATAATTTATTTAAATTTTTGGTTTTATTTTTAATTACTATCGTATGTTTATATCCATCTATAAATTATACTTTGTTAATATTTTTGCACATATGTTTTTCTCGGAATACTAATGACTAGATGGTATCATAATTATGAAGCCATTTTTTATAATATGCTGCCTATGTTTTGATACTATTTAGTATAGATGAAATAAATTGGATATCATTTATTTCAGTGGTTTTTCTGTTTTCCTTGCAATATATAACAGACATATATGCAATATATATGTTAAATATGCTACATATGATTGATTTTTCTATGATTATCTGATTGATTTTACTATAATTATCTCTATTCACATTTACAAGTGTATGTGTTTCCTGTTCTCAATAATTTGTAATTTATTGCTTTGCTTGCAATATTATATGTTTCTGTCAAACGCTCTACAACAAAATTTTCGAGCTTGTTTTTGTACCTCCTGGCCGTCACGGTGCATGTCACAGGGCCATTGGGAGTACCCTCTTCGAAAAAGAAAGGTCCAAGAATGAATGTGGCTGTGAATCCACACCAGACTGTAACTTTCGGTGAGTGAAGTGGAATCTATTGAAAGGTACGAGGGTTTTCCGTGTCCTAAATGCGGCAGTTATGGGTGTTGACTGTTCCACTTAGATGGAAATGCGCTTCATCATTCCATAGAATCTACCATGGCCACGATGCATCCACTTCATCTCTCGCTAGAAATGTCAATACAAAGGTTAGTCGCTTCTGCCTGTCGATGGTAGCAAGTGGTGATTGTGACTAATTTTGCACGGAAAAATGCACTGTTTCTCAGTACGTTCCGCACTGTGCTGTAGGAAACACCCAAGTGTCGTGACACTCCACGTGCACTACTACAGCCTATAACGTTATCCATTGATTATTCAACAATAGATGTGGCAACATCGTCAATGACATCTGAACGAGTCGATTTGCGTCCTCGACCCGGCTGAACTCCAGTATGTCCAGTTTTCTCGAATCGAGCGATCATTCTCCTGAGAGCTTGTGGAAGTAATAGTCCTTTGCGCAAATTCTTAAGTCGACGAAACCTTCGAAGTGCAGCTGCAGCATGTCCTTTGTGTTCATAAAACATCTTCACAAGCAAAGCGCGTTCTGGCAGTGTAACAGCCAGCGCTGATAAGAATGAAAATTTCCCAGTTTTATCCCCTTTTATGCCCAGAACATAGTCGCTGCAAACCAAGGGTTTATGCACATTTTTGTGCTTACAGTGCGAAATTGCAGTTACAATGACAGTTTAAGTTTCTTCACTTTTTTATCTTCTTTTTTTTTCTATCAGCAAAAGAAATTAAATAGGAAAAATTCCATATCGCATGTGTTTATCTTTTTTGTGATTATTTTGTGTCTTTTCAGCATATTTTCTGTTGTACAGCGCCACCTATCGGTGTTTCGGGAACTAATTATTTTTTTAGCGTAATCCTTATGCGTAATGAATGCGGTTTTAGGACGGATGAAACACTAAATATAAATGTAGAATAACTTTAATCATGATTTTTACACTGGGGAAAAATGATGGATGCCATATTTTATTTTGAAGTGTGTCACGTGATCTTTTCATATAATATAGGTGCAACTATTATTTTATTTTTTATTTAAAAAATTTCCAAACATATGTTGCTGAATTTTTTTTTATATATTTTAAGTGATAATTTGAATATTTAAATTTTCGAAGCAAATTTTGAATTTTAACTTTGCTCAAAAATGCCTGAAAAATTTGGTCTTATAGGATTAAATGCATTTCCCTTTTTCTCGTGTGTTCAATCCAAAACTAATTGTGATATTAATCCTTTACATAGCCATATGTCCCGTAGACCGTCTCAATAACATACTAACATGTCATTTTGATAAAGTCATTTTTACTGCAGTTATAGCGCGAACGGACAGACAGCCAGAATAAACATAGTCATAAACACTTTTCAACTATGTTAGAAAGTGTTAAAAACTATAAAAATTAATCACAATGCATAAAAGACTATTTTAATAGAAATTGGGTGGCACTCATAACTTTTTCTGAAATTATATACAGTTTTGTGTAATATAGCATGAAACAAAAATAATTGTGCAAGCTGCTTCGAAGACAAAAGACGTTCTTCATCGTCAGGACTAGCTAAAAGCTCGACCTACTTACTCTCTCCAAAGCAAAACTTTCTCTTTAGGCTGTGTCATACCAAATTTTATAATATTTCTAAATTTTTATTAGCAGCTTAAGCTTTACTAACACATAAGTTTTGTTGTAAAATGATATGATTTTTCATTTATGTTTGCAGAAATATACAGAAGATGTTTTCATATCATATTAAAGGAGTAAGGTAGAATGAGACTGGTTGGTGCAGAGCTAATAACTCGGGAAATTTAAGCCAGAAGGCAATATTTTCATGTTAGAAGGCAATATTGTTATGTTAGAAGGCAATATTTTTATAATGCAACATTTTTATATCTTCTGTCAAAAATATAGGTGTCAAATGTCCGAACTTTCTAAAATACCCCACGACGCAAATAGAGTTGGCAGATTTGTTGAATAAAAATTGGTGTAAAATTAATATGGATTACTCATTGAATGATCGGCTTGCAGAGCAACGTATCCTTTTTCAGGCAACTTAACTCAAAATATCAAATTCTCAGGTCGAGAAAGATGGATGCATTCTATCCCTGCCTTCCGAAACTATCTCCATCTTTACGCGGAGTATGGCCACGTTAAATTTGTAAGTCGAGAAGTCAAACCGACAGGTGATGGATTAATGGAAGGATAGTTCGGTCGCTGTGGTTGACAACTCATTGGGTCCAGCCTAAATCGGATGACACTCTCATGACCATCTAACCAGTTACCTTACACATTCGGGTTACCTTCCCGGCCATCCAATTAGTTGCTCAAGTCCTCAGGATGAGTCGCACGGTCTGGGTCTTCAACACACCTTCGGGTTACACATTAAGCAGCTATATGATTTCGGCTTAGTCGTGTGGTCTGGGTCTTCTGCACCTCCGGGTTAATCTCGCTGCTGTAAACCTCTGGGTCAGTCGGGTGGGCTGGGTCTTCAACACCTTGGAGTTTTTCGAACGATCTGGTTAGGGGAAAACTATCTTGGGAGGATCGTACACGGTAGACACAAGTCGCCGCGCAAAACTATCTTCGTGTCTATGTTGCACATTAAACCTCTATGTCCAGAAGTCCAACAGAGAGGTAATGGATTAGGTAATGAATGGTACAATCCTTGTTGTTGCTACCGAATATAAATTGGTACTGTATAATTCCCGGTATAAATTGGGTACTGTACTCGTAAGTACTACGCACATAATTTTATACGACCACATTCAGCAATGGGATCAGTTTGTAAATTATTATGTTACACTATATATTCAAATTTACATACATTGGATATGTTTTTGTGGAGATATCAAGCGCAAATTTTTCAAACCGCATATAGCAGCAAATTCAGGCTGTAAAACATTTATATACACCATGTATCCAAATTAGTAAGAAAATCCATTTCGTTTTAGGTATTTATCGTCATATAAAACTTAGTCAATTTGCTCGCTTGCTTCATTAAAAAAAAAATACATGTGTGGAAAATAATGTGAGAGCTCTCAGTCCAGATAATTCCGTTTGTTCTAACTGCAACAGCACCAATGTCTTTATTCAATTATCTTTATGCAAGATGGAGCGCCTCCACACATTGGACTCTGTGTACAGCAGTTTCGTCGGCAACATTTTACTAATGGTAGAGTAATTAGTCGTGCGTTTCTGACAACCTGGCCATCTCGTTCTCCAGATCTTAATCCCTGTGATTTTTGGCTGTGGGGATACTTAAAAAGTCTTGTTTATCGAGGACGTCTGGTAACCTTGGCAGATTTGAAAGACTGTATCACTCTGCACGTGAGAAGCATCTCAATCGACCAATTACGATCCGCAGTTGAACAAGCTGTCCACAGACTGCAGATTTTACATCTTGAAGTAGGAAACCATATTCATTCATTCCCTGTATCAATAAGGTCCTTGTGATATGAATATTTGGTACTATGACGATTGAGCGTCACCGGGCCCCGAACCAGGGACCCTTTGCTTACAAGACCGACATTATAATCACTGAGCAAAAGCTAGCTTCTCCTCTGTTCTTATAATTCGGGTACAGGTTCCAAGCATTTGTGGCGATTGAGCGTCGCCGGGTCCCGAATCAGGGACCATTTGCTTACAAGACCGACATTATAATCACTGAGCAAAAGCTAGCTTCTTCTCTGTTCTTATAATTCGGTTACAGGTTCCAAGCATCTTTGATCAGATGTCTTTGCTGCCGCAGTACGTTCAAATGAAATGTGTTACAAATGTGTATTTTGTGTCTTTTACAGCATATTTTCTGTTGTACAGCGCCACCTATCGGTGGTTCTGGAACTAATATTTTTTTCGCTTAATCCCTTTCCCCATGTCTTGAATAGTAGGTTCAACAATTTTGGAGCCTTTACACTGAGTAGTTCTATGCATAGAGAGCTCAGGGTAGGGGTGTTTTAATTCTGACTACTCGGTGTTGTATATCTACATTAAACTGCTGTGTTTAATTTACATTTCGAATAAATTTTGCTGGATATACGGTTTCAGGATTTAAGAAAATCTTCCATAGATCTGGTAAGTAAACAATCAATATAGCCTACTCGTAATACTTTTGATTCACATGTAATCTACAGCTACTTATAGCTTCAGTTGTTCTAAATTGTAGCTTATTTTTATATTTAAAGATATTTTTCTAACTTGCTTCTACTTGCTTGGAGTTTTTGAAACACCCCTAAAATATTGCTTATTTGCAATAAATGCGAAATACGTAGGAAACACTTTGAAGTCGGAAGTGGTTTTTTCCAAATCATTAGTTTCGCAAGTGCTAAAAAGACCAAGAACGAATACGGGAAATGAATTAATTTTCCTTTGTGATTTTCATAATGCACTAATTCTAAAATTTCAAGCTTAAATTTTATTTTATTTTATTTATGTATTGACAGATCAGGAGTAGATTTTGTACTATAGCCATTTGTACAGCTCTTAGAATTAAATTATCCATTTGGGCTTAACTATCTCCCCACAAAGTATGAAATCATAAAACATTAAGAGAATGTCATCGTACTATCCGTAAGTACCGATAATATTTTGAAACTATGTTTTATATAATAAAGGATTTCGTTTAATTAATGATTTGTAATAATTCCTTATTTCATCGAGATAGCTGCAGCGAACTAAGATTGCAGCTAACTGAAATAAATAGCTGCATACTCGCCTGAACCAGTATTGCAGTTCGTTTAAAGATAAAGTTGCCAAATCATTGAAAAAGTAGCCCAATACTTTTCAGTGATTCACAGCAGACTAAAGACACTGGTTTGAACAATGAAAATATTACGTAATTTAAGAGCCCCTGTGTCCTCAGCCACATTGACGATATAGACATTGCGACACCTGTATTAACATTTACGTATGCTGATATATTAATATTCTTGTTTATTACTGCTAATTCTTTCATATATTTTATAATACATCAAATTACAGATTCTACTTTACAATTTGGAATACATTTCATTATTATATAACGTAGTAGGATTTTAGAAAATCTTCAATAGATCAGGTAAGTGAACAATTCATTAAGTCTACTCTTAATACATTTGATTTAAATAAAAATTTGGAAAATACAGATCCTTTACTCTAATTTACGGCTAGTTTAAACTGCAATATTTCTAAATTGCAGATTATTTTCATATTTACTTATTTTTCTTTCTTTTTATATATTTAATTATACCAGAGATCAAAATTATACATATATACAAAATTATACATATATAATAGTCGTAAAAATTTGAATGAAGAATTTTATGTTTCGTTTAGTAACGTCAATATCGGTATAAAATAGTTATATTAATTTAAATGCCTAATTTTTAAAATAAATTCTATCAAAATTTTTGGAAAAAATGCATAAAATATATTGTTGCGAATGAGCAATATTAGTTCCTTGGCGCCTCCTCTATCGTCTGTCTCTAAGAAAAGACAGTTCATGACACCACATGACGTGATGGACGTAATCCCAGGGTTTCCAGCATTTCCCAGTTAGAAAAAGGGTACCAGATTTGGTGAGTTATCGCCTATTTGGCGACATTTATTGACTTCCGGAAACTTTGAGTATCTCCACGAAATAATTATTGTTATAGGAAATATAAAGATATTTCAGGAAATTTCTACAGAGACTATAAAAGTAGTCATCTCTCCGTTGCACTGGAGTTGATGAATTGACGTGACATGAGATACATTAGACCGTGATTTTTGTCAATGTTTTGAGAATAGTAGCAGCTGTTTTGTGAAATTACTTTCGTCAACATTCTATGAATAACATCAGTTATTTTGTGAAGTTAGTGAAGCATTGTGAAGCTAGTGCAGCACCGTGAAATTAGGGCAGTTTGATTTTATATAGTGTATGTTTACTCTTTATTTGCGAATAAACGTAAGTTATCCAGAAACTTGGACTCATTCTTGTATCCTGCGTGTAAACTCACGATTCCAGCGGATACGTTGGTAACAATATGTTAGCTACATGATCTAAAGATATGGTACATTTACAAACATTTTAATTCATGCTCGAATATACAGCATCAGTTGATAAAATAATAGTATTACGAAGTTAATATCTTATTACACCAAGGTTGTTTCAAATTTGTTATATTAGATGTATAGAATTTTTATTAAATTCCATTCTTGTTCATCAGTTCAGTACCATGGGTGATAAAATATTTTCATCATCGTAATCCAATAAATGTGTGATTTAATTATTTGATTTCATCCGCACTATATATTTTATTTAAATTTTTGGTTTTATTTTTAATTACTATCGCATATTTATTTCTATCTGTAAATTATAATTTTTAAATATTTTTGCACATATATTTTTCTCGTCATTCTAATGACTAGATGGTATCATAATTATGAAGACATTTTTTATAATATGCTGTCTATGTTCTGATACTATTTAGTATAGATTAAATAAATTGTATATCATTTATTTCAGTGGTTTTTTCTGCTTTCCCTGCAATATATAGTATACATATATGCAATATATATGTTAAATATGCTATATACTGTTGATTTCACTATGATTATCTGATTGATTTTACTATAATTATCTGTATTCAAATTTACAAGTGTATGTGTTTCCTGTTCTCAATAGTTTGTAATTTATTGCTTTGCTTCCAATATTATATATTTGAGTCAAATGCTCTACAAACTGGATTATCTGAGCTGAGAGCTCTCACATTCTTTTCTATACAGTTATTTTGTTTTTCCTAATGAGGCTAGAGAGCGAATTGACTATGTTTTATACCCCGAAAAATATCTAAAATGAAATAATTTTCTTTCTAATGTGGATACATGGTGTAAATAAATGTTTTACAGCCTGAATTTGCTGCTAAATGCGGTTTGAAAAATTTGGGGTTGATAACTCCACAAAAACATATCCAATGTATTTAAATTTGAATATATAGTGTAACATAATAATTTACAAGCTGATCCCATTGCAGAATGTGGTCGTATAAAATTATGTGCGTAGTATTTGCGAGTACAGTACCTAATTTATACCGGGATTTATACAGTACCAATTTATATTCGGTAGCAACAACAAGGGTTGTACCATTCATTATCTAATCCATTACCTCTCTGTTGGACTTCTGGACATAGAGGTTTAATGTGCAGCGTAGACACGAAGATGGTTTTGGCGGCGTCGAAGATTGAACTTGTGTCTACTGTGCATGATTCTCCCAAGATTATTTCCCCCTACCCAGACCGTTCGAACAACCCGAAGGTGTAAGGTTTCGACGGCCATGAGAGTGGCATCCAATTTAGGCTGGACCCAATGAGTTGTCAACCACAGGGACCGAACTATTCTTCCATTAACCCATCACCTGTCGGTTGGTGTTTTCGACCTACAAATTTAACGTGGCCATACTCCGCGTAAACATGGATATAGTTTCGGATGGCAGGGATAGAATGCAACCTTCTCTCTTGACCCGAGAGTTTGACATTTTGAGTTTAAATTGTATGAAAAATATACTTTGCTCTGGAAGCCGAACATTCAATGAGTAAGCTATATTAATTTTACACCACTTTTTATTCAACAAATCTGCCAACTCTATTTGCAGCGTGGGGCATCTTAGAAAGTTCGGACATTTGACACCTATATTTTTGGCAGAAGGCATAAAAATGTTGCATTATAAAAATATTGTTTTCTGACGCCATCTGGCGGAAATTTCCAGAGTTATTAGCACTACACCAACCAGTCTCAATCTTCCTTAATAACAAAAAAATATTCCTATAACAAAAAAATCGACGCATCAAGAACGAGTTGTCCGATTGTAATTAAATTTCGTAAGTAACGACATTTTGAGCGAACATGCAAATAAATAACATTTGGTGTCCAGTGAAGAAATAGTTGGAACTCCAGCGCATAGGAATCACTCATTCAGTAGGTGTATATAAGGAACAATTCTGAATATGTGGTCAAATTTTCTGTTGCATTTTGACTGCGGATACCTTACGTCTTTGGTAGTCATTTCTGGCACACTGACAACACAGCAATACGTAGACAACATTCTACGACAGGTTGTGTTACCGTTCCTTTTGCGACACCCCGGACGTACTTTTCAACAAGATAATGTCTGACCGCACACGGCATGTGTTGCTATAAATTGCCTCTAAGATTGCCCAACACTTCCTTGACCAGCTAGGTCTCCTGATCTCTCTCCCATAAAGCACATTCGGGACGTTATGGAAAGGCGATTGCAACCATCCTGGGATGTTGACGAATTAGCCCGACAGTTGGAGACAATTTGGCAAGACATTCCGCAGGACACCATCAGAACTGTGATAATTTAAATATGTCAGCGCTGAATGTATCGCATTTTACAGATGTTTAAATACAATTGCATTTCAGTTGGAAAGTATTTCATAAACAATGCTTTATGCATGATTCATCTTTCTTGTTACGTTCCCTGCAATACTTGGTGATGTATAGGGAAAGTACTGGAAACGTTTCGAAAATGGCAATTCGAGTTTTCGAAATATCTACACGTTTTGAGACGTCTAGAATGCGAAAAATTTATTTGTAGCGTGACGACCGTGTGTGTGCCTGTCTATTCAATGTATGTATCCACTCTAACTCAAAAACTAATTGACCGAATTTGATGAAATTTTATAGGTCACTTGCAGATGATGCTGATTAGATTTTGGTAGAATTCGGGATAAAGAACCTGTGTTTTTCATTGCGATATGAATTGCGTTTCACCACATTGCGTTTTTCATTGCGATATGAACCGTAAAAATTCTCTGTATCCACACTAACTGAAAAAATATTTGACCAAATTTAACATACTTGTGGGTTACTCTGGGGTTGATTTGATTTTGGTACGATTCGGAAAAATAAACCTGCCTTTCTTTGCAAAATGGCCAGCAAAAATCTTAAAATCTTTAATAAAGGACTTCGTATGTTCAAATGTATTAATTAAATGTTTGTTTTATATGTAATTTTTGCCCATGGAAAAAATAAGACCAACTTCAACTAGCCGTTTTCGAGATATTTTAGTTGCTTTGCTATTTCTGCGATGCGTGTTTTGAGAATAATTCCAGTTACCATATGAAAACTAAAGCTGAATCGAAAGTGTACATTCAGTGTAATTCCAATTAATTATGCATGTTATTTAGGGCAATTAAACTCAATATAAGGAGTTATTAATGAAAAAAAGAGAAAATTTATTTGAGTCTGCAGAGAAAGTCATGTGCTGCACACATCAAATTTTTACTTTCCCTGCAATACATGGTAATGTATAAGGAAAGTATTGGAATCATACCGAAAATCGCAATTCGAGTTTTCGACAAATCTACATGTTTTGGCACCTCTAGAATATAAAAACGCTATTTTACGTGCGAGGTCTGTTTATGTGTATGTCTGTTTGTGCAATGTTTGTATTCACTCTAACACAAAAACTAATGGACCAAATTTCGTAAAATTTAGTAGGTTCGTTACTTGTGTGTGTCCCTTGTTAGTTTTTGGTACGATTCGAAATAAAAGAACAAGCCTTTTTTTGCGGAATGGCCCGCAAAAGTTGCCTATATCCACTCTAGGTGAAAAACTAATAGATCCAATTTCACAAAATTTGGTAGATAATTGTGGGTTACCATGTGTGTTACCATGTGGGTTACCATTTGTGGGTTACCATGGTGCTGATTTGGTTTTGGTACGATTCAGAAAAAAAAATACTGACTTTTTTTACCAAATGGACCCCAAAAATCATCAAAATCTAAAATAAAAACTACGTATGGTTAAATATATCAATTAAATGTTGGTTTCAATACGTAATTTTTAACGATGAAAAAAATAAAACCAACCCCATTACACTAGGACAAGCCGTTCTCGAGATATTTTTGTTTTTTCGCATTTTCTCTACGTCATCTTTGAAATTAAGTCCAATTACTAAATGATAATAAAAATTTGATTAAAAGTGCATATTTAGTGCAATTTTAAATAATTATGGCTGTTTTGCGCAATTAAACTCAATACAATGAATTATTGAAGAAATAAAGAGTACGTGAATATGAGTCTGCAGGAAAAGCCATGTACTGTCTACATCAGATTTTTTATAAATTGTAAGTAGGCCACTATTAAGGTGCTTTCTGACTGAAAATAACACCACCGCTAGATTTAATTAATTTAAATAAAGTAAAGTAAACGTGTTCCCAACAACATTGTTAAGAAATCCATTTTACGAAAATTCGAAAGGTTATTGATATTGCGCATATTGTTCAATTAAATTCCATAAATATTTTAATAACCAAAAACAAATTTATTAAACACTAGCAGCATACCCGTTCTTCGTACGGAGTATATAATATAAAGAAACTTATAATACGCAATCATGTGCAAATTCTGTTAAAATATTACATTTATTGCTCATAAAGAGAAGTTTAAGAATATCTGTTTTCACTATGCAAAATTAACTTCACAGGCAGATCTGAAGAGTAAAACATCCTGGGCCCTTTTGTGAGCAAATTTACAAAAAAAAAAAATTGAATCAATATATGCCACTCCGTACTACTCCAGCTGGGAACACCGCGTGTTGTTGGCACTTTTCGCAGGCGGTAGCCCAGTGGTTTGGCGCGATTCTCGCCTCTGCCAGAACTGCCGCCGTGTTCATGCGGAGTACGATCACGTTAAACATGTGGGTCCGTAAGTCCTTCCGAGAGGTTGGTGGCAGGGGAAGGAGAGTACGGTCCCTGTCGATGCCTCCCCCACTGGGTTCCGGTCTAAATTGGGTGGCACTTCCCGGCCGTCCAAACAGTTACCTTACACCTTTCTGGTAGGTCGGACGGTCAGGGTCTCAACAACAACAACAACGCTGTACTACTTATATTGTCGCAGATTAGAAAATATGCCAGTGTGCTAGTAGAAGATTACCCGTATTACAATATGAGTCTCAAAAATATTTGCCAAAATAAAAGAGATGACGTAATAAATTGAAAATATCAATAATCCCCTTAATCTTTATACCAGAAGGTCGTAATTGATTCCAATATATGCCAATATATATCAAAATATATGCCAATATACCTGTACTACTCATATTCTCGAAGATTAGATCTCGTGCATTTGTAGAAAATTACTCTTACAACGTACTATGTATGAGTTTCAACACTTTTCGTCATAATAAAACAATGGCATAATAACTTGAAAATATCAATAATCCCTGAATCAACAGTCCCCGAAAATATCAAGAATAATAATGTTTAAACCTGAAGACCGTAATTGATATTATCCAGTCAAAAATGCAATGTCAATAAAATTTATTTTATATACATATCTTTATTATTCAAATCGGGAAAGATTTAATATAAAATCATATGCCGCATGACACATTGTTTCCGTTGCTAAGCGATATGATATCATTTGCTTCAAATAAATTGATGGAAATCATATCGTCTGAATAATGCGATCTCCATGGAAGGTTTGGCGTCATTTTAGTCAATTTAGCGATAACTTAAAAAATCGCCAAATTTATCGCCAAGTGGGACTGTAGAACTTATAGTCCCATTTTGCGACAAATTGACGAAACATCATCACAATACTATCCCCTAAAAAAACACAATTAATTTCATTTATAAAGCCCGATTTTATCAATTCCTTGATATTTTTATGGATTGACAAATATATTTATCAATTTGGTGATATTAAAAAAAATCGTTAAATGTGTTACTAAGTAGGATGGATGGACTGACCGACAAATGCACTGAAACATCATTTCAGTACTCTATTCTAAAAAAACAAATCATTGATTTGCGTCATTTTTATAAATTTGGAGACATTTCCGCTAATTTGGTAAAGTTTAAGAAAAGTTACCAAGTTATTTAGAGATATTCCGCTAAATTAGTAGCTCTGAATTTGCATTGCTCGAATCATTTAAAATAAATGAAAATGATGTACGCAGTCCGCAATTTATATAATTAAAAGAAAAATCAAACCGTTCATTTAAAAAGTATATTTTTACATCCATTTATTTATTATTCAAATAGGAAAAATAATAATAAATATTAACAACACATTTAATTTCATTCCGTTGCCGAGCAACATGATATAAGATAGAAATCTTCCTCATAAAATGCGAAATTAAATAACTATTTTGATTTCTTTATACTTTTCATCGTTGAGTAAAAGCTTGTGAAAAATATAAGCCATGGAGGTAGATTTTTCCATTTAAATTCATGTTTCAAACAATTCATGCTTTCAGATAGTGACTAATTAGCGCAAAATATCTTCACCAAACTCAGAAATAAAGTTTTATTTCTCTTTGACGTGTTAAACAAACGATTTTCATCCTTTCCGTTTGGATAAACCACGGAGTTAGAGAGTAGAACTCTCAGGAAAAAGTTCCGTTTTTCATTAATATCTCGACAACCCCTAATCTTAGAAATCCGAAACTTGGGCAAAATTTATGGGGGGCTATTTCAAGGTTTCTCACAAAATTTCATTAAATTCGGTTCAGCCGTTCTCTCGTGATGATGAGACAAACGAAAGTTTCGTTTTTTACTAATATCTCGAGAACCACTGGTCGTAGAAACTTCAAACATAGACTAAATTTTAAGTGGGGCTATTTCCAAGCTACCTACAAAATTTCATCAAATTCGGTTCAGCCGTATTCTCGTGATGATGGGACAAACAGACAGACAGACAGACAGACAGACAGACAGACAGACAGATTTTCAATTTTATATATACAGATTAGAACAAACTAAGATTGCTGGGCCCTGATAGTTGAATCCTTGACTTGGAAATCTGTATTCTGATGAGTATAAGACGCAGATGAGGTATGTGGGAACTAACTCATCTGCCTAGCAAGTTGAGGAACACTTAAATGTCTGCTGTCAGGGTCATGTGGTATGATAATTGACGTCAGTCATATGAATCTCTTAAGGGACAAAGGTGGGGGGGGTCCACATGAATAACCAAAAGTATTTGGTTGCGTAGTTCACGGACATATAATTCAAGAAAATTATTGCTTATCTTAGCAAATATTGAAAGGGAAAGTCTCCGTCCACCTATGGTGCGCGATTACTGCAATTGTATAACAACAGCCTATCTTGAGGAGGTAAAAGGTTGGGATCCACATAAAAATCAAAATTATTTGGAGTGTGGTACACTGACATTCGAGAAAAATTGCATATCTAGGCAAATCTTGAAAGGGAAAGTCTTCGTTCACCTATGGTGTCTTGATGATCAATCATTATGACATCATTGCCATCGCAGCATCATAATCATACTACGGCAAGGGGTGTAGGTGGGAGGTCCATTAACAGTCATTCTCAAGTTGACTGTGTAATTGGTTCACAGGCCTCGGGTTCAAGAAAATAATAATACCCTCTCGTCTTGGTAGTTCCTATCTTGAATTGGGAGTTTGGCTCCCACTTCTGGTGGTAAAGACTTTGATAGAAAGAAAATTGTTAGTTAATGATTTCCAAAATTTCAGCATTCGGGTTCGGTCTAATCATTTTAATTCTTTCCTCCTTTCCTTTTCATACACATTGCAGCAAGGGCGTGGGGGAGCAATATTATTAAACGTTCACATGGACAGTAAATGGCCTCATCTTCTATTGACTTTTCTCATATTAACTAATTAAATAATAAACATAGCTGTTGCATTCTCTAAAACTCTCCTCATATTCATTTTTATTGCATTAACAGATTCAAACCTTCATTGTCATCAAATATTTCATGCATTGTCTCGATAGTACTGTAATTATGTAAATTAAAATTATTACAACATTACTTCCCCTGCATACATAGTTCTAGACTAAGTCAACCAATTCCCAAACTGAACCGCAGATGCGAAGCTTATACAAGACTATCATAAAATATTTCTTTATTGAATAGCATTTTGTAAATTGCCTAATATTTGACAGCAGGTTAAAATAAAAGTTTGAAGTCAGTCATTACAATGTCTCTGTATTTAATTTTGCGTAATATTTTATTTTTCTGAATTTGAAGACGTTTTCATAAAATTTCGTGATATTTATGTATTGGTGGTATTTAACATTTTCCGAAAAGGCGCCGTATTTGTCGTCAGTGTTGTTGTTGTTGTTGTTGAGACCCAGACCGTTCGACCTACCAGAAAAGTGTAAGGTAACTGTTTGGACGGCCGGGAAGAGCCACCCAATTTAGACCGGAACCCAGTGGGGGAGGCATCCACAGGGACCGTACCCTCCTTCCCCTACCACTAATCTCTCGGAAGGACTTACGGACCCACATGTTTAACGTGATCGTACTCCGCATGAACACGGCGGCAGTTGCGGCAGCGTGCAAAACCAGCGCTCAAACGACCGGGCTACCGCGTCCGAAATGTGCCAGCAGCACGCGGTCGTCATTGTCGTCAGTGTCGTCAGTGTCGTCAGTGTCGTCAGTGTCGTCAGTGTCGTAAAATTTGTTGCAAAATTTATTTTCAAGCTTCAGAGACAGACAGACATAAAGGACTTTCTTTATATAAAATTATTTATGCCGAAATGTATATTTTATATTGAAAGAAGGCGAAAAAGTACTAATTTTAACAAATGTATAATAACAATCGACGAGCCTTGACACAGCAGTAAAATAACATTGCAAAAAGTCGGGAAATTTAATTGCTTCATGATAAATCCTAAAATATTTCCATACTAAGTTCTTTGGTTTAAGTAATATTTTTGGGTATAATAACCAGTTGTTGTTCAATAATAAGTATTGCTGGACCTAGAATCATAATCAAAAAGTTTCTTCCACCAAAATTTGGGCTCATTGGTCAAATAGTCGCTGAGAAACCGCGTCAACAACAGAAGCATATTTAAGTCGATGAATCTCAAGTCAAAGAATCTTCACTCATACTCGTTGCGCTGCATGAATGTATAGAAGAATTTGTACTGTAAGTCGAATTTCAGTTTTCAACAATTTACACTTATTGATCATCTCTGTGTTTTAATAAAGCGTTTTTCAAGTGACACCTGTGTGTGTGTGCGTTCGTGAGTTTAAACGGGATATCTTGAGAGAATGCGTAAATAATTTGGAATGATTTGGTACTTACATAAGGATTACCAAATCAGCAACTATTGGAATCCTATTGATTATAAACGTAGACAAGCACTAGTTAAACCCCGAATAATATTATCTTTGAGTCATTACTTTACAACATAGACTTTACAACATAGACTTTACAACATAGTTGAAAAGTGTTTATGACTTTGGTCATTCTGGTTGTCTGTCAGTTCGTATGCTAGCTGTCGTAAAAATCTGATGTGAGCAGCACATGACTTTCCTTATGTAATGCAATGTATTTACTACTTTTACAGTAAAAACAAAATAGGTTATTCTTATAGTAGATAATTATATTTTTTCCAATATATTGAATGTTCGTCGTTATTATCATTGATTTAGGGTCATTTTTATCCTTTTGGCGAGATTTTCTTTGATTTTGTAACATTTAAAAAAGTTGTCAAGTTGGCGGCATTCTGCCAAATTTGCTGTCAAAATCTCGCCAAGCGTTTCGGACGGAGAAATAATTTATACTTATTGCAGATAAATGACTATTGGCGTTCAAATACAAAAGTATAACTCAAAGTATATATTTTCATGAATGGAACGAGCTAGATCCACGAGAATGATGTCACCAAATTTATCGCATGATATTACATATGAAAAGTGAATATGTTTCTCAATAGGAGATATATATTTTGATTTTATATAATTTCTTGATAATTTTTTTGAAAAATGTGCAATATCTCTAGAAAGGTTCATGCTAGCGTTCTAAAATTTATGCCAATCGTTTTCTAATGAAAAATTACATAAGAAATGTCTATTTGCGCAACTTTATCAGAGGGTTTGATTTTTTGATGATTTTTTCAAAAATTTACTCGAAAATTTAGGGGGGTTCTAAACATTCGATTGCGTATAAAAACAATAGGCTTCCAGTATTCACGGATTGTAATATTTGTACCAAACGGATTGTAACATGATTTGTATACACGGATTGTAATATTTGTCGTTCAAATCGGTTCATTCGTTCGTCAGTTATCGTCTCCACAGTCTCACTGGTTCACACACATACATTCATACACACACACACAAACACACATTCATCACCTCAAAAATGTTCGATTCGTGATGAGGGATGCTCTCCCGTCGAAAACTCGAATCCGAATTTTCGACCCAGTCACAATACATTCCTTATACATTATTGTATATAAGGAAAGTAAAAATGGCTTTATCGAAATGACATTTTGGTATGTTGTTGAGGCCGCAGCAGGATATTTGTGAATGGAAATTAATAATATCACCCCGTCTGTTTCGGATGCAACCCGTGTTGAAAAAATAAAATACATTGAACTCGACTAATTTTGACACCTCTTAAAATTTTTCAAACATTTTTAAGAGGTGTCAAAATTTACAAATTGCTTCGAAATATTCTGGAAGTATTGAAATAATTATATAAAGTGTGTAAAAAAAATTCAGCAAACTAAGTTTGGTACGTTTTTAAATAAAAATTGAAATAGTAATTACATTCATGTTATATGAAGATATCATGTGACTCATTGAAACTAAACTATGGCTTTCATTTTTTTTTTAGCTAAGTGATTTTTAAAGATCATCGTTTAAATTTATATTTAGTCTTGTATAAATCCTGAAACTGCTTTATTTTTGTACAGTATTTGTAAATTTAATATTTGTGCCAACGTAATTCCAATATTTTTTTTATTTTAAATGATCACTAAATTTTGACTATTCCTACAGTGAAGCATAATTTCTATAGCATGCAGAGTATAAACAAATCAAGCGATTGTAAGATGAGTTGTGTAAGAATTGCTGAATTCTTTTCACGCAAAATTATTTAACTCTGGAGTCTAGAATATATGTAATATATGTGATATGAATGGAATATTCAATGATTTACATAGAAAGTTACACTATTTATAAAATAAAATAGCTTGCCGTAGTTACAACAATTTTAAATAACTAATTTAACATGAGATAAGAAATCGATGCACTTTCTTTAATAATGAAATATTTAATTGTGACGAAATATTAACTACAAAATCATCGCACATACTTCGTAAATTATACTTTCGACGGCGTCATTTGAATAAAGTTCATTTTATGTAACTAGTATTGCCATTTTCGATGAAGATTTAAAATTAATTTGTCGATGGCTATTTTTAAAGCAGCTTAAAATGTTATTAAAATTGCATTTCAGTTGGAAAGTGTTTCATAATCAATGCTTTGTGCTTGATTGGTATTTCTTGTTTAATTTAATCTTTGCTACCTTTAATAATGGCTCCATCAACTTGTTATACTAGATTAGTTTCTATATTTAGAATAAGCATTTATAAATTTTCAAGAATTAAATTAAATGAATTTTAATAGAGATACGAAGTGTTTGTCTATAAGTCTAATATTTCAAATAAAATACTTTTTCTCTCTATTACAAAAAATGTCTGCGAATTTTTTACACTATATTAAAAATAGCTAGCAAAACGTACAGTTATGAAATATTACATACAAATAAATACGAATCCCCAAATGTGTGAGACGTACATATAATTTTCATTTATGTCTTTATTAATAAAATGTTAATTTATAAAATTTAGTGTGTATTGCCACTATTACAATTAGTGGACTTAGACCAACTTATCTGTGCTTATAGTTACTGGCAGATATCTCACAAAGATGTCACAAGCCCGTCAAAAAAATGTTGCATGTCTGTATATGCATTATTGTTGAATTTTATAAACCGATATTTGTTGGGAATAATTACAATTAAAATGTAACTATTAATGCAGTTAACTAGTAATTATATGTGTTACTGTTAATACCTATAACAATTAATCAAAGTAATTAAAAATCTAATTTTTCATGATCACGATTGTAAGGACATTTAGCATATTGTACAATCAGTTAAATCTCGAATTAAATATTTAAGCTAGTTATTATTACAGTTTGAATTTGATTCTTTATATTACTTATAAAATGTCACGTAAACGAAAATATTATCCCAAGATGAATGGAAATCGAAAACGCTTCAGAGCTGTTGGTCGGTCATGAAGAGAAGGGTTGGCGAGCATAACGAGCAGGGGCGGAACCTCCCAATAATTGCAAGAAATCTTTTTCTTTCTCACTTTGAAAAAGTTATTTTTTAATATTGAAAAATGCATTTACATGTAAATAGTATGCTTCATTGGATGTTGATCTTTCATAGATCTTTTTAGTTTTGTTATCATAATATACTTTATATAAGTATAAAGTATGTTATGATAACAAAACTAGTTATTCCATAACTGGGTCTGTTACAATAAACTCTCTTCTAGCAGACATTTTAAAAATGTTCTGATTCATAATATTTATATTATAAATGGAATACATAAAAAGCGTTGGTTACGCATGCTGAATATGTTTGAATAGAACATTTAAAGTTCATATAATTGTATGTTCATCTGCTTGTATATGTTTATCTGTTTTTTATTTAATTATGAGCCTATTTTAAAGCTTGCATTTCCTGCTGAACCAAACCCTCCAATATTTGTCGAATTTTCAAGAGATATATACAAGAAGTTGTTTAAATCAGTATCTCTAGTTTTACAATTTTTACTTTTATTTATCCTGTACGCTTATACATCTGCATTCTTTTATGATTCTTTTACAGTGAAATGTTGAAAAAAGAACTAAAAATATTCTTTTCAAACAATTTAATTCTCGGCAAACATGTTTTCGTCCAAATAAGATTCCACCAGCAATCAAAATAAAAATTTCACTCTGAAACCTCGGAAGAAAGTGGCTGTTTCAAACTTTTATTCAGCAGTAAGACACTTTGAGAATATTTTCCACTCCTCTTCCCCCCCCCCCCCCCAAAAAAAAAACAAAATGAAAGAACATTTAAGAAAATCTGTCTTGCAGACATACGTAAATTGCCAGGAACAAAATGAAATAGAAATCCCGAAATTGCTTGTTGTATAATTCTACTTAATTGTTTTATCACTAATGCAAAACGAAGTGTTTCATATCAACAATCAGCTTTATATATAGTTCTTCCAAGAAAGTCCTTCACCCCAATAAGTATGTAAAGAAAAGTCCATGAGAGTATACGTTAGGTGTATCTACAGTAAAGTGCATATGCTTAATCGAACAAAAGTGACCGCAGCGCCCCTGGCGGAGAAATTAAGAAGTTGGAATAACGAACGCAGCAACAAAATTAAAAAATCTGATGTGGACAGTACATGACTTTCTCTGCAGACTTATATTCACGTTCTTTTTATTAACACTTTACAACAAAGTTGAAAAGTGTTTATGACTTTGTTCATTCTGTCTGTCTGTCTGTCTGTCTGTCTGTCTGTCTGTCTGTCCGTTAGCACAATAACTGCCGTAAAAATGAGTTTATCAAAATGAAATTTTAGTATGTTGTTCAGACGGTCTGTAGGACCTATGGGAATATAAATAAATAATATCACCCAATTAGTTTTTTATTGAACCCGGGTTGAAAAAATGAAATACATTGAACCCTATGGGACCTAATTCTTCAAACATTTTTTAAGTAAATTTAAAATTCACGAATTGCTTCGAAATTTTTAGGAAATATTCACATTATCCCATAGAATATATAAAAAAAAATTCAGTAAAATATGTTAAGTAGTTTTTTAATTAAAAAAATCATTTTATATAGGGAAAAAAACAAATTCAATTAAATTCTGACTTTGGGATATCTTCCAGAAAGAAAAGAGAGAGATATTATATAATAAATATCTCTCCATTTGTTTAAACGTTTTGCATATGGGAGTGGCTTCATATTTTAAAATAAATTTGGTAGATAACAATTTTTCATTTTTTTAAAATTTTATATAACTCTTCATGATAAATTTAATTGATGGCATTTTAAATGCACTTTCCTACGTCCTAGAGAGTTAAAATTTGGTACACAGCTTAAATTTGTTGAACATTTTACTCGACAAAAATTTGATGGATCTTTAAATATAGATCATACATTTTTTTCGAAATGGCCTGAAAATAATCCCCGTTCACTTCTATAAATCATTGGTGTAATATTGTTAAAAATTCTGATGTGGACAGCACATGTCTTTCTCTGCAGACTCATATTCGTTCTCTTTATTTATTCAATGATAATTTGAGTTTATCTGCACAACATAAGTATTTTAAATGACATTGAATTTACACGTTAAACTTAAATTTGGTTCTCATTTGATAGCTGGACTTATTGTCAAAGGTGGCGTAGCGAAAACGCGAAAAAACTAGAATATCTCAAGAACGGCTAGTCCTAGAGTAATGGGGTTAGTCTTATTCTTTTTGTTGTCAAAAATCACATGTAAAATTGGAATTTAATTGATATAATTGAGCACACGTAGTCTTTTATTTTTATATATAACGATTTTTGCTGGCCATTTCGCAAAAATAGCCCGTTCCTTTTTCCCGAATCGTAGTAGAATAACCTACAAATGATTTATATACAAAATTTTGTTAAATTTGGTATATAAATCACTTGTAGGTTATTGAAATATTATACTCCAAATTTTGTTAAATTTGGTTCATTAGTTTTTAGCTAGAGTGGATAAAGGCAATTTCTGCGGCCATTTCGCAAAGAAGGCAGATTCTTTTATTACGAATCGTACTATAATCTAATGAACATCAGGATTTCCCACAAAAAACATACCTACCAAATTGTATGAAATTCGGTCCATTAGTTTTTCAATTAGAGTGGATGTAATATCCACACAGACACACAGAAACATACACAGATACACCCTTACACACACAGACGTCTTCCTAAAAGTAGTTTTTTCGTGTTCTAGAAGTCCCAAAACGTGTAGATCCTTTGAAAATTCGAGTTCCGATCTTCGGCACGATTCCAATACTTTGAGTACATACACATACACATATATATTATCTGTGTATTATCTGTGTATCTAAATTCCGTGCCTATGCAATTACAATAGTTGTGATTTTAAATGATCCCTAAACTTTTATTATTTCTTCAAGGAAGCCTAATTTTAACATATGCAGAATGCAAATATCTCAAGCGATTGTAAGATGAATTACATAAGAATTGCTGAATTTTTTTCACACAAAATTATTTAGCTCTGGAGTCTGGAATACAAGTTATATGAATGAAATATTCATTGATTTTGCATAAAGAATCAGATGATTTATATTTCGATACAGTTTTAAATATTTAAGTATACTGTAGTACTGTGATAATGTAAAAGATATTACCACTGAATGAATCACATTTTAATTTTTAAATGAAATTACATTTCAGTTGGAAAGTGTTTCATAATCAATGCTTATGTATGATTGATCTTTCTTGTTATTCCTATTTCTATTTTTTTTAATTTGGTTTCTCTCTCCTGTTTTATTCATAATTCCATTTTTTAACACTTTACAACAAAGTTGAAAAGTGTTTATGACTTTGTTCATTCTGTCTGTCTGTCTGTCTGTCTGTCTCTCCGTTAGCACGATAACTGCCGTAAAAATGACTTAATCAAAATGAAATTTTAGTATATTGTTCAGACGGTCTGTAGGACCTATGGGAATATAAATGAATAATATCACCCAATTAGTTTTGGATTGAACCCGGATTGAAAAAATGAAATACATTGAGCCCTATGGGAACTAATTTTTCAAACATTTTTTAAGCGGATTTAAAATTCACAAATTGCTTCGAAAATGTTAGGTAATAGTCAAATTGTTCCATAAAATATATAAAAAAAATTCAGCGAAATATATTCAGTAGTTTTTTAAATAAAATTTTAAATAATAATTACACATCTTATGTGAAACGATCACGTGACCATGATATGAAACGATCACATGACCCACTTCAAAATGATATATGGCATCCATCTTGTTTCAAAATCGTGATTTTTTAAAGTTCTTTTTAATTCATATTGAGTGTTGTATCCGTCCTAAAACTACTTTATTTTTGCTTAAATTATGTGCATCTACATACTAAAACAACACAATGACAATATATTTGAGTTTAAATTCTTATTCAAATTTGATTATTTCTACAACTAAGCCTATTTTTCACCTATGTAAAATGTAAACAGCAAAATATGTAGAATGAGTTGTATTAGAATTACTGTATTTCTTTAACACAAAATAATTCAGTCCATGGAGTCTGCATGGCTGATATGAATGAAATATTAATTGATTTTACAAACAGAAGGACGATTTTTTTCGATGAAGTTTTAAGCATAAAGTTTATGAATTGTAGCTCCAGGGTCTTAATTTTTAAATAAAATAAATTATTATAGTATTGTGATGAATGAAATGGAGAAAGTTATGAATGAAATCCTGCTTTTATAGAGAGATCCAGGCGTGTTATTTTTTCTATGACGTCATTTGAATTTATTTCAGTTGTTTTCGATGAAGTTTTCAAATATAATAAATTATCGTAGTATTATGATAGTTTTAAAAATATTACCGTGGAATGTATTGCATTTTAGAGTTGTATAAGAATTGCTGTATTATTTAACGCAAAAGCATTTAGCTCATGGAGTCTGCATAGCTGATATGAATGAAATATTCATTGATTTTGCACAGAGAAGAACGATTTTTTTAGATGAAGTTTTAAACATAGAATGTAATTACTTGTAGCTCCATGGTCTTAAGTTTTTAAATAAAATAAATTATTTTAGTACTGTGATGAATGAAATGAATAGGAAAATGTTATGAATGATTGCTGTTTTTATAGAGAGAGCCAGGCGTGTTATTTTTTCTATGACGTCATTTGAATGAATTTCAGTTGTTTTCGATGAAGTTTTCAAATATAATAAATTATTGTAGTATTATGATGATTTTTAAAAAATATTACCGAGGAATGTATTGCATTTTAGAGATGTTTAAACCAGGCAATTTATATTTCAATGCCGTCATTTGAATGAAGTTCATTTTTTTCAATGAAGGTTTAAGTTTTCAAATATAATAAGTCAATGTAGTATTGTGATAAGTTTTAAGATATTACCGAGGAATGTATTGCATTTTCGACTTTTTTAAATAAAATTGCATTGAAGTTGGAAAGTGTTTCATAATCAATGCTTTAAGCATGATTGATATTTCTTGTTTTAATTAAATTTAATTCACTTTTAATTCAATTTTCGTTCTCATTTGGTAACTGGAGATATTTTCATATGTGGCGCAGAGAAAATAAGAAAAAACTAAAATATCTCGAGAACGGCTAGCCCCAGTGTAATGGGGTTGATCTTAGTCTTTTCTCGTCAAATATTACGTATGAAACAAGCATTTAATCGATATATTTGAGCGTACGTAGTTTTTTATTAACACTTTACAACAAAGTTGAAAATTGTTTATGACTTTGTTCATTCTGTCTGTCTGTCCGTTAGCACGATAACTGCCGTAAAAATGACTTAATCAAAATGAAATTTTAGTATGTTGTTCAGACGGTCTATAGGACCTATGGGAATATAAATGAATAATATCACCCAATTAGTTTTGGATTGAAATAGAATACATTGAGCCCTATGGGACCTAATTTTTCAAGCATTTTTTAAGCGGATTTAAAATTCACAAATTACTTCGAAAATTTTAGGCAATATTCAAATTGTTCCATAAAATATATAAAAAAAAATTCAGCGAAATATATTCAGTTGTTTTTTAAATAAAAATTAAAATAATAATAACACCTCTTATATGAAGCGATCACGTGTCCATGATATGAAACGATCACATGACCCACTTCAAAATGATATATGGCATCCATCTTGTGTCAAAATCGTGATTTTTAAAGTTCCTTTTAATTCATATTGAGTGTTGTATCCGTCCTAAAACTTCTTTATTTTTGCCTAAATTCTGTGCATCTACATACTGAAACAACGCAATGACAATAGATTTCAGTTTAAATGCTCTTCCAAATTTCATTATTTCTACTATTAAGCCTATTTTTAACCTATGTAAAATGTAAGCAGTAAAATATGTAGAATGAGTTGTATTAGAATCGCTGTAATTCTTTAACACAAAATCATTTAGTCCATGGAGTCTGCTTAGCTGATATGAATGAAATATTCATTGATTTTAGAAAGAGAAGGACGATATTTTTCGATGAAGTTTTACGCATTGAGTTTACTTACTTGTAGCTCAATGGTCTTAATTTTTAAATAAAATAAATTATTATAGTATTGTGATGAATGACATGAATGGGGGAATTATTTATGAATGAAATGTTGCTTTTATAGAGAGAGCCAGGCGTGTTATTTTTTTATGACGTCATTTGAATGAATTTCAGTTGTTTTCGATGATGTTTTCAAATATAATAAATTATCGTAGTATTATGATAATTCTAAAATTATTACCGAGGAATGTATAACATTTTAGAGATGTTTAAACCAGGCAATTTATACTTTAATGCCGTCATTTGAATGAAGTTAATTTTTTTCGATGAAGGTTTAAGGTGTCAAATATAATAAATTAATGTAGTATTGTGATAAGTTTTAAAATATTACCGAGGAATGTATTGCATTTTAGCCATGTTTAAATAAAATTGCATTGAAGTTGGAAAGTGTTTCATAATCAATGCTTTAAGCATGATTGATCTTTCTTGTTTTAGGTTTTGACAATTTTTGAGGGCCATTTTGCAATAAAAGACAGATTATTTTTTTCGAATCTTTCCAAAATCTAATCAGCACCAGGGTATCTCACAAGTGACTTATTTATCGAATTTTGTAATATTCGGTCCATTTGTTTTTCAGCTAGAGTGGATACAGGCTTTTGTGGGCCATTTAGCAAAAAAGGCGGATTCTTTTATCCCGAATCGTACTCAAAACTAATCAGCACCAGCCTCGCTAACAAGTGACTTACCAACCAAATTTTATGAAATTCGGTCAATTAGTTTTTTAGTTAGAGTGGATACAAAATCAGCACAGACAGACAGACATACAGACAGACAGACACACACATATACGTTATGCTAAAAATATTTTTTCCTTATTCTAGTGGTCTCGAAACGCGCAGATCCGTCGAAAATTCGAGTTGCGATTTTCTGAATGATTCCAATACATTCCCTATACATTACCATGTATTGCAGGGAAAGCAAAAAGTAAAACATTTATGTAGTTGTAGAGCATTGTTTAAATATCAGAATTCGATACCAGCAACAATATAGAAGCGTATTTGTAAGGAAAGAAATATGTGCTGAAACATCATATCATTAGGACATGTAACATGATGACATCTGCTATGTTTGTCAAAGTATGCGAAAATATTCTTCTCGAATTCTCCTGTGCATTGTTATTGTTGTTCTACCCAAACCGTCCGTCCTAACAGAAGGTGTAAAGAATTGGCTTGGATGGCCGGAACAGTGCTGCACAAATTAAACAGGAAATCTGGGATGCGGCTGCATCCACAGGGGCCGTACCCTCCTTTCCCTATCACCAACACCTTTCATAAGGACTTACGAACCCATATGTTTAATATGTTCGTACTCCACGTGAACACGTTGTCAATTTTGGCAGAGGTGGGAATCGAACTCGTGTCGACCAATTGCAATCCCAGCGCTCTAACCACTGGTCCTTTGGGCCCCAATATATTTAATTTTTAACGATGGAAATAATAAGTCCAACCATATTATTCTAGGACTATTACTCTTAAACCTTTTCCGTGCTTCCGTATTTATGCAACGTCGCCTTTAAAAATGCGTCCAGTAAGAAAAATGAAAATTAAAACTGAATTAAAACTGCAAAATTAGAGTAATTTCAAATAATTGTCTTTGTTATTTTATGAAATTAAACTAAATTATGAAAGGAGCAGCAAATGAATCTGTATCTATAGGGAGAATCACGTGCTTCTTACATCATACCTGTATCGCTATTTAATTGATTTGTCAACAACTATCACGCATCAAGAATTCAAACTCGAAAGTAAAAATAATATTAACACACTTCCCTCTTCAATAAGATTATTTAAAAACTAAAAAATGCTTTCAAGAACATACATTAAATTGCATGCAAAAAGTAATCATTTCTTTTATAAACGGCAACAATATGCTCGCAATGCTGAATGACATATTTTTAAATGTAAAAATAAACTTCACTTAACTTACTGCCCCTTAACGTAAAATGTCATGTTCTTTAAACACCAGAGGGATCTTCCCCTCCTTCCCCTACCACCAACCTCTGGGAAGGACATACCCGGACATACTTGCCTGTATTTTACTTGAACAAGGGGGCATTTTTGGGCAGATGGACGAATCGATCTTGTCCGATTGCAATCTCCGCGCGCTAACCACTGGGCCGTCCTATCCATGCATGTGCTTTATTGCTGCAGGAGAGTATTTCGAACAGGAAATAGATTAGCTTCCCATGCATGTAAGTATTGTTTAATTTAACATTCCTTGTGTAACGGTTTTTTGATATTACTACTTATTAGACAGGTTCTGCAGGTAATTTATTTTTTCGTGTATCTCACGATTCTGCCAAGATTGTTATATTTACTTTTTAAATTTTCTGCTAGAGGATACTGTAATTCATTTTATTCAATCCAGCATGGTCACTTTACTATAGCAAGACACAACGTAGGCTCTCATCAACTTTTCCTTACAAAATTATTGTGACCATAAGGATTTTTCTTGGAAGTTTTGTATATGTGCATGTTTACTTAACGCGCAGAATAAAAATTATATAACATTTCGCATATTTTAAAATTATTAATTTTTTGAAGTAAGGAATTTGGGTCATTCTACTCAAAACATTTATTGTCTCTTAAATATGCTACAGGTTTTTATAAGTAACTGAGTAAAAATATGCTAAAAGTTGTTATAAATAACTGAGTAAAAATAGATTAAATGTTGTTTTCTGTCAGAATAGAAGATGATAAACAAAATGAGCTGAAACAGCTGTTTCAAAAATAACAGTTCTGAAGCCAGTATTGGATAACGGGTGCAATGGAAAATTATCTTTATTCAATTATTTATGAAACGAAACCACCCAGGTGTTTCTTCAAGTGCAGGAACAAATGGTACTCGCTGGGCGCCAGATCAGGGCTGTATGGAGGATGATCTAGAGTTTCCCATTTAAAAGATTTGATGAGATCTTTGGTCCGATTAGCCACATGTGGACGGGCATTGTCATGCAGCAAAACGATACCCTTACTCAACTTGCCACGTCTTTTGTTCTGGATTGCACGACGCAGATTGTTCAATGTCTCACAATAAGACGCTGCATTGATTGTCTCATTACGAGGCAGAAACTCCACTAGCAATACTCCTTTTTTGTCCCAAAAAACTGTGCACATGATTTTCCGGGCAGAAATTGTTTGCTTAAACTTCACTCTTTTGGGTGATGATGAATGTCGCCATTCCATGGATTGTTGTTTTGATTCTGGTGTGACGTAGGCCACCCATGTTTCGTCACCAGTAACAATTTGGTCTAAAAAATCTTCACCTTCATTGTGGTACCGCTCAAGGAAAGTCAATGCACTGCCTAAACGTTGGGTTTTGTGCAAATCCGTCAACATTTTTGGAACCCAACGTGAACACAATTTCCGGTAATTCAAGTTCTCGGTCACAATGCGATACAAAACACTACGAGAATATTGAGGAAACCAGTCGCACATTGATGAAATTGTAAAGCGTCTGTTTTCTCTCACCTTTTCTTCCACTTTCTGCACCAAATCTTCATTAAAGACCGAAGGACGCCCACTCCGTTCTTCATCATGCACATTTGTGCGGCCATCTTTAAATGCTCTCACCCATTTCCTTACCATTCCATCACTCATAATGTTTTGTCCGTAAACTTCACAGATCTCACGATGAATATCGATCGGTTTTACGCCTTTAGCACTAAGAAATCGTATAACAGCCCCTACTTCACAATCGGCGGGACTCACGATTGTCGGAGGCATCTTAAACACTCAGTAAACAACGTATACAATGAAGAATCAGACTGTAATGGCGTCAGTGCGTAGACAAGAGATGGAGGTAACCAGCGCGCATGCGCGGAACGCCGACCGTAGCGCTGCGGCGGCGGAATCGCAAAACGGTACTTACATAAAAAACATGCCTCGTACTTAAGTAAATTACAAATAACATGACAATAAATTTACAGAGTGTTTTGGATACAAACTCTCAGAGCCAGCCAAAAAATAAAAAATACGTTAAACATTAGAATATCTTTATGGCATTGCTTGGTTCTTGAAATAAGCGACCGCTACTTAAATTATAACGATACACTTTTCATATGCCCTAAATAAACTCTATCGATACGCCTTAACTAAGCTTGCTGCAATTTGCTACGATTGCGCACAAACATCTAGTTCGCCGATTGTCGTCAGAACGAAACAAAAATATCACAAGTACTTTATATCATCATCACTCATTGTGCCTAGTGGCACATAAACTTTTAGCTTTCATCGCCACCCTGGTGAATCCTGGTGCCCCAGTCCTTGCTTTTGACCAACTCGCCCATCCTGTCGGATTTCTCTCTTGTTCTATTAGTCTCTTCCAAGTAACTTTGTCGATCCCGGGATCCTTTTCCCTCAGCAGGGGCACTTTATGTGATATATCATTTAAATCCACGAAATTAGAAAACCGATAATCAAAAGTTGGAATTTTTGATTGCCCAAAATAATTACTAATAAATGAAATCAAAACCAAGAAAATGTTCCCTTCTTCGAGAAGTAAATTCTCAAAATTAATTGTTATTTCAGCGAGTTTTCACTCGATTTATATTGAATTTTCAAAGCACACTTAAAATATTGAAATATTCTATGTTCCAAAAATAAAATGTAATTTTAAACCAGCAAAGCTCGAGCTTTTTGTGCTCTCTGTTCTGCTTGCTCAATTTTGGGTTCGGTAAATCTGTATCAAAGTTATTCAAATTCGTAATTGTGATAATCAATAGAACAAATTCGGTACTTACAAGTAAAACATCTCTTAAAATTTTAAAAATTAAATCACATTAAACAGGCCCGCTTCCCCTAAATTCTTGCTTTCAATGATATATCGAAGTTTTTCAAATCTGCTATGAAAGTTTGTGTACATTGGATTGAACAGAAAATGTCTTGTTTTCATTAGACATCAGTGATGTGCGACTGTGTGATAGGCGTTCTGAATAATTTGGGGGGATGAATTAAAACCATGGCCATGGATGGGAAGGAGAACCGCCGACCATCAACTTTTGTCAACCATTCACATCGACGGTGTCGAATTTTGTGAAAAACTATTAGTTTCTATAAAGTAGTTCATTTTATAAAAATTCTAAATTATAAATTCTAGAACTCTAGACATTAAATTCTAGAATATAACTCAATTTGGAGGGATTATTAGATAAACGGTTTTTTCGCAATGGATTCAGCATCAGTGAGTTAACCGGTATGAATTTTTGAGCTCCTAAAACGATTCAGAAATATTTTTTCTAGAGCATTTTCTCACAAAATAGCACAGAATATAGAAAAATGAAATTTTGAGAGGCTATTCCTCCAGATCCAGAGTGTAATTGGAAAATTTCCTGTTGTTGTTGTTGTTACTAATCTCCCGTGGTGAAGGAGCGCCTATGCACCACATCCACTAGACCCCTGGTCCCATGGCGAAGGGGAGAATATGCAGCTTTACTTTTTATTAAGGCTCCCCAAGGGCGGAAGTCTGACTTTGTTTCGACTACATAACATCCATGCCCGTTGGCGGGATTCGAACCCACAACCCGGCAATCCAGCGATCAGACGGAAACGCTTGCCCCTGACCGCTCGACCACCGAATCGGCGAAAATTTTCTGGTCGACTTATTATACAGGAAATTTTTCAACCCTCGAAGTTACAATGAAATGTCTGACATACTGACACTGCACTTATAATAATGATTCACGTAGTTACAAAAATCGCAAATTTTGTTACAGTGCATGTCCAGACAAAAAGTCTAAGATAACGTTTAAAGACCGCCTGCGTCTGAAATTCGAACACGAAATATATAGTCTGCAGTTGTGGTGAATAAAATGATTTAATGAAATGGCGGAAACTTTTAATTTTTGGCTTTGAAGGTTCATAACGTTTAACCCTGTTTGAATTTAAAGAAAGCAACGAGATCTGTCCTTTCGGGAATTCAGCTAATTATGTACCAAATTTCAACGGTGTTCGAGGCATCGATCTTCGGATACAAACGATAGACACACACAGATAAACAAACATTTTATTTTAATGTATAAGATTAAAAAGAATTATCACGTGTTGCCCGGTTCGTAAATAAATGTCTGCTACTCATATAATACATATATCACGCAATGTAAAAATCGCCTGTTTTGAAATAAAATCATTTCCTACTTTCGTCTCCAACCATTCTTATAGTTTCAATGCAAGTATATTATATAGACACATAGTCACAGACAACTATTTGCCACCACGAATGCGCAACAACATGCACTTTACCCTGTAACAACGTTAGCTAACTGCATAGCACACGTCGAAAGGTTGAAACGAAGGCCTTTCCCATGCCATCGAACATAAAATTTGTTTTGATTAGGAATTAAAAACAACAACAAGAAAGATCAATCATGCATAAAGCATTGATTATGAAACCCTTTTCAACTTCAATTCAATTCCATTTAAACATCTCTAAAATGCGATACATGCCTCGGCAATATTTAAAAATGATCACAATACTACATTAATTTATTATATTTGAAAACTTAAAAGTTCTTCGAAATAAATGAACATCATTCAAATGACGTCAAATAAATATAAATTGCCTGGCTTCTCGGTAATGTTTTTAACACTATCATAATACTTCAATAATTTATTACATTTGAAAACTTCATCAAAAACAAATGCAATTTATTCAAATGACGCCATCGAAATACAACAATCCTGTCTCTCTCTATAAAAGAACCATTTCATTCATAACATTTTCCCATTCATTTTATTCATCACAATACTATAACAATTTATTTTATTTAAAAACTTAAGACCATGGAGGAACAAGCAATTAAACTCTATGCTTAAAACTTCATCAAAAAATCGTCCTTCTCTCTTTAAAATCAATGAATATTTCATTCATATCAGCTATGCAGATTCCATAAGTTTAATAATTTTGCGTTTAAGAAATGCAGTAGTTCTTATGCAACTCATTCTACATAGTTTGCTGTTTACATTTTACATAAGTGAAAAAGAGGCTTCGTTGTAGAAATAAACAAATTTGGATGATCATTTAAACTCAAATATATTGTAATAGCGTTGTTTCAGTATGTAGATGAATAGAATTTAAGCAAAAAAAAGGCGGTTTTGGGACAGATACAACACTCAATATGAATTAGAAAGAACTTTAAAAATCACGATTTTGTGACAAATGGATGCCATGTTTCATTTTGAATTGGGTCACGTTATCTCTGGTCAGGAGATCGCTTCATATAAGAGGTGTAATTATTATTTTTATTTTTATTTAAAAAACTACTGAATATATTTTGCTAAAATTTTCTGTATAAATTGTATGGGATAATTTGAATATTACCTAAAATTTTCGAAGCAATTTGTGAATTTTAAATCCGTTTAAAAAATGTTTGAGAAATTAGGTCCCATGGGATTCAATGTATTTCATTTTCTCAACCCGGGTTCAATCCAAAACTAATTGGGTGATATTATTTATTTATATTCCCACAGGTTCCACAGACCGTCTGAATAACATACTAAAATTTCATTTTAATTAAATCATTTTCACGGCAGTTATCGTGCTAACGGTCAGACAGACAGACAGAATGAAGAACAAAGTCATAAACACTTTTCAACTTTGTTGTAAAGTGCTAAATATTAGAGTAATTAAAAACAAGAAAATCAACCATGCATAGGACATTGATTATGAAACACTTTACTGAAATGCAATTTTATTTAAACATCTTGAAAATGCGATACATTCAGCCCTAATTTATTTTTAATTATCACAGTACTACAGTAATTTAATATATTTGAAAACTTAAAAACTTCATGGAAAAAATGAACTTTACTCCAATGACGTCATAGAAATACCCTAAAACGTCTGGCTCTGTAAAAGCAATGAATGTTTCACTCATATCAATTATAATGCAGACTCAGGAGCTTAATAATTTTGCGTATACAAAACGGCTGGTTCTCTATGTAAAAGTAATGAATGTTTCAGTCATGTCACTTATATTACACTCATATTAATAATTTTGCGTAGAAATATCAGCAATTCTTATACAATTCATCTTACGATCTCTTGTTTACATTTTGCATGCATTAAAATTAGGCTTCGTTGTAGAAATAATCAAAGTTTGATGATCATTTAAACTAAAAAATATTGTAATTGCGTTGATGCAGAATATAAATGCACAGAAAATATGCAATATTAAAGGGTTTTGTGATGGATGCAATACTAAATATAAATGTAAAAGAACTTTAAAAGTCACGATTTTTACTCTGGAGAAAAGATGGATGACATACTTTATTTTGAAGTAGGTCGCGTGATCTCTTTATATCATAGGTGTAATTATTATTTTACATTTTATTTAACTAACTAACAAACATATTTTGCTGAATTTTTTTTGTATATTTTATGGGATAATTTGATTAATTCCTAAAATTTCTGAAGCAATTTTTTAATTTAAATTTCGCTTAAAAAATGTTTGAAGGATTAGGTCCTATAGGATTCAATGTATTTCACTTTATCAACCCGGGTTCTATCCAAAACTAATTAGGTGATATTATTCACTTACATTCCCATATGTACCAAAGACCGTCTCAAAAACATACTAAAATTTCATTTTGATAAAGTCATTTTAACGGCAGATATCGTTCGAACGGGCAGAATGATTCTGTTCGAACAGATAGACGTTCGAACAGATAGAATGAACAAAGGCTTAAACACTTTTCAACTATGTTGGAAAATGTTAAAAGCATTTTTTGTTAGACTGTTAGATTGAACATATACGACTATATTTTTGCTCAGACTACAAAAATGTGATAAGGAAAACTTGAGCAATGTATCTAAAATAAAATAAAATATTAATGATTACTAATTATTATTATATTTGTACTTAAATACGTTTATCAATTTTTCATTATCCTTTGCAAAACGAACATTTTACTTATGAATTACAGAATCTGTTTCATCCTTCAGATGCGGTGAAATAAATATCAGTAACCTAGAACAAGAAATATCAATCATGATTAAAGCATTGATTATGAAACACTTTCCAACTCCAATGCAATTTTATTTAAACATGTCGAAAATGCAATATATTCCTCCGTAATATTTTAAAACTTATCACAATACTACATTAATTTATTATATTTGAAAACTTAAATCTTCATCGAAAAAAATGAACTTGTCTGGTTTAAACATTTCTAAAATGTGATACATTCCTCGGTAATAATTCTAGAATTATCATAATACTACGATAATTTATTATATTAGAAAAATTCATCGAAAACAACTGAAATTCATTCAAATGATGTCATAGAAAAAATAACACGCCTGACTCTCTCCATAAAAGCAGCATTTCATTCATAAATAATTTCCCATTCATGTCATTCATCACAATACTATAAAAATTTATTTTATTTAAAAATTAAGACCATGGAGCTACAAGTAATTAAACTTTAAGCGTAAAACTTCATCGAAAAAAATCGTCCTTCTCTTTGTAAAACCAATGAATATTTCATTCATATCAGCTACGCAGACTCCATGAACTAAATGATTTTGTGTTAAAGAAATACATCACTTCTAACACAACTTATTCAACATATTTTGCTGTTTTCATTTTACATGGGTGAAAAATAGGCTTCATTGTAGAAATAATCAAATTTGGAAAAGCATTTAAACTCAAATATATTGTAATTGCGTTGTTTCAATATGTAGATGCACAGAATTTAAGTAAAAATGAAGTAGTTTTAGGACGGATACAACACTCAATATGAATTAAAAAGAACTTTAAAAATCACGATTTTGAGACAAGATGGATGCCATATACCATTTTGAAATGGGTCACCTGATCTTTTCATATCATGGTCACGTGATCGCTTCATATAAGAGGTGTTATTATTATTTTAATTTTTATTTAAAAAACTACTAGATATATTTCCCTGAATTTTTTTTTATATATTTTATGGAATAATTTAAATATTACCTAAAATTTTGGAAGCAATTTGTGAATTTTAAATCCGCTTAAAAAATGTTTGAGGAATTAGGTCCTATAGGGCTCAATGTATTTCATTTTTTCAACCCGGGTTCAATCCAAAACTAATTGGGTGATATTATTCATTTATATTCCCATAGGTCCTACAGACCGTCTGAACAATATACTAAAATTTCATTTTGATTAAGTCATTTTTACGGCAGTTATCGTGCTAACGGACAGACAGACAGACAGAATGAACAAAGTCATAAACACTTTTCAACTTTGATGTAAATTGTTAGAAATGCATATTTCGATAAGCAAAATGCCTCGTATATTCTACGCATTCTGTAAGGATCAGTAGAAAAACTTTCCATCGATCTTTCTGATGATCTCAAGATGATACTCAGTGATAATATTTTTAATCACTAAGGAACCTATCTATGTGAGTATTGCTCAAAATCCTGCTTGAATATAAGATAACTTAAAAAACAATTCGAAATTCTCGCCGAGTTATGTTGCACAGGGAGCTCTTCTAAATCAGTACCAAATTTCGCAGCTATCAGAAGTTTAGATCTTCCGCTACAGGTGACACGCAGATACGCAGACAAACAACTTCTTTAATTAGGTAAGATGATAAGCTTATAAACATATTTGTTTAGCTTATAAACAAATTTGCTTTTGTTATCGATATTTTATATATTCAATAAAATTATTGACCATGTAGGAAATATTCAGTTTACGAAACACTGCATATCGAAACTCGGTTTAACTTTACTGTCGTCTACTAGCATATGCCTCTAATAAACTAACTTATAAAACTGCCAAAAATCAAAACCGTGTGTGTCAGGGAAAAAGCTCTCTTCGTAGTATTGGTATCTATGGGCTTCGCCTCTCTCTTTCTCTCTTTTTCTCTCTCTCGCTCTCTCGCTCTCTCACTCTATCGCTCCCTAAAATAAATGCAACGATTTACTACCTTCTGCTGCGCTGTCTAAGAGGCTCGGCCGGTTTTGCACTAGCAGATAAAATTTTGTTGCAAACAAAATTGGTCTTCCTGTATCATCAAACCTCACTCTTGCATTGTTCCTGAATTTTTGCATATTGCAGGACACTTTTTTTTTGCACTGTCATGATTGAAGTTAAATATAACTGTCCTAGCTTTTGTTGTGGTCACTGAGTTCTTTACATCTGTTGCTAGCAGACATCAGTGTTCAAGAACCTGGGCTCCTCTGTAAGCAGACATAAGTAATCAAGATATTGGACAGTTATGTAACCATACATAAGTGCCTAGTGGTTCTAAAATGTGCGTGTTCCGTCATTACATTTAATATTACAATGTAAATTAAAATGGAAAATTATATTTTCTTGTTTCTTTATAAAAAAATTATATTCTTTAATTATCGCGAAGAAGCAATCGCCCACATTTCAATAAAACATTTACACCTCTTTAAACAATTTAGATAATTGAATGAAAAATATTTAAGTAATATTTTTTTCACCAATAATTTTATTAGCATAAACTGTTCAAAATGTAAAAAGATTCTACATGCAATGTAAATTAAATCAGCGTCAGCCTGTGGTTTCCCTGTCAAGGGACACCTAAGCCAATTATTTAAATGAAACAAAACGTCTCGTTTCAAAAGTAATCCTTGATCTCCAGCTAGTGAATATTAAATAGAATATCAAGTTGCTTGGGAGACGGATGACAAAAATTAAATGAGATTTGACACTTTATAAGGGGAAATTTCTCATCTTCTTATAAAGACCACAACTTGCATAAAGTTATTGAAATGCAGTCGATCATTGTTTGAAACTTGATCGAACAATAAAATGCATAAGTTAATAAATAAATTTATAAGTTCTATTAAACTTTATGAGACATCTTGATAAAATCCGTCCGATACCTCTCGGCTTTCATCATATCATTGTTTTATCCAACTCTGTAATTTGATAAAGAAAAAATCTGATGTGGACAACACATGACTTTCCTTATATAATGCAATGAATTTACTACTTTTACAGTTAAAAAAAATGTTATTCTTATTGTAGATATTTATATACTTTCCAAGATATTGAATTTTCTTCAATTAGTCGTCATTTTCATTGATTTAGCGTCATGTTTATCAATTTGGCGAGATTTTTGTTAATGTAGCAACAATTAAAAATGTCGCCAAGTTGGCGACATTCCGCCAAAGTCGTCGCCAAAATCTCGCCAAGCGTTATGGACTGAGAAATAAGTTATTCTTACAGCAGATAAATGAGTATTAGCGTTGAAATACAAAAGTATTACGCAAAATATATTTTTTCATGAATGGAACGAGCTAGATCCACGAGAATGATGTCACCCAATTTATCGCTTGGTATTACATATGAAAAGTAAACATGTTTCTCAATAGGAAATATTTTTTTTATTTTATATAACTTTTTGATAACTTTTTGAAAAATGTACAATATCTCGAGAACAGTTCATGCTAGCGTTCTAAAATTTATGTCAATCGTTTTCTAATGAAAAATTACGCAAGAAATGTCTATTTGCGTAACTTTATTAACGGTTTTGATTTTTTAACGATTTTTTCAAAATTTCACTCGAAAATTTAGGGAGGTTCTGAATATTCGATTGATTATAAAAACAGTAGGCTTCCAGTGTTTACGGATTGGGATTTCTATACCAAATTTAGTTTGAATCGGTCCATTCGTTCGTCAGTTATCGTCCCCACAGACTCACTGACACACACACACACAGACATCACTTCAAAAGTGTTTGATTCGTGATCAGGGATGCTTGAAACGTGCTCTCCCGTCGAAAACTCAAATTCTAATTTTCGACCCCTTCACAAAACTTTCCTTATACATTATATATATAAGGAAAGTAAAAATATATGCTAATGGGGCTCCTATAATAAATTTTACTTGCAACTGCAGACTGAAATTTATTCTAGAGTAAATAATACTAATCTCCATATAATTTATTAAAATTTTTATTTAATCAATTTATAATTTTCCATACTCCCTATATATAATAAATTTATATAATAATTGCCTAAAATATTTAAGTCTTTTAGGAACCTCCATAAATTGTGCCGCAGTAGCTCCATTTTACGCTCTGTGTGAAGTAACTTTGACTGTGCCTCTTTTATATATGCCGCGTGGATGAAAGAATTACGAAGCATCCATATAGATACGGCGAATAGTGAGGGGCAGAGTTTGTACTACCTCGCAATCCTCCCGGTGACCTAGAAGATTCAATATTTTTATACTTAGAAGTATATCGACTTAATGTAGTATCGACCACATATAGTTCATTGCTTTCGCCTCAACTCAGATCGGTACATGGAGATGGTGTTTTTCGAAGTGCAATTTATAATGGTTTGAACGTAGGTTATTATTGTGATTTGTGCTTTGAAAGTGGTATGTGTTCCGCTGGATTTATTTGAAAGTTGATATTGACGTTTTTTATATTATGTCTAATCTTCTATAATGTGCTCTTTCAAGTGATTCAATATCTCAGTGACTTGGCCAATGCCACATGTTTTCATCAATCTGCTCGGGTTGTTGACCATTGCGACATGTTTTCATCAATCTGTGAGGGGTGTTGGCCATTGCAACATGTTTTCATCAATCTGCGAGGGCTGTTAGTCATTGCGATATGTTTTCACCAATCTGCTTGGGCTGTTGACCCAATCTGCAGGGTGGTTTTATTACTTTCCTTATATACAATAATGTATAAGGAACGAATTGTGACGGGGTCGAAAATTCGAATTCGAGTTTTCGACGAGAGAGTACGTTTCAAGCATCCCTGATCACCAATACAACATTTTTTATGTGATGTCTGTGTGTGTGTGTATGTGTATGTGTGTCAGTGAGTATGTGGATAAGATAACTGACGAACGAATGGACCAATTCGAACGAAATTTGCTACAAGAATTACAATCCGTAAACACTGGAAGTCTATTGTTTTTATACGCAATCGAATGCACAGAATCCTCCTAAATTTTCGAGTGAAATTTTAAAATCGTCAAAAAATCAAAACCTCTAATAAAGTTACGCAGATAGACATATCTTATATAATTTTTCATTAGAAAACGATTGGCATTGATTTTAGAACGCTAACATGAACCGTTCTCGAGATATTGTATATTTTTCAAAAAAATTATCAAAAGGTCATACAAAAAAAAATATTTCCTATTGAGAAATATGTTCAATTTTCATATGTAATACCACGCGATAAAGTTGGTGACATCATTCTCGTGGATCTAGCTCGTTCCATTCATGAAAAAAGATACTTTGAGTAATACTTTTGTATTTGAACGCCAGCCAATAGTCATTTATCTGCTGTAAGAATAACTTATTTCTCCGTCCATAACGCTTGGGGGGATTTTGGCGACAAATTTGGTGGGATGTCGCCAACTTGGCGACTTTTTAAAATGCTGCCAAACTAACGAAAAACTCGCCAAATGGAAAAAAATGACTCTAAATCAATGAAAATGTCGACTCATTGACGAAAATTCAATATCTTGGAAAGAATATAGATATCTACTATAAAATAATCTATTTTTGTTACTGTAAAAGTAGTAAATTCATTGCATTATATAAGGAAAGTCATGTGCTGCCCACATTAGATTTTTTTGTAATTCAGTAGCCATAAAAGCTAGTTTTAGCCTAGGTATAATTACTTCTATCTAAGAATCTCCGGTTAATTTTTGATTGACTAATTTCAGTTTCTACTAGTTACATAAAAGTAATGAACTGGAAAAATAGTTGGAATTGATACTCGTCACCAATTAGTTCTCAAGTGATTCACAAGCATTGAATTGTAGATGGTTTAAGTCGTTATGTAGTATTATTTTATGTATTAATATACTAAAAGAATTTAATTAATTGTATTTCTTCAAGATTTTATACATAAATAATCTGTATACTATAATTTTAATTTTGAATCGATTGTTACCCCAGATCTAGAAGTCTTCGAATATTTTAAGCAGTTTTTAACAATTATTATTATCTTATTTGGTGCATAAATGTTTTAAATGTGTTATATAATGTAAAATCAATTAATTTCATATCGTTATTACTAGGTGATAGTGTTATTGAAGTATATTATATAATGTAAAAGAAAGTAATTTTATACTGTTACGATTAGCTGATAGTGTTATTGCAGTATGTTGAACGTATAGTGTACTTTCCACACTTCACCCTAACAGGGTGCTATGATTGTCATTTCGTTAAACCCTAGGAGGTCTTTTGACTACTTCATCTTGTTAATTGTAAGGTTACTGTTTTGTTTGGTCACTGTGATTGACCCTTCTTTACTTTGGTGATGTTTTGAATTAACCACTGGATTGATTTGCCTTAAACAAAATTTTATTTAAAATTTTGTGTTAATATGCAGATAAATGTATAGAGCAGACTGAAACAAGTATTGCGTAAATTATCTTATGTAAAATTAAGGGATAAAATATTATTAAGTAGACTTAATTGTATTACATATTAACTCTATTTAATATTATTAACTATTTTTAAGTAGATTGACTTTATCTACTTTGATGTTTTGAATTAACGACAGGATTGATTTGTCTTCAAAATTTTATTGATCATTTTGTGTTAATATGCAGAGAAATGTACAGAATCGACAGAAACAAATATTGCTTAAATTATCTGATGAAAATTAAGACCTTAAATATTATTCAGTAGCTTTAACTTGCTTTTTAGTCCTAAATATTAAAATATTCGTCTCTAAGAAATACAATTTTTTATTTGAATGTTTAAATGCATAGATAGCAAAATAATTAAATTTAAAATATGGATGATCGCTACAGTTTTCTTTTGTGTACATTCTCATTATGGTATAGCATCTTCTAAATTATACACATGACAGTTTTAAAACAGTTTAACGTCTTCTCCATAATGTCTCAGAATTTTTGCATCTTTAAATCTCTTACGGCTTTGAAATAAGTTGTACTATAAAATTTGCTACAAAAATGCAAACTTTCAGAGAAAGTGCTTCGAAAAATTCCACAAGCAATCAAAATAAAAAATCTCATTTGTTACCACCGAATGAAAATAACAATATAAAAAATGTTCAGCTGTTAAAAAATGTCCGACTTTTTTATTCCCGCAAAATGGAATACCATTTGAAAGTAACTGCAAAAGCAAGGTTTCGTAATTGCCAGTATACAGATAGAAACTATTCGGGAAATTGCATATTCATGCACTTTATATATTTCTGTTTGAATTCAGAAACTTCTTGTTTGAACAGAAAGAAATCATATTTACTTTCAATATGATATATACAAATAGCTCTTTAAAGAATCCTCAAGTAATCTAACATTTCTTTGCCAATAACCTGGAATTTCGTTAAAGTTTGAAATCATTCAAATCTTCTTCGATTTATCTCTATTTAAAAATTTTATGTGTCCGACGCATAGTATGTCTACTGATTCAGATATTCTGGTATTTTCGTAAACCAGTAACATAAACTTGGGCTTTCTAAAATCAGAAAACGATGTATTTGTTACAATAACTCGATACTGAAAATTTTATCATAATTTATTTTATCATAAATTTTATCATAAATTTATCATAAACACAATTATGGTCAAAACAGTACATAATTGTGTTTCGTAAATACAGTATGACGAAGGACCATATATAGGCAAAAGTGCGACGGCGTATCTTTATCATTACAGAAGAAAGCATAAAATATAAATTTATTTACAAGAACGTACTAACTATATTTACAGGAACATTACATAGCTTATATACAGGAACATTACTAAAATATAGCTACATTATAACGAGCGTGCAGGTAGCTTCCGAGATACGAATTTCTGAATGTTCTGATAAAGTTCTGAGGCTCGCTTATATGAGCCAGGGTACAAACGTTGCGCATGCGGCATATGTAAATTTAGAGTCTCTGTGGAGAGCAAGAAAGCTTTATGATAATCGCTTGATCAGCTTCTTTATGCAAATCGCTGAAGGAGTGTCGCCATAGTACACCCCCTCATTGTAAGGGAACTGGGAGTCTAAAACGAACTTGTCTTCCATACGTGGTTACTTCAGAAGTTGAGGCAGTGGTGAAAGATTATTGGTCAGAAACCGGTTAGATGATTCTTTTGAATTCTCTAAAAGATTGAGTACAAATGCTGGTTTCATAGGATCAATGCATATGTTAAATTTTCGTCATCGTATATCCACTGTTGTTGTTGTTGTTGATACTCAGACAGTCCGACCTACCAGAAAGGTGTAAGGTAACCGTTTGGACGGCCGGGAAGTGCCACCCAATTTAGACCGGAACCCAGTGGGGGAGGTATCCACAGGGACCGTACCCTCTTTCCCCTACCACCAACCTCTCGGAACGACTTACGGACCCATATTTTAACGTGATCGTACTCCGCCTGAACACGGCGGCAGTTGTGGCAGCGTACAAATCTAGCGCGCAAACCACTGGGATACCGCGCCCGAAATGTGCCAACAGCACGCGGTGTTCCCAGGTGGTCACCCACACAAGTACTAACCGCGCCCGATGCTGCTTGACATCGGTGATCTAACGAGAACCGATGTTTTCAGCACGGTACGGCCGGTGGCCTCGAATATCCACTGTGTAATATTTGTCTGTGCGTGCACACACTGGAAATTGAGAAGTTCCTTGTGAATTAAAACATTATTTTTGAATAACGTGAAGCGGGAACTTGTCGTTGTTATTGCAGTTGGCGTCTTAAATTTAAAACAAATTCATGTGAATGCTTAGGGGGTGTAGCGTAAATCGGTCTCCACAAGAGAGTAACTATCGAAAAATCCCTTCGATACCGGTAAAGATCCGTAAATGTCGATGTGGACATGTTGAAATCTTGCATCAGGTGTATTGAAATTTCTTAAAGGTGATTTTGTGTGTCGATGTATTTTTCCTTTTTTGCAGGCGATGCAAGTACTGCTCCATTCGACACAATCATTTGGGAATGAGGGCTAAATGAATTGTTTTCGAACCATCTTCACAGTTCCTCGAACTCCTGGATGAACGAGATTATGGATATTGTGAAATACATTCTTCCGGAAATTCTGTGGTATGTACGGTCGAATTTCCCCTGTTGAGGTGTCACATTGAAGTATGGCACCTGATGGATCAATGGCAATACCTTTTAGTTGTAACGAGAGATAAGATTTGTTGAGATCGTTTGATCAGCGTCTTTATGCAAATCGCTGGAGGAGTGTCGCCATGACAGCATAAACGTAAGAAATTTATAACGTAGCTTTCATCTGGTTTAAACTGGTATGTACACTTCATTTTGAAAGGAGCTCTTATTATTTTTTTTTTAATTTATTTAATAGAGTCCTGTGAATCTTCGGAAATCAGAAAGTAACATCTCCTGAACTGGAAGTGCAGATATTTAGTGACCCCAACAAACCTCTCGAAATGTGAACCTTAATCTATACCAAACAGGGTCTCCCTGGTCTACAGTTGTTAACACTTGTGACATGGAGTTGCTAACATTTGTGAAATGGGATTGCTGACATGGCTTTGGAAACGTAGGATTGCTGCCATTAATAATATTAACAACTTGATTTATCTGTCTGTTTATCTATCTATCTCTGGGTAACGCTGCTACAAAATGTTGCAAAACGTGTTTCAATCACGCATAAGCATTTCAATTTAGATGCTAATCCAGGCCATCAGCATTTTTACAACCCTCCACGTAAACACTAAATTCTTCAGATCAACCATTGACTTCCCGCTTTCACTGCTGCTTGAATTTCTTTGTCCATAATACTTGGCGAAATTGTGGCGGAGAAACTGGCGGAATATCGCCAACTTAGCGAGATTTTTAATGCAGTAACGTTCCTCAACTTCCAGCAGTGAAATGAACTTTGATGTGCGCGACTTTTAACTCACCCTGTACAACTAATGATGAGAAATGAAGTTGATGATACAGACAGAACAAATTTTATACGATGCTTAAAATTGAATTCGTGGTTTCATAGAGTAAACATTGAGAAAAATTATATTCTGGCCACATCAAATTGATTTTCATTTTAAACTTAAATTCATATGGTGTTGTAGAGGAAATTTCCAGCTCAAAACAGAAAATTCAAGATTCAAAAGTGTTAATTTACTGGCTAATTACTATGATTTTAAACAAGTTACAATGCAGATAAAAAAAATTATATGGTTCTTAAATGTGGATTCATGGTTTCATAATGTAGACGCCGGAAAAACGTATTCCGTTTACATCAAAGTGTTTTTTCTTCATTTAAATGCACTTACATTTACATACTTTTATACAAAAAATTTCTAGCTCAAAACAGAAAATACTTTTAATTAAAAATTTTTATGGAGCAAATTTTATGCATTTATACTTCGCCTCATATTTTAAAAATCTGATGTGGGCAGCACATGATTTTCACTGCGGACTCAAATTCATTTTCTCTTTATTTCCTTAATATTTCGTTAAATTTAGTTTAATTGCACAAAATAAAACTGATTTTGCACTTTTAAGTGAATTTTGTAACACTTTACTATAAAGTTGAAAAGTGTTTATGAATTTGTTCATTCTGACTGTCTGCCTGTCTGTCTGTCTGTTTGTCCGTTAGCACGATAATTGCCATAAAAATGACTTAATCAAAACACAATTTTAGTATGTTGTTCAAACGGTCTGTAGAACCGATGGGAATATAAATGAATAATATCACCCAATTAGTTTTGGATTGACCCCGGGTTGAAAAAATGAAATACATTGAACCCTATGGGACCTAATTTTTTAAACATTTTTTAAGCGGATACATAATTCACAAATTGCTTCGAAAATTTTGGATAATAATCAAATTGTTCCATAAAATATATAAAAAAAAAATTCAGCAAAATATATTCAGTAGTTTTTTAAATAAAAATTAAAATAATAATTACACCTCTTATATGAAGCGATCACGTGACCATGATATGATAAGATCACGTGACCAACTTCAAAATAAAATATGGCATCCATCTTGTCTCAAAATCGTGATTTTTAAAGTTCTTTTTAATTCATATTGAGAGTTGCATTCGTCCTAAAACCGCTTTATTTTTGCCTAAATTCTGTGCATCTACATACTGAAACAACGCAATGACAATATATTTGAGTTTAAATGATCCTCCAAATTTGATTATTTCTACAACGAAGCCTATTTTTCGCTTATGTAAAATGTCAACTGCAAAATATGTAGGATGAGTTGTATAAGAATTGCTGTATTATTTAACGCAAAAGCATTTAGCTCATGGAGTCTGCATAGCTGATATGAATGAAATATTCATTGATTTTGCACAGAGAAGAACGATTTTTTTAGATGAAGTTTTAAACATAGAATGTAATTACTTGTAGCTCCATGGTCTTAAGTTTTTAAATAAAATAAATTATTTTAGTACTGTGATGAATGAAATGAATAGGAAAATGTTATGAATGATTGCTGCTTTTATAGAGAGAGCCAGGCGTGTTATTTTTTCTATGACGTCATTTGAATGAATTTCAGTTGTTTTCGATGAAGTTTTCAAATATAATAAATTATTGTAGTATTATGATGATTTTTAAAAAATATTACCGAGGAATGTATTGCATTTTAGAGATGTTTAAACCAGGCAATTTATATTTCAATACCGTCATTAGAATGAAGTTCATTTTTTTCGAAGAAGGCTTTAGTTTTCAAATATAATAAATTAATGTATTATTGTGATAAGTTTTAAAATATTACTTAGGATTGTATTGCATTTTAGAGATGTTTAAATGAAATTGCATTGAAGTTGGAAAGTGTTTCATAATCAATGCTTTAAGCATGATTGATCTTTCTTGTTTTATTTGGTAACTGGACATTTTTTCAAAGACGGCGAAACAATATACAGAAAAACTTAAATTTCTCGAGAATGGTTAGATCCAGAGTAATGGAGTTTGTCCTACTCTTTTCTTTGTTAAAAACTATATATAATACAAGCATTTAATTGATATATTTCAGCATACGTAGTTTTTTAATTTAGATTTTGACGACTTTTGCGGACCATTTTGCAAAAAATGGCAAGCTATTTTTCTCCCGAATCGTACAAAAATCTAATCAGCACCAAGGTAATCCACAAGTGACTTATCTATTTTGCAAAATTTTATCTATTACCTTCTTTCAGCTAGAGAGAATACAGACAAATTTTGCGGGCCTTTTCTCAAATAAAGGTGTGTTCTTTTATCCCGAATCATACCAAAAGCTAACTAGCACCAGGATCACAGAGAAGTGATATATCTACCAAATTTTATTAAATTTGGTCCGTTAGTTTTTTAGTTAGACTGGATACATACATTGCACAGACAGACACATAGACAAACAGACACGCACACAAAGGTCACGCTAAAAATAGTTATTTTCGTATTCCAGAGGTCCTAAAGCGTGTAGATCCATCAAAATCTCGAGTTGCGATTTTCGCCATGATTCCAATACTTTCGCTATATATTACTCTGTATTGCAGAGAAAGTAAAATGAATGTAACATTACTAGCGCCCGTCTACAAAGCACAAAATATGCGATTTGCAATCAAAGTTAAAATTGTGTTACTTATTACTTTACATGAACATTGTTAAGAAATGCAATTAAGCACAAATTAAATAATTTGCTTTCCCACAGCACAGTGGGAGTTAATGCACTTCCTGTGTTTTGTTGGGGAAGCAGACGTTGCAGGAATAATTAGATTGTGTAATTGTGTTTTGGAAATCATTAAGCTTTGGCATGTCAAGTTCAATACATTTAATTAATACAAGATTGAACACGAGGGACATTAGGTGCAAACATCATTTTTAGAAAAGCAAGCGATTTGTTTGAGAACCATATAGGCATAAACGGGGAGTTTATGTTTATATTTGTGTAAATTATTACATTTTTAATTTATATAAACATTTAAAGCTCTTTGCATTTACACACAATGAGTAAAGGAATATCATCCACTGTGGCCACCGATTCAGTTTCTACCAACGAAATAATGGTCCTCAAGGCCAAAATTCCTTATTCCAGCAAATCCCTAACCCAAAATTGCTGCCAATGAAACCATTTATTTGGGAAGTGAACACCTGCCAAGCAAAGACTCCAGTTGCGACGGATTACAAATGCCGTACATGGATTACAAAATTCGGACCACAGCGCCACATGGTATAATTTGTATGGGGTGCTTTGAAAACACATCTTGGGTACCTACGAAATCAACGACAGAACCATTTATTTGGTAAGTAAACACATGCCAAGCAAAGACTCCAGTTGTCGACGGATTACAAATGTCGTACATGGATTACAAAATTTGAACCACAGCGCCACTGCAGTTGTCGACGGATTGCAAATGTCGTACATGAATTACAAAATTCGTACCACAGCGCCACCTGGTATAGTCTGTATCGGGTGCTCTGAAAACACATCTTGGGTACCCACGAAATCAACGACGGAATAATTCATTTGGTAAGTGAACACCTGCGACGGATTACAAATCCCGTGCATGGATTACAAAATTCGGACCACAGCGCCTCCTGGTATATTTTGTATGATGTGCTCTGAAGACACATCTTGGGTACCTACGAAATCAACGACGGAACCATTCATTTGGTAAGCGAACACCTGCCAAGCAAAGACTCCAGTTGTCGACGGATTACAAATGTCATACATGGATTACAAAATTCGTACCACAGCGCCACCTTGTATAGTTTGTATCGGGTGTTCTGAAAACACATCTTGGGTACCCACGAAATCAACGACGGAATAATTCATTTGGTAAGTGAACACCTGCGACGGATTACAAATGCCGTGCACGGATTGCAAAATTCAGACCACAGCGCCACCTGGTATATTTTGTATGATGTGGTCTGAAAACACATCTTGGGTACCTACGAAATTAACGACGGAACCATTCATTTGGTAAGCGAACACCTGCCAAGCAAAGACTCCAGTTGTCGACGGATTACAAATGCCGTACATGGATTACAAAATTCGGGCTACAGAGCCACTTGGTATAGTTGGTATGAGGACTCTGAAAACACATCTTGGGTGCCCACGAAATCAACGACGGAACCATTCATTTGGTAAGCGAACACCTACCAAGCAAAGACTCCAGTGGTCGACGGATTACAAATGTCGTACATGGATTACAAAATTCGGACCACAGCTCTACTTGGTATAGTTTGTATGTGGTGCACGGAAAACACATTTTGGGTAACCACGAAATCCACGGCGCGTCCAATCACATAGATATGAGGAACAAAAGCTTGGATTAATATTTATTTTATTTATTTTATTTTATTTTATTTTATTCAATTTACGTAGCAACTACAGATGAAATCCAGTTACAGTAGCCACACAAGAAATTAAAAAGTTCAGAACAGAAAAGTACAGATACAAGAATACTAAGTAGTAAACATGTCAAGCGCATTGAAACAGGCTTTTTACTTTCCTTATATACATAATGTATAAGGAAAGTATTGTGACGGGGTCGAAAATTCGAAATCGAGTTTTCGACGAGAGAGCACGTTTCAAGCATCCCTGATCACGAATCAAACATTTTTGAAATGATGTGTGTGTGTGTGTGTGTGTGCGAAAGTATGTGTGTGTGTGTGTCAGTGAGTTTGTGGAGACGATAACTGACGAACGGATGGACCGATTCGAATCAAATTTGGTACAAAAATCACAATCCTTAAACACTGGAAGCCTATTGTTTTTATACGCAATCGAATGTTCAGAACCTCCTAAATTTTCGATTGAAATTTTGAAAAAATTGTTAAAAAATCAAAACCATTAATAAAGTTACGTAAATAGACATTTCTTATGTAATTTTTTCTTAGAAAAAGATTGACATACATTTTAGAAAGGCTAACATGAACCGTTCTCGAGATATTGTACATTTTTCAAAAAAATTATCAAAAAGTCATATAAAATAAAAAAAAAATATTTCCTATTGAGAAACATGTTCACTTTTCATATGTAATGCCATGCGATAAATTGAGTGATATCATTCTCGTGGATCTAGCTCGTTCCATTCATGAAAAAAGATACTTTGGATAATACTTTTGTATTTGAACGCCAATAGTCATTTATCTGCTGTAAGAATAACTTATTTCTTAGTGCACAACGCTTGGCGAGATTTTGGCGACGAATTTGGCGGAATGTCGCCAATTTGGCGACTTTTTTGAAATGTTGCCAAATTAACGAAAATCTCGCCAAATGGATAAATATGACGCTAAATCAATGAAAAGGACGACTAATTGTCGAAAGTCAATATCTTGGAAAGAATATTAGTATCTACTATAAGAAAAACCTATTTTTTTACTGTATAAGATTCATTACATTATATAAGGAAAGTCATTTGTTGCCCACATCAGATTTTTTAAAACTGGCAGGAGTCAAGTTAAATATATCAATATCAGCACAATAGGCATTATATAGATCAACAAATTTATAGATAGCATTTAATGTAAATTACCGGAGTATTAGTTAAAATTTCGGGATTAGCTATTATCAACTCCAAATAGATGTTTAGAAATTTTCATAAAATTTCATAAAATTTGGTAGGTAAGTCACTTGTGCACGAATCTGGTGCTGATTAGTTTTGGGTATGACTCGGGTTAAAAGAACCCGCCTTTTTTTGCGAAATGGCCCGCAAAAGATTTTATCCACTCTAATTGAAAAACTAATGGACCGAATTTCACAAAATTTGGTAGATAAGTCGCTTGTAGGCCACCCTGGTGCTGATTAGATTTTGGTATAATTCGAAAAAAAATAACCTGTCTTTTTTTGCAAAACGGCCCGCAAAAATCAACCAAATCTAAACTTAAGGACTACGTATGCTCAAATATAGCCATTAAATACTTGTTTAATACGTAATTTTTAGCGAAGAAAAGAATAAGACCAACCCCATTACACTAGGACTAGCCGTTCTCGATATATTTTAGTTTTTCGTATTTTTCCTACACCATTTTTGAAAATAAGTCCAGTTTTCAAATGAGAACGAAAATTGAATTAAAAATTAATTAAATTTAATTTAAATAAATAGAACGTGAATATAAGTCTGCAGGGAAAGTCATGTGCTGCCCACATCAGATTTTTACTTACGCTGCAATACATGGTAGTGTATAAGGGAAGTATTGGAATCATGCTTAAAATCGCAACTCGAGTTTTCGATGGATCTACAAGTTTCGAGACTTCTAGAATACGAAAAACTATTTTTAGCGTGACGTCTGTGTGTGTCTGTGTGTGTGTCTGTCTGTATCTCTGTCTGTCTGTGTGTCTGTGCAATGTATGTATCCACTCTAACTCAAAAACTAATGCACCGAATTTCAAAAAAATTTGTAGGTAAGTCACTTGAATGTGACCCTGGTGCTGATTGGTTTTAGTACAATTCGTAAAAACAGAACCCGTCTTTTTTTGCGAAATGACTCCTTAAAAATTTCATTTATCCGCTCTAGCTATAATACTAATTAACCAAATTTCACAAAATTTGGTAGATAAGTTACTTGTTGGATACTCTGGTGCTGATTAGAATTTGATACGAATCGGGAAAAAGAACCCGCCTTTTTTACCAAATGGCCCGTAAAAATGGCGTGTATCCACTCTAGCTGAAATACTAATTGACCAAATTTCACAAAATTTGGTAGACAAGTTACTTGTGGGATACTCTGGTGCTGATTAGATTTTGGTACGATTCGGAAAAGAGCAACCTGCCTTGTTTTATGAAATGCCTCGCCAAAATCTCCAAAATCTAAAAAAAAGACAAAGTAGTGTATGCTCAAATGTATCAATTAAACTCTTGTTTTATACGCAAGTTTTGAAGAGAAAAATGATATAACACACTCCATTATACTTTAGGACTAATCCTTCTCAAGATATTTGAGATTTCTTGCATTTTTGTTACGCCGATTTCGTTGAAATGTCCAATTACAAAATAAAATTTAAAATTGAATTAAAATTTTGTGTTATTTGGTTCAATTAAACTCAATCTAATGAATTATTAAAGAAATAATGAAAGTATGAATTTCAGTCTGCAGGAAAAGTCATGTGCTGCCCACATTAGATATTTTTACTTTCCCTGCAATACATGGTAATGTATAGGGAAAGTATTGGAATCATAGCAAAAATCGCAACTCGAGTTTTCGACGGATCTACACGTTTCGAGACCTCTAGAATACGAAAAAACAATTTTTAGTTTGACTTCTGTGTGTGTGTCTGTGTGTCTGTATGTGTGTCTGTATGTGTGTCTGTGTGTTTGTCTGTCTGCAGATTTTGTACCTGCTCTAACTAAAGAACTAATTTTATCAAACCGAATTTTATAAAATTTGGTAGGTAAGTCACTTATGTGTGAATATGGTGCTGATTAGTTTTGGGTATGATTCCGGATAAAACAACCCTGAAAAACGAATGGACTGAATTTCTTAAAATTCGGTAGATAAGTCATTTGTGCGTCGCCCTGGTTCAGATTATATTTTGGTACGATTCGAAAAAATGTAGCCTGCCTTTTTTTGCAAAATGGCCCTCAAAAATCACCAAAATCTAAATTAAAAAACTACGTATGCTCAAATATATCCATTAAATGCTGGTTTAATACGTAGATTTTAACGAAGAAAATAATAAGATCAACCTCATTACACTAGAACTAGCCGTTCTTGAGATATTTTTGTTTTTTCGTACTTTCGTAAGCCACCTTTGAAAATAGGTCCAGTTATCAAATGAGAACGGAAATTAAATTAAAAGTGAATTAAATTTAATTAAAATAAAGATAACGTGTATATAAGTCTGCAGAAAAAGTCATGTGCTGCCCACATCAGATTTTTAAATTTCGAAATAGTTTTTAGTTATTATTTTCTATATACATATATAGTATAATGAATAGGGGAAGTATTGTGAAGGGGTCGAAATTCAAATTCGTGTTTTCAACAGGACAGCACGTTATAAGCATCCCTGAACACGAATCGAACAATTTTGAGATGATGTGTGTGTGTGTGTGTGTGCGTGGAGACGATTTATCACGAATGGAGAGATTCGAACGATATATAGCATAAAATTTACAATTTGTGAACACTGGTATTCAACTGTTTTTAAACGCAATCGAATTTTCAGAACACACTTATATCTTTGAATGAAATTTCAGTCATTTACCTTCTTTAAGCATAATTTATTTCTCGTCCAGAACGGTTCGGAAGTTTTAGCGACAAATTTGGTGAAATATCACTAAATTGATAAAAATGTCGCCACATATGAAATAATGATTTGTTGTTGTTGAGACCCAGAACGTCCGACCTACCAGAATGAAGTAATGATTTGTAAAATTTTGATTCTGTCGTAAAACGAGCATACAGTGGAATATAATAGTATATAAGAAATTCTCTTTCCTCAGTTTATCTCTAACATTTGACGAACTTGAATAATCTATCAGGATATTGATCAGGATATTGATTTCATACTGTTCAAATTGCTGTTTTTTTCGTGTTTTCGTGAGAGGTCAAAATGGGTTTCGGTGTTTGTATTATTTATTACTGGGCACTTATTTATGACCCGGGTTGCAACGGGTATTTAAGTTTAGTAAGTAAATAAAACTCATGAACACGTTTAAATAAAAATTAAACTTTCAAACATAGCTAAATATAAAAAACAACCTAATATAGCTCAATGGTTAGAACTACAGTGCGAAAAATACCAGGCAGGTATTCTAGACACTATAGTTAGAACATAGGCTATCCAATTCTAAGATTTGTAGTTCGTTAATCATTAAACTGCAGGTTAGATGCCGAAGTTATGAGGGTCGGGGAAGATTCAGTTACGAATTTACATTTCACTTTATGAATTATAGACCTACTTTCTACAATATGGCCACAAATGATGTTAGGCTGCATTAAGTAAAATGCAAAAAGTACGCAGGTGGCTGCCCAGATAAGAACTTGAACGCTAATCTGGCTTCAGAGAGAGGATATTTTATTGTCCCAGTAGCTCGATGGTTAGAGCATTGGCTTGCTACTTCGGCTGGAACAGTGATAACTTTAAAAATCTGATGTGGGCAGCACATGACTTTCCCTGCAGACTTATATACACATTCTCTTTATTTTAATTAAATTTAATTCACTATTAATTTAATTTTCGTTCTCATTTGGTAATTGGACTCATTTTCAGAGGTGGTGTAGAGAAAAAACGAAGAAACTAAAATATCTCGAGAACGGCTAGTCCTAGTGTAATGGGATTGGTATTATTCTTTTTTTCGTTAAAAATTACGTATAAAACAAGCATTTAATGGATATATTTCAGCATACGCAGTTTTTTATTTTAGATTTTGTCGATTTTTGAGGGCCATGTTGCAAAATAAGGCAGGTTATTTCTTCCGAATTGTACCAAAATCTCATCAGCACCAGGATGACCCACAAGCGACTTATCTACCAAATTTTGTGAAATTTGGTCCATTAGATTTTCAGCTAGAGTGGATAAAAGCTTTTGCGGGCCATTTCATAAAAAAGACAGGTTCTTTCATCCCGAATCGTACCTAAAACTAATCAGCACCAGATTCGCCCCCAAGTGACTTACATACCAAATTATATGAAATTCGGTCAATTAGTTTTTTAGTTAGAGTGGATACAAAATCTGTACAGACAGATAGACAGACACACGCACTGACAAACACACAGACACACACACATACGTCACGCTATAAATAGTTTTTTCGTATTATAGAGGTCTCGAAACGTGTAGATCCGTCGAAAACTCGAGTTGCGATTTTCGACATGATTCCAATACTTTCCCTATACATTACCATGTATTGCAGGGAAAGTAAAAATTCATAAACTATTTTAATAAAAGCCAACGTATATTCAAAACTTGAAAAAAAAATTCAATGTTTGATTTACCGTTTTAAAATAAATTAAAACTTAACTACTGCACGAATTATGTTTAAAACAGATGAATAAATTCAAAGAAATGTAAAACAATTCTTACCGTTGTCCTTTTAAATTCAATTACAATAAGATTCTTGCAACATATTTCACTTTAATAATCCCTACGCCATATAAATTGAAGAAGCAAACTTGATATAATAAAATTTCAAAGAATAAAAACTAATTCCAAGCTAATTGTCATCAATTCTGCACATATAAATGTAAATTAAGTTACAGTAAATCAAAATAGAAACGAAATGTTAATTTGTCAAGCTTCACATAAAGTTTTTAATTTCATTTGCGCAAACGTTAAACCAAACTAACTTTCTGTAATAAGTTTTATCCACTTCTAAAGGTAATTCATTTACATATTTATGAATACCTTTAAAGACTAATTTAAATTCACAGATTTAAAATGTTCTAGAAAGAAAACTTTTTCTATTTCAATAATTTGTAATTTTCACTTTGTTAAATTAAGTTAACACAATTAAAGTAATATTATGAACTTCTTTATTTCCATCAAAATGAAGAAACTAAATTTGGACAGCTGACGAAACATGGATTTATTCCGTTAAATCCGACGCAAAACAACAATCTTCTCTTTTTGTGTTTCAAATTGAATAACATTCTACAAAAGTTGTTCGTGCATGAAGTGTTTTTAAAAAAATGAACTTTTGTTTCTTCGTGAATCTGTCTATGTTACAACTGTTGCTTTTTCGGTTTGTAGAACAGTAAATACTGATTGGTACACGCCAATTTACTTTACAGAACTTGTTGCTCAAATCTGAAAAAAGCAAAACATCGCATCATTTTCAACACGTCAATGCAAGTTCGCACACTGCATTGCAAACCATCAATTATTTAAAGCGTTAAAAATTGATTTGATGAATCATTGTCCTTATGTCCTTATTCGCCTGATTTAGCATACAATGATGTTTTCTTGTTCGTTAGTAATCAAAAATAATAGACGTGATCAACTATTTAATAGCACAAAAGATGCAGTTAAAAGTTACAAATCACATGTTTCTGCTATACTCAATTCTGAGTGTCAAAAATGTTTTGAAAATTGATTTATTCAAATGAGAAATGTACTAATGCTAAAGACAATTATTTTGAAAGCGATAAAAATATTTATTTCCATACAAAAATACGTTTTGCGTAATTTTCTAAAATCTTAAATTTTCAGCCTACGTATTTTAATGAAAGCAACCCTACCATCATCTCCTATGTCAATATTTATTTATTTATTTTTATTTTTCGAACCAGAAATATAGTTTCTGCAACTGACTCTTAAAGGTTAATAAATGTATCCAATGTGATTTAAATGCCCGTAAAAACACTACCTCAAAAACCGTAAAAACACTAATATTTTTTCATCGAAAGTCAGTTTTTCTTAGATATTAATAATATCGATTTATATATCGAAATATTTACTTCGGTAAATTAAAACGCAAAAAAAAAAATATGCTAAATGGATATACATATTAAAAATTTTAACCTTGATGTACATATTTTTCATTTTTAACACTTTATAACATAGTTGAAAAGTGGTTATGATTTTGTTCAGGTAGGACCTATGGGAATATAAATGAATAATATTACCCAATTAGTTTTGGATTGAATATGTGTTGAATAAATGAAATACACTGAACTCTATGGGACCTAATTTTACAAACATTTTTAAGCGAATTTAAAATTAACAAATTGCTTCGAAAGTTTTAGGAAATATTCGAATTATCCCATAAAAAGTATGAAAAAAAATGTCAACAAAATATATTCGGTAGTTTTTTAAATAAAAATTGAAATAATAATTACATCCATATTAAACGGAGAGATCACGTGACCCACTTCAAAATAAAGTATGGCATCCCTCTTATGTCAAAACCGTGATTTGTAAAGTTATTTTTAAGTTGTATTTAGTGTTGTACCCGTCCTAAAAGCGCTTTATTTTTGCTTAATTTCTGTGCATCTATAATGTGAAACAATGCTATCACAATATATTTATGTTTAAATGATCAATGCTATCCATCTTGTGTCAAAATCATGATTTTTAACGTTCTTTTTAATTTATATTTAGTGTTGTATCCGTCCTAAAACCGCTTTATATTCTTTTATTTTTTCTGTGCATCTATATACTGCCTCAACGAAATTACAATATTTTGGAGTTTAAATGATCATCAAACTTTGATTATTTCTACAACGAAGCCTAATTTTTACATATGGCGAATGTAAACACATCAAGCTGTAGGATGAGTTGTATGAGAATTGCTGAATTTCTTTAATACAAAATTATTTAGCTCTGGAGTCTGCAATATAGCTATTATGAATGAAACACTCATTGATTTTACATAAGAAGCAGAAGATTCTATTGCCTTTCGATGAAGTTTTTAGCATGGAGTTAGAAAATGTTTTTATCTCCATGGTTTTAAGTTTTTAAGTAAAATAAATTATTTTAGTATTGTGATCATTTAAATAATATCGCCGATGAATTAAAGGAATGAAAAAAATTTCATGAATGAAATATTCACTGCTTTTATAGAGAGAGCCAGACGATTTATATTTCGATAACGTTATTTGAATAAAGTTCATTTAATTTCAAGTCCTTTTTGAAATATAATAAATTATTGTAGTATTATGGCAATATTAAAATTATCACCGCTGAATGTATCGCATTTTAGAGATGTTTAAATAAAATTGCATTTCAGTGGAAAGTGTTTCATAATCAATGCTTTGTGCATGATTGATCTTTCTTGTTTTGAAATACATCGGCACTTAATCATATGAAGTTTTATTTAAAAATGTTTAATAAACACAAATATATTTCTGCAATTTTCAATACACTTAATAGAACCATTTTACTAATTTGCATTAAAAGAATTTTTCATTGGTCATCTACAAAAACCTCCTGATTTTATTTATTATCAAATTAAAAATCAAAACTTATGTACTTGCTTTTCATGGAGCAAAATATCTTTCGTCCTATATAAATTTTATTATTAATTCCAATGAAATTTTCAAATATTGTTGATTATAAAATTAGATTTAAAAAAAAATTCTAATCTTCGAATTAAACATAAATCAGTTCATGTAATTTAATTACTTTCTCAATTCACATAAGGCGTTAAAGAGTTATATGATATTTTAATACATATGAAGTATATAAATACATAATGTTTCATTAGTTATGTGCGATGAGTAGTTACAATTTCGATTATACTAAATCATGGTATTCAAGATTTAATATTGAAAAGCATTTTAAAAAATTGACTTTCCTCTGTATTATATACTAGCAGCATATCCGTTCTTCGTACGGAGTACATAATATAAAGAAACTTATAATTCGCAATCAAGTGCAAATTCTGTTAAAATATTAAATTTATTGCTCCTAAAGAGAAATTTAAGAATATCTGTTCTCACTATGCAAAATTATCTTCACGGGCAGATCTGAAGAATAAAGCATCCTGGGTCCTTTTGTAAGCATATTTATAAGAATAAAAAGGTATTGAATCAATATATGCAACTCCGTACTACTTATATAGTCGCAGATTAGAAAATATGCCAATGTGTAAGCAGTAGATTACCGGTATTACACTATGAGTCTCAAAAATCTTTGCCAAAATTAAAGAGATGACGAAATAAATTAAAAATATCAATAATCCCTGTACTCTTTATACCAGAAGGTCGTAATTAATTCCAATATATGCCAATATATATCAAAATATATGCCAAAATACCTGAACTACTTATATTCTCGTAAAAGATATATCCGTGTATTTGTGGAAGATTACTCGTACAACGTACAATATATGAGTTTAAACAAAATTTGTCATAATAAAACAACTGCATAATAACTTGAAAATATCAATAATCCCTGAATCAATAATCCTCGAAAATATCAATAATAATAACGTTTAAACCTGAAGACAGCAATTGATATTATCCAGTCAAAAATATTTTAAGAAAAATCAAATCGTTATTTTCTAAAATATATTTTTAAATTCATTTATATATTATTCAAATCGAAAAATAATAATTAAAATTAACAGACAGATTTAATTTAATTGCGTTTCTGAGCAACATGATATAAGATAGAATCTTCCTCATAAACTGCGAAATTAAATAGCCATTTTGATATCTTTATAAATTTGCATTGTTCAGTAAAAGCTTGTGATAATAAACCATGGAGATAGATTTCCCATTTAAATTATGTTTCAAACAATTGATGTTTTCAGAAAGTGACTAATTCGCGCAAAAAATCTCCCATCAAACGCAGAGATAAGGTTTTAATTCACTTTCAAACGATTTTAAAGCTTTTCGTTTGGATAAACCACTGAGTTAGAGAGTAGAACTCCTGGGAAAATGTTTCGTTTTTCATTAATATCTCGACAACCCCTGGTCTTAGAGACTCGAAACTTGGAATAAATTTATGGGGCGCTATTTCAAGGCTATCCACAAAATTTGTTCAAATTAAGATCAGCTGTTCTCCCGTGATGATGAGACAAACGAAAATGTCGTTTTTTACTAATATCTCGAGAACTACTTACTGATCGTAGAAACTCCAAACATAGACTAAATTTTAAGTGGGACTATTTCCAGGCTACCCACCAAATTTCATATATATCGGTTCAGCCGTTCTACCGTGATGACGGACAAACATACAGACAGACAGATTTTCAATTTTATTTATATATACCAAATGTTAAAAATGAAACTGCTTAGTCTAATTAAATTTGAAATTGCAACACTTAAAGGCAGATTGGATTTCTCTATAAATTAGTATAGAAAAAGGTCGCAGTAGCATAGCCAAATAGTTTTGTAGTTCAGCAGAAGCGGTAGCTGATATATTGCAAATCCTGGTTACTTGTAACTTATGCATTATGTTAGTTATGCATTTCAAAATCTTTATTTTTTTATTAAAATGTATTTATATCAAAGTGTTGTTTTAATGAACATAAAATGCAACTGTCATAGCATTATACTATTTTATTTTAACTCGACTGTAAGTGGGCATGAACAATCAATAATATAATACATAAAAATAAAAATTACAATTAACGTTTCTAATTCAATTATCTCCGAAACCACGCAGTGTATATTATTGATTAAAGTAATGAAGTAGAGCCCATTAAATATTCTGGTTCAAGTTTTATCACCCTACAGCAAAGTCCGGATTAACAAGAATTAAAAACATGTGTTATCTGTCTCTATACTTATGTATATGACTTTACTAACTATACCTTCAGAATATTTATGTACATATTTTTTCACTAGTTTAAAGAAGTAAGTTCATGACTGAAAGCGTATAAAAATTTGTATCACATCTATATAAATAAAATTGAAAAAATGTCTGTCTGTCTGTTTGTCCCGTCATCACAAGAGAACGGCTGAACCGAATTTGATAAAATTTTGAGGGTAGCCTGGAAATAATCCCACTTAAACTTTAGTCTATGTTTGGAGTTTTTACGATCAGTGGCTCTCGAGATATTAGTAAAAAACGACATTTTAGTTTGTCTAATCATCACGAGAGAACGGCTGAAACGAATTTGATAAAATTTTGTGGATAGCCTTGAAATAGCCCCCCAATAAATTTAGCCCAAATTTAGAGATTCTAAGACCAGGAGTTGTCGAGATATTAATAAAAAACGAAACATTTTCCTAGGAGTTCTACTCTCTAACTACGTAATTTATCCAAACGAAAAGCTTGAAAATCGTATGAAAGTGAATTGAAACCTTATCTCTACGTTTGATGGGAGACTTTTTGCGCGAATTAGTCACTTTCTGAAAACATGACTTTTTTTAAACATGATTTAAGTGGGAAATATATCTCCGTGGTCTATTTTCACAAGATTTTACTGAACAATGAAAAGTATAAAACAAGAAAGATCCATCATGCTTAAAGCATTGACTATGAAACACTTTCCAACTTCAATGCAATTTTATTTAAATAAGTCTAAAATGCTATACATTCCTCGGTAATATTTTATAACTTAGCACAATACTACATTAATTTTTTATATTTGAAAACTTGAACCGTCATTGAAAAAAATGAACTTCATTAAAATGAAGGCATTGAAATATAAATTGCCTGGTTCAAATATCTCTAAAATGCGATACACTCCACGGTAATATTTTTAAATCTATCATAATACTACGATAATTTATTATATTTGAAAACTTCCTCGAAAACAACTGAAATTAATTCAAATGACGTCATAGAAAAAATAACACGCCTGGATCTTTCAATAAAAACAGCATTTCATTCATAACTCTGTCCCATTCATTTCCTTCAATACCATAATAATTTATTTTATTTAAAAATTAAGACCATGGAGCTACAAGTAATTAAACTCTATGCTTAAAACTTCATCGAAAAAAAATCGTCCTTCTCTTTATAAAATCAATTAATATTTCATTCATATCAGCCATGCAGACTCCATGGGCTAAATTATTTTGTGTTAAAGAAATACAGCAATTCTAATACAACTATCTCTACATATTTTGCAGTTTACATTTTACATAAGTGAAAAATAGGCTTCGTTGTAGAAATAATCAAATTTGGATAATCATTTAAACTGAAATATATTGTATTTGCGTTGTTTCAGTATGTAGATGCACATAATTTAAGCAAAAATAAAGTAGTTTTAGGACGGATACAAAGCTCAATATGAATTAGAAAGAATTTAAAAAATCACGATTTTGAAACAAGATGGATGCCATATATTATTTTGAAGTGGGTCATGTGATCTTTTCATTTCATGGTCACGTGATCGTTTCATATAAGAGGTGAAATTGTTATTTTAATTTTTATTTTAAAAACTACTGAACATATTTCACTGAATTTTTCTTTCATATATTTTATGGAACAATTTGAATATTACCTAAAATTTTCGAAGCAATTTGTGAATTTTAAATCCGCTTAAAAAATGTTTGAAGAATTAGGTCCCATAGGGTTCAATGTATTTCATTTTTCAACCCGGGTTCAATCCAAAACTAATTGGGTGATATTATTCATTTATATTCCCATAGGTCCTACAGACCGTCTGAACAACATACTAAAATTTCATTTTGATTAAGTCATTTTCACGGCAGTTATCGTGCTAACGGACATACAGACAGACAGACAGGCAGATTGAATGAACAAAGTCATAAGCGCTTTTCAACTTTGTTGTAAAGTGTTAAAAAACAAACCACGAGATTTCGCATATTTGCATCTTGGATATGACGCAGAACAAAACGTTCAAAGCAATGCATTGGGAAAAATGTTACTTTCAACAAGAAAGATCAATCATGCTTAAAGCATTGATTATGACACACTTTCCAACTTCAATGAAATCTTATTTAAACATGTCTAAAATGCAATACATTCCCCGGTAATATTTTAAAACTAATCACAATACTACATTAATTTATTATATTTGAAAACATAAACCTTCATCGAAAAAAATGATCATTAAAATAGCGTCATTGAATTATAAATCGCTTGGTTTAAACATCTCTAAAATGCGATACATTCCTCGAAAATATTTTTAAAACCATCATAATACTACGATAATTTATTATACTTGAAAACTTCATCGAAAACAACTGAAATTCACTCAAATGACGTCATAGAAAAAATAAAACGCATGGATCTCTCTATAAAAACAGCATTTCATTCATAACATTTTTCCATTCATGTCATTCATCTGAATACTATAATAATTTATTTTATTTAACAATTAAGACCATGGAGCTACACGTAATTAAACTCTATGCATAAAACGTCATCGAAAAAAATCATTTTTCTGTTTGTAATATCAATGAATAATTGATTCATATCAGCTATGCAGACTCCATGGACTAAATGATTTTGTGTTAAAGAAATACAGCAATTCTAATACAACACATTCTACATATTTTGCTGTTTATATTTTACATAGGTGAAAAATAGACTTCGTTGTAGAAATAATCAAATTTGGATGAGCATTTAAACTCAAATACATTGTAATTGCGTTGTTTCAGTATGTAGATGCACAGAATTTATGCAAAAATAATGTGATTTTAGGACGGATACAACACTCAATATGAATTAAAAAGAATTTTAAAAATCACAATTTTGAGACAAGATGTATGCCATATATCATTTTGAAGTGAGGCACGTGATATTTTCATATCATGGTCACATGATCGCTTCATATAATGTTATTATTATTTTAATTTTTATTTAAAAAACTACTGAACATATTTCGCTATTTTTTTAACACTTTACAACAAAGTTGAAAAGTATTTATAACTCTGTTCATTCTGTCTGTCTGTCTGTCTGTCCGTTAGCACGATAACTGCAGTAAAAATTACTTAATCAAAATGAAATTTTAGTATGTTGTTCAGACGGTCTGTAGGACCTATGGGAATATAAATGAATAATATCACCCAATTAGTTTTGGATTGAACCCGGGTTGAAAAAATGAAATACATTGAGCCCTATGGGAACTAATTTTTCAAGCATTTTTTAAGCGGATTTAAAATTCACAAATTGCTTCGAAAATTTTAGGCAATGTTCAAATTGTTCCATAAAATATATAAAAAAAATTCAACGAAATATATTCAGTAGTTTTTTAAATAAAAATTAAAATAATAATAACACCTCTTATATGAAGCAATCACGTGACCATGATATGAAACGATCACGTGACATACTTCAAAATGATATATGGCATCCATCTTGTCTCAAAATCATGATTTTTAAAGTTCTTTTAAATTCATATTGAGTGTTGTATCCGTCCAAAAACTACTTTATTTTTGCCTAAATTCGGTGCATTTACATACTGAAACAACGCAATAACAATATATTTGTGTTTAAATGCTCATCTCAAATTTGATTATCTCTACAACTAAGTCTATTTTTCACCTATGTAAAATGTAAACAGCAAAATATGTAGAATGAGTTGTACTAGAATTGCTGTAATTCTTTAACACAAAATCATTTAGTCCATGGAGTCTGCTTAGCTGATATGAATGAAATATTCATTGATTTTAGAAAGAGAAGGACGATATTTTTCGATGAAGTTTTACACATATAGTTTAATTACTTGTAGCTCCATGGTCTTAATTTTTAAATAAAATAAATTATTATAGTATTGTGATGAATGACATGAATGGGGGAATTATTTATGAATGAAATGTTGCTTTTATAGAGAGAGCCAGGCGTGTTATTTTTTCTATGACGTCATTTCAATGGATTTCAGTTGTTTTCGATGAAGTTTTCAAATATAATAAATTATCGTTGTATTATGACAATTCTAAAATTATTACCGAGGAATGTATCACATTTTAGAGATGTTTAAACCAGGCAATTTATACTTTAATGCCGTCATTTGAATGAAGTTAATTTTTTTTATGAAGGTTTAAGGTTTCAAATATAATAAATTAATGTAGTATTGTGATAAGTTTTAAAATATTACCGAGGAATGTATTGCATTTTAGACATGTTTAAATAAAATTGCATTGACGTTGGAAAGTGTTTCATAATCAATGCTTTAAGCATGATTGATCTTTCTTGCTTTATATATTTTCTGGAACAATTTGAATATTTCCTAAAATTTCCGAAGCAATTTGTGAATTTTAAATCCGTTTAAAATAATGTTTGAAAAATTAGGTCCCATAGGGCTCAATGTATTTCATTTTTTCAACCCGGGTTCAATCCAAAACTAATTGGGTGATATTATTCATTTATATTCCCATAGGTCCTACAGACCGTCTGAACAACATACTAAAATTTCATTTTGATTAAGTAATTTTTACGGCAGTTATCGTGCTAACGGACAGACAGACAGAGAGAATGAACAAAGTCATATGCACTTTTCAACTTTGATGTAAAGTGTTAAAAATCAAAATGGCTATTTAATTTCGCAGTTTATGAGGAATATTTAATCTTATATCATGTTGCCCAGAAATGCTATTAAATTAAATCTGTCTGTTAATTTTAATTATTATTCTTTCGATTTGGATAATTAATAAATGGATATAAAAATATATTTTAGAAATGAGCAATTTGATTTTTCTTATAACATTTTTGACTGGATAATATCAATTACAGTCTTCAAGTTTAAACGTTAATATTCTTGATATTTTCGGGATTATTGATTCAGGGATTATTGATATTTTTATGCTATTATGCAATTGTTTTATTGCGACAAAAATTGTTTAAACACATATATTGTACGTTGTATTAGTAATCTTCTACAAATACACGGGTACATCTTCTAATCTACGAGAATACAAGTAGTACATGTATATTGGCATATGTTATGATATATATTGGCATATATTGAAATAAATTGCGACCTTCTGGTATAAAAAGTATAGGGATTATTGATATTTTCAATTTATTACGGCATATCCTTTATTTTGGTAAAGATTGAGACTCATATTGTAATACGGGTAATCTTTTACTAACACACTGGCATATTTTCTAATCTGCGACAATATAAGTAGTATGGGGTTGCATATACTGATTCAATTCCTATTTTTTTTTTTTTTTTTTGTAAATTTGCTTACAACAGGGTCCAAGATGTTTTATTCTTCAGATCTTCTCATGAAGATAAAATTGCATAGTGAGAACATATATTTTTAAACTTCTCTTTAGGGGCAATAAATTTAATATTTTAACAGAATTTGCACATGATTGCGAATTATAAGTTTCTTTATATTATATACTCGTATAAAGAACAGGTATGTTGCTAATTAATATATAAATGTAAATATTAAAAAAAATGCTTCTAATCTGCATACTTCCTAAAAAACGTGATCGATTTACATGACACATTTCTCAATAAATGAGACAAGGGAATATTTTTAATTTCTTTTTTATCCTTCTATACGCGTATATACAAGAAGGTTAAATCAGTTTTTGTCAGACTCTACAGACCGCTTGTAACTCCAAACTGGCATAACAGATATATTTTCCCACTGATTTGTTACGTTTATTGAAAGCATGCGTACGGTTTAAACATTTTAAATTTTAGACAGAGTTAATTTTAGTGGAGCAATATCTCAAACAACGGCGGGTATATCTGATTTTTTTAATGTAAGAGATTGTCTAATGGAGCCTTGTACTTCAATAATTTCATAATCATTTTTATACTGTTTGTACTGAAAATGAATCATTAAATGCATTTTCAAAGAGCTAAATATACTTAAAAAAAACGATATTAATCGGTGATTTGAATATTTTTCAAATTTCAAAGATAAAAATTCATTTTGAAACGCAAAACATAATTCAGCAGCACGAACTTCGCATTTATATAAAAATGAACTTAAATCTTCACGAAACGACGAAACTAAGTTTTCTAAAATTAACTTTTAAACAGTGTTTTCACTTTAAAATTAGCCTTTTTTTTCGTTTTAATCAAATAAAAATTCCTCCATGATGAGTTCAAACTAAGTACGCTTCGAGAAACAGAGGAAAGCAAAAGTTTAAAAGCAGTAATTGCATCAATGAAAAATCCTATTTAATGTTCTAGAAGAAAATAATTTTCCTTAAAAGAATGTTTTATCGTCTTCGTATTAAATGAACCAGCATTAAAAAAATTAACGCAAACAACGGTTTTAATAACTTTGTAGTTGAAGAGAAATGTAGAAATAAAAAAATAATAAGCCTTGTTTCTACAAGTTTTATTTTTAACTGAATAATATTTCAATGTAAGTATAAGGGGATGTCATAATTTTATCCAAATATGTGAAATCAGATATTGTCAATTTTAATTTGGTAACTGTAAAAACTTAAGAGAATGTATTCTTCAAAATATATATTAAGATATATATTAAAACTTCACTCAATAAGTCTCCGGTCTGACACATATATGGCAACACTGTTGACAGACCTATATGATTTCTGGATAGTATCAACCTTCAAACGCCACGTGTCAAAATTTCATGAAATTCTGACAATTAGTTTATAGGTTACAGTGGTTTTAGTGACCCCAGTTGTGTAATTTTCAAAACAATGGATAAAAGAGAATTTCGTGTGTTGATTAAACATTGTTTCTTGATGGGGGAAAATTCCGTTGAAGCCAAACAGTGGCTTGATAAGCGTTATGTAGACTCAGCACCAGGGAAATCAACTATTATTGACAGGTATGCTTAATTTAAATGCGGTCGTACAAATACCGATGATGGTGAACGATCTGGTCTCCCAAAATCGGCGGTTGTTCTGGAAAACATAAAAAAAAATCCACTCAATAGTTTTGAAAGACCGTAAAGTGAAGTTGCGTGAGATAGCTGACACCTTAAAGATATCAGAATGTAGTGTGTTTACAATTTTACACGAAAATTTGGGCATGCGTAAGTTGCTTTCGAAGTGGGTGCCGCGTTTGCTCACACCGGACCAAAAACAACAACGCCTCGACGATTCAGAGCGCTGTTTGGAGCTGTTCAAGCGAGATAAGAAGGATTTCTTGCGTCGGTATGTGACAATGGATGAAACATGGATCCATTACTACACACCTGAATCAAAAAGATCGTCAGCTGAGTGGACAGCAGCCGGTGAAAGTCGTCCAAAGCGACCCAAAAGTCAGCTGACAAGGTTATGGCATCCGTATTTTGGGACGCGCATGGTATTTTGTTCATCGACTATCTTAATAAAGGTAAAACTATCAATAGCGAATGGCATTATTGGATCGATTGAGTGTAGAAATCAAGAAAATACGGCCTCACATGCAAAAGAAAAAAGTGCTATTCCACCAAAACAATGCTCCGTGTCACAAGTCTATGAAAACGATGGTTAAATTATATGAATTACGCTTCGAAATGCTTCCTCACCCTCCGTACTCTCCAGATCTGGCACTCAGCGGCTACTGACTTTCTGCAGACATAAAAAAGATGCTCCAGGGAAAGAAATTTGGCTCAAATGAAGAAGTGATTGCCGAAACTGAGGCCTATTTTGACAAATCGTTCTACAACAAAAGCATCGAAAAGTTAGAGGAGCGTTGGAATAAATGTATCACTCCTGAAGGAGTGTATGTTGCTGAATAAAATCGAATTTCTAAAAAAAATTGTTTTTCTTACTTATTGAGTGGGCCATGTATATAAAATCCGTATTACATACATATAATTTATAAAATCTGAATTACATGCTACCCTCTTTCGACCAGAAATGTTGCTTCGTCAAAAATATTGAAGATGCATTTAGTGCATCGATGCATTGCCGGAAGATGCATTGCCGGAAAGTGCATTGCCGGAGCAACGTATCGCCTCTATAGTAGAGCATACGCTATCGCTAACTGCAACCATGGGCGCCCATATTGGACAACCAGGGGGGCAATTGCCCTCCCCCCGGATGTAAGCGGTCACAACGGCAGACATCAAACTTATCTATTTTAAACGTCGTATAGTTCAGTTTGCCCCCACCCTGGATGGGAGCACACGACTGCACCCCATAGAACAACACTCCTTGTACGACCCATAGTACTCTCTGTAGTTCTCCTTGTATTTGCAAACAATAGTTAAAATCCCCTCTCAAATATATTTAATATTGCATATGTAAGTTATCATTACGTACGTGATCTACACTCACGTCTATAAAATAAGCACTAAAGTGTAAATCGGCCACTTATCAGAAACGACTGCAACAATTTATTCCAAATTTTGTAGTAAAATAGGATAGGACTCTGCCTATTATATGCATACAATAAAAAAAGAATTTCGAATGCATACTTACACATTAAAAATAAATGTAATAAATTGAGAAACCGGCAGGTCGTAGATTTGAATGTGACATTTCTGTCAATAAGGAATATGACCTCCTCTTCCAATAATGGACACTTGTCAAGGACGATTCATGTTACCGATTAAGTGCTCAATGAGGTCGGAAAACAGCGATCCCCACTCTTGTATGAGAGCGCGTTGGAGCTCTTGGATCGTGTTTGAAAGGGTTTGACGGGAAGCAACAGCTCTCCCGAGAATATTCCGTACACCCATACATGCTCTATTGGGTTTAGGTCTGGAGAATACGCTGGCCACTCCATTCGCAGGATCCCTTCTGTCATCAAACAATCGTTTACGATACGAGATCTATGTGGCCGGAAATTGTCATCCATAAGTACAAACTCAGAACCTATTGCACCCGCATAAGTGCAAACGTAGCGATCAAGGATTTTGTCGCGATAAATTTGGCCAGTCACAGTGTCGCAGAGGACGAAATGGAGGTCAGTACGTCCGCTGAAGGAAATCCCAGTCCAGACAAGGATACCACCACCAGGAAAAGAGTGTCTCTGGACGATGTTAATCACGTGATACCGTGTACCAGCCTCTCTCCATACAAAAATCCTTCGAGCGTCCGAATGCAAAGATCTACACTCATCGGTGAATATTACATTGCTCCAAATAGCTATGGTCCAACTGACGTGTTCCTGATACCATTGCAGACGGATTGCGCTGTGCCTCGCAGACAATGGAACACAAATAATTGGCCTCTGCGCATAAAATCAATGTGTGGATAATTTCCCTCTCAAATTGTTACGGATGTTGGCCTAACTGTAGAAGAAGCGAAGCTAGAACATAAAGCAGGCTCTGTTGCTTGCCTGTTGCGTCTAACCAATAACGGTAAGTAACGGTCATCGGAAGATGTTGTAACTCGAGAGTGACTCGAACTTGGCTTCTGCTTATTGTTTTGCTGTTTTGGAATTAGGTCCATAAGTATGAAATCACGGAATGTTTGGTATCTGAAGAATTCAGAAACTTCTTCAATTGACTGGTCGGATTCTAACCTGATCACGGTTCGCCATCGTTAACCATCATTCTTTTGACATGCCTCCTTTTGGACATATTGAATGAAATGACTATTTCGGGTTTTCACCTCTAACATCCGTAGAAGTGAGACTGAACAAAAAGAAACACCTGCTTTTACCAAGACTCTGATTTACGTATTTGGCACTAAGCCAACTACTATTATCACATACTGTACTTGCAGTATGCAACAAGTTCAGTCCGACAAAACTCATTCGATCGCTCGTGATCTGAGAATTTGCATTTCGTGCAAGTTGCATTCGTGCTTATTTCTTTGGAGGCGGGTGTATATATTAAGATATATAATTTATGAAAATCGGCTTGCATATTAGCCGCCTTCGTCGATCAGCAAGATTGCATTTTGAAAATTTTGGGAGATGCTTTTAGTCAGCAGACGAACCGGATCATCTACGTTGAGGCCCTATGGGCCAGCCCACTATACGCCATCGCTAACTGCAACAATGGGCGGCCATAAGGGAGGGCCAGGGGCACACTTTCCCTCCCATGGATGTGCAAAATCGCAACAGCGGATATCAAACTAGTTCATTTTTGACATCTAATCTTTTAGTTTACTCCCACTATAGAAAAAGTTCTATGGGAGTCCATGACTGTATGACCATAGCACTATTAGAGTGTGGGACATCCCAGTGGTTAGAGTGAGGGGAGTACACTCGAACGCCGGTTCCCGGCTTTGCCCAAACTGTCCTATTACTCAACGCGGAACAGAGGCACGTTAAATAAGTGGCCCCGTAGGTCCTTCCGCGCGGTTGGTGATAAGGGAGGAAGGACAAGGTTCCTGTAGATTCTGCCCCACTGATTTCCGGTCTAAAATGGGTTGTTCTTCCTGGTAGTCAAATCAGATACCTTACACCTTCAGATAGGTAGAACGGTTTGGGTCGCAGAAACCCATAACACGTCACCCCTTGTGCGCATCGTAGTATTCCCTATATCTCCGATGAGAACTACAGTTAAAATTCTCTCCAAAGCATTTAACAATCCATATGTAAGTTACCTACGTACGTGTTCTATATTTCAAAATCCTCATAAAGTTTTTAGGTATAAAATCTATGATTCAAAATCCTAATTTGAAATATCCCTACGTGCGTAATCTGTATTTCTAAAACCTTATTTAAATCATTAGTACGTATGTGATATATATTTTAAAATCTTACATTATTATTCCAGACGTGATCTATATTTTAAAAATATTATTTAAATTATTCTTCCGTGTACGCGATCTATATTTCAAAATCCCTATTTAAAGCATTACCTACGTGATCTATATAAATCCTCTCCTCTTCACTGTTCACAGCGTATTCATTTAATGGTTGAAAGAACAATATGTTGGAAGTCACGTGAGTATATCTAAATCCCGCTTGAATAGAAACCCAATAGGGCTGAAAGCCACTACAATGACGTCTTCTAAGCACGTGATGTGGGCCAATCTGAAGAGAAACGCATATTTAGAACTTTGAAACAGAATAAAAAGCCACACCGAACTATTTTGAACAGAAGATAGTCCGTTCTCTTAATTTTTACTTTCTCATATGCAGTGTTGAGTAAGTATTGTTTTAACGAAAATTTTTGATTTCGAGATTTTGATGCAAATATGTGTTTCAGCACGTTCTCTGCACGCTTTAACTGTTTTTACATTCTTATACTATTGAATATAGTATAGAAGAAAGTATTGTTTTCACATCAATTTTCGATTTCGAGATTTTAAAGCTAATATATGATTTAGAGCCTCATGAATGCGTTTATACTATTGTTTATTTTCTGATACTATAGACAGTAGAGAAAGTATTGTTTTTAAGAAAATTTTCGATTTCGAGATATTGATGTTAATATATGTTTTAATATCTGTTAAACACATGTTTTATATAGTAGTTATTAGTATACGTAGCCGCAAAAATCCACCATATTAATTATTAATAATTTTATCATTTAAATGTATTTACCAAATGTAACACTTATTAACATAATAGTTACTAGAGCTGCTTTCGTGTTGTAATACAGTACGACTACTATTGATAAATACACTGACCACTACGAATTCAACACCTTTCCTCAAAATGTTTGTGTAAAAGATTACCTGATTAATATTTAATGCCTGTCGTTGGACCTGGACTTGTTATCCAGTCATCTGCCATTCTCACACACACTTTTTCCATGAGCATACAATATTGGCTGTACACTCGATTCTTGACATTCAGCATCATCATACTACTGTTTAATCACAGGAGCACACGTCGGCTTATTAAAATCGTCAAAATCTAAAATAAAAGTCTGTCTTTGCTAAAATGTATCAGATAAATGTTTGTTGTTTTATACGTAATTTTTCTTCTTCTTCGGCCCAGATCATCCAGACAACCCGAGGGTGTAAGTTACTTGTTTAGACGAACGAGAAGTGCCACCCAATTTAGACAGGAACACAGTGGGGGATGCATCCACTGGGACCGTACCCTTCTTCCCTTACCACCAACCTTTCGGAAGGACTTACATACCCACATGTTTAACATGGTCGTTCTCCGAATGAACACGACGGCGATTTCGCCAGAGGTGGGATTCGAACTCGTGTCGACCGAGTACAATACCCACGCGCTAACCACTGGGCTGTTGGGCCCAATAAAATTCATTTTTTAGGATGGAAGCAATAAGTCCAACCTATTACTCTAGAACTGGTACTCTTAGCCCGTTTTTGTGGTTCCGTATTTTTGCAACGTCGCCTTTGAAAATACGTCCAGTGGTCAAACAAAATTAGAATTGAATTAAAACTGCAAAGATAGAGAAATTTAAAATAATTAGCTTTGTTATTTTGTGCAATTAAATTGAATTATGAAAGAAAGGAGTAGCAAATTAATTTGTGTCTCTATTGAAAGTCACGTGCTGCTTACATCATATTTTTACAGTTATTTAATCGATTTGTTAACAACTATAACGGATCAGAAATTCAAACTCAGGAGAAAAAATTATATTAACATATTTCCCTCTTCAATAAGATTATTTAAAAACTAAAAAATACTTCCAAGAACATACATTAAATTGCATGCAAAAAGTAATCGTTTCTTTTAGAAACTAAAACAGCATGCTTTCAACGCTGAATGACATATATTTAAAAGAAAAAAAAACTACACTAAGTGCCTCTTAACGTAACATTTCATGTTCTTTAAATACTTACATAGCTCGTCAAAGTAATAAGAATGAAAATATTCATAACCGACATGAAAAGAAAGTAATTATGCGAAGTTACTATATTTGCTTGTAGAGATATTTTAAATTGCAAGCGCTTCGTTTTTAATTTGGATCTGTCTGGAAAGATGTAGAATAATCGATTTATTAAAAGTTATGTTATGAAAGAAATTGTTTCTATATAGAAGAATCTTATGACGACATTAAGCTGTTATAAGTTAAGAGTACACATATTACAAGTTAAGATTATATAAGTTACTAGCAGCATACCCGTTCTACGTACGGAATATATAATATAAAGAAACTTATAATTCGCAATCATGTGCAAATTCAGTTGAAATATTAAATTTATTGCTCCTAAAGAGAAGTTTAAGAATATCTGTTCTCACTATGCAAAATTATCTTCATGGGCAGATCTGAAGAATAAAACATCCTGGCCCCTTTTGTAAGCAAATTTACAAAAAAAAAAGGAATTGAATCAATACATGCAACCCCGTCCTACTTATAATGTCGCAGATTAGAAAATATGACAGTGTGTTAGTAGAAGATTACCCGTATTAGAATATGAGTCTCAAAAATATTTGCCAAAATAAAAGAGATGACGTAATAAATTGGAAATATCAATAATCCCGTAATCTATACCAGAAGGCGTAATTGATTCCAATATATGCCAATATATAACAAAATATATGCCAATATACCTGTACTACTTATATTCTCGTAGATTAGAAGATATAACGCATTTGTAGAAGATTACTCGTACAAAGTACTATATATGAGTTTCAACAATTTTCGTCATAATAAAACAATGGCATGATAACTTGAAAATATCAATAATCCCTGAATCAACAGTCCCCGAAAATATCAATTATAAGCCTGTTAAAACCTGAAGACCGTAATTGATATTATCCAGTCAAAAATGCAATGTTAATGACATTTATTTTATATGCATATCTTTATTATTCAAATAGGAAAAGATTTTGTATAAAATCGTATGCGGCATAACACATTGGATCCGTTGCTAAGCGACATGATATCATTTGCTTCAAATAAATTGATGGAAATCATATCGTCTGAATAATGCGATCTCCATGGAAGGTTTGCCGACATTTTAGTTAATTTAGCGATAACTTAAAAAATCGCCAAATTTATCGCCAAGTCGGACTGTAGAATTAACTGATAGACCCATTTTGCGACAAATTGACGAAACATCATCACAATACTATCCCCTAACAAAATGCAATTATTTTCATTTATTAAGCGCGATTTTATCAATTCCAGGATATTTTTATGGACTCACAAATACTTTTATCAATTTCGTGATATAAAAAAACATTCGTTAAATGTGTTACTAAGTAGGAGGGATGGATTGATCGACAAATGCTACCGAAACATCATTTCAGTACTCTATTCTAAAAAACAAATCAGTGATTTGCGCCAATTTTATAAATTTGTAAACATTTCCGCTAATTTAGTAAAGTTTAAGAGAAGTTACCAAGTTATTTAGAGATATTCCGCTAAATTCGTAGCTCTGAATTTGCAGATCTGAAGAATACAATATCCTGTTCCCGTTTGTATATACTAAATGAAAACCCTAAAATTATATTATAAGATACACCCGTTCTAATCTTTTTCTGCTTCAACAATCGGTTAAATGAATTTATTGGGTAAACACAATATATGAGTTTATTAGCTAAACACAATATATGAGCTGGAAACCTCTTTGCTAAAATAAATGAAAGTGATGTACGCAGTCGGCAATTTATATAATTAAAAGAACAATCAAACCGTTCATTTAAAAATATATTTTACATCCATTTATTTATTATTCAAATAGAAAAAATAATAATAAATATTAACAACACATTCAATTTCATTCCGTTGCCGAGCAACATGATATAAGATCGAATCTTCCTCATAAAATGCGAAATTTAATAGCCATTTTTATTTCTTTATACTTTTCATTTTTCAGTTAAAGCTTGTGAAATATAAACCAAGGAGATAGATTTGCCATTTAAATAATGTTTCAAACAATTGATGTTTTCAGAAAGTGACTAATTAGTGCAAAAAATCTCCCTCCAAACTCTGAGATACAGTTTTAATTCACTTTCAAACGATTTTCAAGCTTTTCGTTTGGATAATCTACGGAGTTAAAGAGGAGAACTCCTAGGAAAAAGTGTCGTTTTTCATTAATATCTCGACAACCCCTGGTCTTAGATACTCGAAACTTGGGCTAAATTTATGGGGGCTATTTGAAGGCTATCCACAAAATTTCATTAAATTCGATTCAGCCGTTCTCCCGTGATGATGAGACAAACGAAAATATCGTTTTTTACTAATATCTCGAGAACCACAGATCGTAGAATTCCATATATGGACTAAATTTTAAGTGGGACTATTTCCAGGCTACCCACAAAATTTCATCAAATTCGGTTCAGCTGTTCTCCCGTGATGATGGGACAAACAGACAGACAGACAGACAGACAGACAGACAGATTTTCATTTTTATTTATATAGATTAATATAAAGATATAATAAGCTATTAATATACAGTTGTGATAAGTTAAGAGCTTTTAGTAAAAATCGGCAGAACTGGTTGCCATAGGCTACCAGTATTACATAAAAAAAGAATATGCTCGTGTTTCTTTCTGCCAATCTCTCTGTGTGTGTATCTGTGCATCTGTACACCGAAAAATCCAAGCTTCAGACAGCTACGAAATTCGGTACCAAGGCACTTCACTTCGCAAACGATATGGATTTCCGATATTTTTTTAATTCGAATTGCGTTGAAAGTTATGGCTATTTAAAGCTGAAAAACTGTCGAAATTTCGACATCAAAATGAGTTTTATTGGAGCAGACGATTTGCGAATGCAAAGTATCCAAAAGTAAGAGTTTTGATTAAATGGTAGCCATTTTGTTTGGGCGAAAAAAATAGCTGCTTTCAAACTAGGGGTTTTAATTTATTATTTTTCGAGCTTTGCGCATTTAAATATTTCGTTCTAAGTGTTTTTAATTTCCTTTTAAATTTTGGTATTATATATCATTACGTTAAAAGAGTATTAGGTTAAATTAACTAGGGTGTGGCTCAACTTGACTTTCTCATACTAGAATTTATTAATTTTTTTCAAATTTTACAAGAAAATATTTGAAAAATCTGTATTGTACATCCAAATAATTACAACTATAGCTTGTTACCTTTCACTTTAAAGGGCTTGTAAACATTTTCGATTGATACTACACTTGATACGATACTCTACCCCCCTCCCGAGGAGGGCTAATAACTTCACGAAGGAAACAAATTATATCAGGGTTATTTTTCACAACAATGACAGAAACCATAAAGTCCCGTGATCATGGATCCATAAATAAACCCTTTTGTGCATGTTTATGTCAAATTCTGTCCTATGCTGTCATGTCAAAAAATATAAAATTTCAAACAAATTTCGAAATTTTTGCTCGGATTTAAAAAATTCTATCTAGTTCTAGATTTTTTGATAACAAAGCAGGATATAAAGTTTCATTAGAATCCATTAATATGTGTGGCCGTTATAGTGTAAACAAGAAATCGACCATAGACATACATACCTACATGCAGACAAACATACATCACTCCAAAAATAATCAAAACGTGTTCAAAGGGTCTTAAAACATGTATTAGCATCAAAATATCAAAATCAAAAATTTTCGTGAAAACAATACTTTTTCAATACTATGAAATAGCAAAAATGGCAAAATTCTAGTGGAAACTCACTAAGAGAGGACTTATTATAATTTTTTAATTTTATTTCTCGGGTAAGATTTTATATTCACGCTACGTAAATCACAGCTCTGTTATGTTTTCATGATGTGAGTTGATATGAAAGCAACGTAAAATATATTCCTTTTAATAATTTTGAATCTCTGTTTCTAATTGTGCAAGAGCTTAGTTTTAAAGAATATACTTTTAACTTAATCAAACGAAAGCCATGTAACCGAATCGTATGAGCCCTATCACACACGCTCAGTTTTTTGTTGTAAGCGAGCGCAACGTAAAAGTACTGTTTGATTTTCGCGAATTCGCTGCATATTCCAGTGTTATTTTAATCAGAGATTTGCCTCTTAATTACGGGCAATGCCGGTACATTTTATAGTAAATAATGAAATATAATATGCTTATACTTGTGCACACACGCCACAGCAAAATCATTAAATAACCACCAACTACACAACTTAGTACACATATACTTCCGGACAAGCCGAAGAACATGTCAAAAATTGTTTTTTCTTAAGTTTTATTATTTTATTTATTGTTTAAGAGATAATTTCATTCATTAGTAGCAATCCAATTTCCGAAGTGTTCGATCTTAATATCTTCTTAATAGCCTCATGGAGCTCTTGTAAAAAATTGATTGGTATCAGCAAAATATGTTCCTAATTTTTAAATTGATGCAAAACTTTTCAAAAATCAATTGATGTTTTTCTACGCAAATAGGTAAAATGCATTTTAATGTCATAAAATCACCTAGGCTGCTACTCTTATGAATATTCAGATTTACGGTCATTTATTATAGTTTTAGACTAAATTTGTTGAAACTGAGATTTAATTTAAAAGCGATTTTGTTAACGAAACATTTAGAACTAGATAGAATTTTTAAAATTCCAGCGAAAACTTCAAAATTTATTCGATATTTTATAGTTTCTTAACTTAGCATATGAAAAATATGGCATGATCATACTTAAAAGATGTTATTAATGGTTGAATTATCACGAAACTTAGTTTCAATTATGAGTGAAAATAGTCATGTTTTAAAAAATTTGGCGAGCTGGAAACTCGCTTAGCTCTCACATTGTATATCTTCAATCAAGAGTTTTGTTTTTCAAGTCCTATAAAATGAAAGGTTACATTTCTACAACTGGGATTATTTCGACCGTAGGCACATATTTTTAAATTATTTCTTTTAAAATTTGCAAATGAATAATAAAAAATCTCAAAAATTTAATTCACAAGCTAAAAAATAGATTCTGTTATCAGAAAATCCAGTGGAGTTTAGTCAATTCTTCTGTTACTTGTTCTTTATTCTTAGCCTATACAATCTTAACCTTCATTGTATCACATAAATTTAACTTCTCAATTTGTTATGCAGAGATTAATTTGTTTTAACCTATGTGACGGGAAGAGTCCACATAACATTAGTTTGATTTATCTGACGTAGGTAAACACCTTAAAATTTCCCTTAAAACAATTTAATGAAAGACGTTCAACATTTCGCAAAATACATATATCTGGACACTGTGTTTCTTTCAGGGCTTTTTGTCCGGGAGGGGCGTATGAAATTTTAAGAGGGGCGCATTTTCTATTCACCATATATAAATATATCTAAATGCTGTATCACATAAATAAAATCGGGGTTGACATAAATGATATTGTTGAATAGTTTTATGGATTTACAAATTTTTAAATCTGCTGAAAATGTATATGTATATAGGTAATTTGTTTTTATAGTATTGAAAGCGTCATGAAGAAAATGGTGTAGAGTATATCGGCTACCGGGAGAGTTTGCCATAGTGAAAAAGAGCTTTAACCGGAGAGATGGGGGTCGCAAATCCCCCCGGCCGTATTTTCAGTTACTTTACTAGCTTTATTACGAGTACTTAATTACTTGTCCTCTTTTGGTATATATATATATATAAATATCGTGAAAATTATAAATAAAACAGGTACTAAATAGGTATGAAATACCCCTCTTTCCCTGCTATATATATAAGGTAAGCAATTGAAAAAATAATTACATGTGGTGAAAAATTGGTGAGTATAATCCCTTAACTACACCCTTAGATTAAAGTTTATTTTAAGTGCTATAAATTATATATGAAGTACAGCTTCTTCAGGTACTAATCCCCTTGTTCCTTGCATAAACATACATGGTATAAATGCATGAATAGTGTATATAAGGAAAAGTTTCAAACAGAAAAAATTACACCCCTTTCTGGCTCACAAAATATTTTTGAAAATGAATACAATTGAAAAAAGTGAAAAGCATTTCCGAATTTTCGAAACTTTGTACGTTATCAAGGGCCATACCTGGTTCTCTAATGCTGAAACTTCTACGTTACTGTGTGCAAAACTGTAAATTGCGTTTCAGAAATTTTGCACATTGCCCGACGTAGAAGAAAGTAGATAATGGATCAGATATAAATTTAAAAATAATCAAACAAAATAATCAAATATGCCAACATGATGCCTTGTAATATTAAAATGAGAATATAATTTAATGCTTAAAAGATGAAACAGAATAAGAATAAAATAACATAAATTGAGTTACCACATGTTCTGTATACCTTGGAGTGTAATTGAAACTGACTCAGCTTTTAGCAAACTCCACCAATATATATATATATATATATATATATATATATATATATATAAATATATATATATATATATATATATATATATATATATATATATATATATATATATATATATATATATATATATATATATATATATATATATATATATATATATATATATATATATATATATATATATATATATATATATATATATATATATATATATATGTATATACACTCATGTCCAAAAGTTAAGCATAGTTGCTGTTTCTGTGAAAATTTCAGGAAATCTACATCGAAATGGAAGGAAACGCTGTGTGCGGGTGTAATAGAGTTATAGAAGAAGACAACTATGCAAAACAAGGATAATAATGACTTTTGTTATCCATAGAAAGGGTTGAAAGAAAAAGGGTTCCAATACGAGTCGAGTGTCAACCTCAGTGAAACAGAATGATTAAAACAATGCGATGCTGCAGTTTATTACTGTGTGGGGGAACCTCGGGTAGCCACGCATGCTGCACAACGATTTACCATACTTTCGATGAGGGTTTGGATGAGTTGTGTGCTCAAAGAGTTCCAAGTCTCAGGGAGAGCAGTTTTCAATCCTGGAACGGAGTTTAGTGAGTAGCGGAGGGCTGCAAGATATCTTCCTAGCATATCCCATGCATGGTCTACTGAATTCAGATCAGGAGTGTTGGCAGACCACTGCATGTGCTGGATATCTTCAGTTTGAAGGAAGTCGTCGACCAAGGCCGCACGGTGAGGAGGGGCGTTATTATCCATGAATATGAAATTATTACCAACAGCACCTCGAAACAATTGTACGGTAAGGTCAAGGACTTCATCTCTGTATCTTTGAGCTGTAGCCGAACCCCTGTGAAAGATGTGGAGATCTGTGCAGTCGTCCATAATGATGTCTGCCCAGACCATGACTCCCCCAAGCAGAAAACGATGTCTTTCCGTGATGTTTACCGGATGAAAACGCGTTCCACGTTCCATACAAATCGTTGTACGACGAGAATCAGTTTGCAGTCTAAACCTGAACTCCTCACTGAAAATGACATTGCCCCACTCTTGTCCGCTCCACTGCCGATGTTCCAAACTTTACTGTAAATGTGCGCGTTTCTGTGCAAACGTCAGGCGGATGTAAACTGCTGGTCGTCTGGCATAGAGACCAACGTGTCTGAGTCACATGTAAGCAGATTGTCTCGAAACGGTGACCGCTGTGGCAGCTGCCAGAGCTGAATCCAGTTGTCTGGCAGAATGGTTCCTCTGACGTCGCGCAGTTATCACCAAATATCGGTCTTACCGAGCGATTTTTACCCTTGGTCGACCTGGTGGTCGTCGGTTAATATCTCCAGTGGTTTGGAACCTCTGCCACAGTGTGGAGATCACACACTGAGGCACATCCAGAATTTGAGACGATTTGGTTTGGGATCGATCGGATTCCAGCTTTCCAATAATTCGTCCCTTCCAAAACATGTACAGTTGACACCTTTCGTCCTTTTGATTGTTAACAACTCTCCTTACCACAGCAATTGCGAAATTCTGCCTCCACTGGTAGTGCCGCTCGAGGCCGTTTTATACTCGTTCTGATATGCGCCTGTGGTTTGAGCATGCCAACGTCGACTGAACTGTTTTGTATATGCACAATGATTTACCTTCATCCCACTATTCTCCACAACTGATTATGAGCTGTTGTATCCATATTAACTCCGAAATGTTCGTATTATACGAATTATGCTTTATATATATATATATATATATATATATTTATAAACCAAAATGGAGTTCGAAAACTCAGTACCCAAAGATGGGGGGTGACCACTGATCCCCTGTTAAGCAAGCTTGATGTCGGAACGACACTCCTGGTAGCCGGTACCTAGCCAAAAAGTATATATACATATCTAAATCAATATTCAAGAGACACGCAAATATAAATATACATACAGAAAAGTATTATAATAGCTACTAATAATTAAAATACTCAATACAAACATTAAAATATTGAAATTCAATATATTTTAAAAGAAAAAAGAAAAAGGAAAAAGGGAAAAGTTATTGACTATTACGTCTAAAATAATTTCCGCTAGGGTCCATACCATGTTGACACCTTTAACTCGAACTAACTGACACGTCATCACGATGACATTCCAAGTTGAATTACTCATAAATCAATGCACAAAAGATTCACTATACCAACCCCTATTATCAACTCAGACCAAGAAATCCCTGAAACAATCCGTTACGGTTATGTTATTGACTTTACAATGTTGCACAAGAACACCTTTGGGTATCCTTGCCCTATTGCCATTGATAAAAAATTACGGTCGCTAAACAATCTGTCCCATGGTATATTATTCAACTCCGTAAAAGCTAATTAAGTATGATATTCAAGAATACATTTCTATGAAGAGTCGTACTCCATGGTGTAATGAATTCGATATCAAATCCAAAATCCCTTCTTTTGTCATACAGTTTAAACCTTGTTTTTACTTCTTTATCCCTTTCAATGCATAGATCTAAGAAATTTAAACTATCATCATAGTTATGAAGAGTTTCAATCAATTTCCAGTTCGTTGGATAGAAATTGAATTCCACTATGTAGTCCTTTTTGCTATAACCCAAAAGAACATCGTATTTTGTAAGGTTGAATGCAGATAAAGAAAATATTCCACATAAATGAACAAAAACATAGTTTTGATCCATTTATGGATGTACTACCACGTAGACTGATGGTAATAGACTGATGATATATTTAGTACCTGTTGTATTTACAAAGTTCTGGTTATCATTTTCACAAGATTGTCGTATAATCATTTTTGATTTAAATTTTTCACTCCAGACCATGCTATTTCCACTTTTGCTATACAGTCCATTCTCAATAAATGATCGATCTCTGAGGTATTATCTAAGTATATATATATATATATATATATATATATATATATATATATGAATGTATGTAAAGACGGGAGTGACCATATGAATTACATAAAAATGGTAGGGGTGGATTGCAAGAATTTTGATACAAAAGTTTCAGCATATTTAGCCCAAGAATGTTTAAGACTTATTACAACAGATAAATGCATCAGATAAAAACAGCTATACTTATCATAAGGCGCATTCCAGCACTTACAAACTAAACTTCAATAAAGAATCATAAGAATAAGAAATGAAATAAAAATGAAATAAAAGAGGGGTTGCCTACAGGGATATAGAATGGCCAAGGGGGATTGTGACCCCTTGTTCCCTATTAAAGCATGCTTTGATTCCAAGGAAACACTCCTGGAACCAGTACTCGCCTGAAGCAATCCTCCATCCGCCATCATAGGAAAAGCAAAATCCATTCCAGTTATATTAAACCCGAAAAACGAAGTCCAATGCAATGTAAATAATCGAAAAAGAAGCTAAAAGAGGAATCTTGTATATCCAACCACCATAACACTCTTGAATTAGTTAGGTCATGCTGTTCAAGGAATGATATGGTGGTTGGATATTCAAATCTCCTCTTTTAGCTTCTTTTTCGATTATTTACATTGTATTGGACTTCGTTTTTCGGGTTTATTTTCCCTGAAATGGATTTTGAGTTCCCTATGATGGTGGATGGAGGATTGCTTTAGGCGAGTACTGGTTCCGGAAGTGTTTCCGTGGAATCAAAGCATGCTTTAACAGGAAACAAGGGGTCATAATCCGCCTTGCCCATTCTACTTCCCTGTAGGCATCCTCTCTTTTATTTCATTTCTATTTCTTTCTTATTCATATGATTCTTTATATATATATATATATATATATGTATGTAATTTATATATATATATATATATATATATATATATATATATATATATATATATAAATTGAAAGATTTTAATCGAAAATTATGCATAAACTACTGTATGTACAAAAAAACATCTCTAGCATAACTGTTACAAATGAGTAACTATAGACCAAGACTAAGGATAAAGATAGAAGGTAACTTATCACTACAATGGAAAAGGGGATGAGAAGAATAATAGGATACAAAATTCACAATTAAAAGTATATAAATATAAATATAAATAAAAATAAAAATAAAACACGGCAATAATGAGAAAAGGCAATAATAATTAGATCAAGATAAAAGATTCAGACATAGAGAACAATCCATTGAAACTACACAAAACATGGCGGTTAGTTCGAAATTGCATTCTCATCAGGACAGCCATACAATTCGAATTAAAATCGACAGAATAGCCAGTTTCTGACAATGGCGATAGTATTTAACTATAGACACCATTGGAATTGTCTACTGGCTAGTGGAAGGAAAAACATAAATCAATTGAATTACAAATCAGAAAAATAATTCCTCCTCGAACAGAAATATGAACTCACAAGCATTGTTACCACGTGTAAGTTAAACAAGCGACTGAGCATTTCACCTCACTTCGTCAATGCGAGTGGGTACCGGAATGAAGACATTTGAACGATACATAATATGTATGGAGACTTTCAAAAATAGTAATCAGTATAGGACTCAGGACAAGTGGAAAATAGTCATTCGAAAATAATAAACAGTATTAGACTCAGGCCAAGTGGTAAGTTAGGAGATAAGAATGGGTGAATTCTCAAAATTGAGTTATCCAATCAAAAATAAATAATGCATGTGTAAAATTATTACGTGGTATATTTGAAAGTATTAATAATATTATTTACAAATATATATATATATATATATATATATATATGCTATATATTCATATATATATATATATATATATATATATATATATATATATATATACACACATATATATATATACACACATATATATATATATATATATATATATATATATAATTTCTCCTTAATTCCAAAAGTACATACTCCGATGTTGAATGGCATATTCTAATGGAAACACTTCCCTAAGTATTCCCTATAGCTAAAATTTATCTTATTTAATTACTTGAGTAGTCCTTCAAACTAATAAAAATGAACATGCCATTAAAAGAAAATAATTTTCAAAGGTACTCGAATTCTCCATAGGGACATTTTGATTTGTGAGTAATGCTTTTGATTTAAGTTATGAAAGATTGAGATTAAATTTTTTTAATAAAAATGTATGTTCATACAAAGACTATTTCTGTACGATATTATAAAAATAAATATCATGTCTTTATTTAAAATGAAATGATATAAAATGTCTTTAATACTCCGAGTTTTTGCCATATATTTGGTACATTTAAATGCAGAAAGATTTGCATTTGAAATATTCATTTTAGAAGTTGCTTCAGTTTTATCGTAAATGTATCATTTCTTGTACGAGAAAGTATTCCTGGGATCTCGGCTGAAGAATTAATCTTGAAACCCCGGGATTAGAAATGCTAAAAGCACGGATTTACGAGATTTATATCAGTTATTTTAATTTAGGAATTAGTACTTTCTTTGTTTTAAGATTACGTCATTATTATTATAGAAAACGTTGTTGTTAATTGAAGGAACAAGTGTTCACCAGTAATAATACTTAATCATTTTAAATATTAAAATTTTGTTTGAAATCTATGACATTTTAATACATACTACTGAAAAATTTGTATATAACTCAAAATAAATAAATAAATAAATATATATATATATTTATATATATGTATCATAAATATTTCTAATGTTATGTCAGTAATTTTGAGAAAGCAACATCTAAAATATTTATCTATTGATTATAAGTATTGGTGAAATATGAGCTCAGGGGATTGGGTAATCGTTTATTATTTTGTTGGGGAACAAAAAAGTAATGTTGAAAATCTTTCTGATGGATGGATTTAAGATTAAACAAGAAAGATCAATCATGCATAAGCATTGATTATGAAACACTTTCCAACTGAAATGTAATTTCATTTAAAAATTTCTAAAATGTGATTCATTCAGTGGTAATATATTTTACATTATCACAGTACTACAGTAATTTATTATACTTAAATATTTAAAACTGTATCGAAATATAAATCATCTGATTCTTTATGCAAAATCAATGAATATTTCATTCATATAACTTGTATTCCAGACTCCAGAGCTAAATAATTTTGTGTGAAAAAAATTCAGCAATTCTTATGTAATTCATCTTACAATCGCTTGAGATATTTGCATTCTGCATATGTTAAAATTAGGCTTCCTTGAAGAAATAATAAAAGTTTAGGGATCATTTAAAATCACAACTATTGTAATTGCATAGGCACGGAATTTAGATACACAGATAATACACAGATAATATATATGTGTATGTGTATGTACTCAAAGTATTGGAATCGTGCCGAAGATCGGAACTCGAATTTTCAAAGTATCTACACGTTTTGGGACTTCTAGAACACGAAAAAACTACTTTTAGGAAGACGTCTGTGTGTGTAAGGGTGTATCTGTGTATGTTTCTGTGTGTCTGTGTGGATATTACATCCACTCTAATTGAAAAACTAATGGACCGAATTTCATACAATTTGGTAGGTATGTTTTTTGTGGGAAATCCTGATGTTCATTAGATTATAGTACGATTCGTAATAAAAGAATCTGCCTTCTTTGCGAAATGGCCTCAGAAATTGCCTTTATCCACTCTAGCTAAAAACTAATGAACCAAATTTAACAAAATTTGGAGTATAATATTTCAATAACCTACAAGTGATTTATATACCAAATTTAACAAAATTTTGTGTATAAATCATTTGTAGGTTATTCTACTACGATTCGGGAAAAAGGAACGGGCTATTTTTGCGAAATGGCCAGCAAAAATCGTTATATATAAAAATAAAAGACTACGTGTGCTCAATTATATCAATTAAATTCCTATTTTATATGTGATTTTTGACAACAAAAAGAATAAGACTAACCCCATTACTCTAGGACTAGCCGTTCTTGAGATATTCTAGTTTTTTCGCGTTTTCGCTACGCCACCTTTGACAATAAGTCCAGCTATCAAATGAGAACCAAATTTAAGTTTAACGTGTAAATTCAATGTCATTTAAAATATTTATTTTGTGCAGATAAACTCAAATTATCATTGAATAAATAAAGAGAACGAATATGAGTCTGCAGAGAAAGACATGTGCTGTCCACATCAGAATTTTTAACAATATTACACCAATGATTTATAGAAGTGAACGGGGATTATTTTCAGGCCATTTCGAAAAAAATGTATGATCTATATTTAAAGATCCATCAAATTTTTGTCGAATAAAATGTTCAACAAATTTAAGCTGTGTACCAAATTTTAACTCTCTAGGACGTAGGAAAGTGCACTTAAAATGCCATCACTTAAATTTATCATGAAGAGTTATATAAAATTTAAAAAAAATTAAAAATTGTTATCTACCAAATTCATTTTGAAATATGAAGCCACTCCCATATGCTAAACGTTTAAACAAATGGAGAGATATTTATTATATAATATCTCTCTCTTTTCTTTCTGGAAGATATCCCAAAGTCAGAATTTAATTGAATTTGTTTTTTCCCTATATTAAATAATTTTTTTAATTAAAAAACTACTTAACATATTTTACTGAATTTTTTTTTATATATTCTATGGGATAATGTGAATATTTCCTAAAAATTTCGAAGCAATTCGTGAATTTTAAATTTACTTAAAAAATGTTTGAAAAATTAGGTCCCATAGGGTTCAATGTATTTCATTTTTTCAACCCGGGTTCAATAAAAAACTAATTGGGTGATATTATTTATTTATATTCCCATAGGTCCTACAGACCGTCTGAACAACATACTAAAATTTCATTTTGATAAACTCATTTTTACGGCAGTTATCGTGCTAACGGACAGACAGACAGACAGACAGAATGAACAAAGTCATAAACACTTTTCAACTTTGTTGTAAAGTGTTAAAAAGGTTTCATTTCTATACTCGATAGATATAACCGCAAAGTATGTGATTAAGGTATTTGTACTATTTCTTATTTCGATTAATATTTCGTGGCTTTGTTTGTGTATATGTGTTGGTAGGCGTGTATGTATATACTGATAGTTATGCTTTTGAAATGTTGGAAAAATATTTATTGCTCTCGTTTTTTTCATGCTTCCAGTGTATTATCCTGATTTTATATTTTCATTTCCAATAAAACAAGCAGATTGAAATTCTAAAATTCGTAAATATGGGGTAGAAATGTAAACAGAAACATTAAAAATCAATAGATTTAAATTCTGATATCCACTGGATTTGAATATAGCATACCCACTTGAAATTTGATTCGGTTATAGATAATTAAAATAAATTATGCCCTATATACACTAATTATTTTTAAAAAATACGGTTAGTGTTATCGAGCTCACATAGACTATACAGATCTATCAAAAATAACTTCGTTTTATCAAATCTATTATCTATCTATCTATCTATCTATTATTATATATACTAATTGCCAAGTGCCCGTCTGTCTGTCTGTCCGTCTGTCTGTCCGTCTGTCTGTCTGTCACGCCTTTTTTAGGCACTTCCCGAATAGAGATTTGCAATTTGGTACACGGCTCGGTCGTTCGATAAAACCCCCTGGAAAAATCGAATTTTTCGAAAACGTTCTATAGAGGGGGTGCCCCACACCAAAACGTTCGAAAAGTGAAATGACGGGAAAGCATCCTTTGCGATGAAATAGAGACTTCAAATTTGGTATATGCGTAAATTACTCGAAAGGAAGAAAGCGTGCAATTTCAGATTTCCAATATTTTATCATTAAGGGGGGGTGCGGCACACCAAAACGATCGAAAAGTGATATGATAGGAGAGCATGCTTTGCGATGAGATAGAGACTTCAAGTTTGGAGTATGGGTAAATCGTTTGAAACAAAGAAAGTGTGGAATTTCAGATTTCCAATATTTTCTACTTAAGGGGGTGCCGCACACTAAAACGTTCGAAAAGTGAAATGATAGGAAAGAATGCTTTGGGATGAGGTAGAGACTTCAAATTTGGTGTATGGGTAAATCGTTCAAAAGGAAGAAAGCGTGCAATTTCAGATTTCCAATATTTTCTACTTAAGGGGGTGCCGCATACCAAAATGTTCGATTTACAGAAAAAATGAGAAAACGCTCCTTTAAAATTTGATAGAGGCTTGAAATTTGGTATATAGGCTAATCATTTGATGGAAACACGCAAGACGAATATAATTTTTCAACAATGTTCGTTTTAGGGGTGCTAAAGAGTGAAATGTTCGAAAAGTGAATTGCTAAAAAACCATGTTTCGAAATGAGACAGATATATCAAATTTGGTGTAAGGGTAGATAGTTTGAAAGGGCGAAAGTGTACAATTTCAGTTTACCAATATTTTCAACTTTAGGGGTGCCGCACACCAAAATGTTCGATTTTCGGAATAAAGGAGAAATACTCCTTTAAAAACGTGATAGAGGCTTTATATTTGGTATATGGGTGAAACATCTCATAGAAATCTCAAAAAGAATAGAGTTTTTAAAAAATGTATAGTTAAAGGGGTGGGTACTCCACACAAAAGCATTCGAAAGATGAAATGCTAGAAAAGCATGCTTCACGATGAGATAGAGACTTCAAATTTGGTGTACGGGTAAAAAGTTGGAAAGGAAGAAAGTGTGCAATTTCAGTCTTCCAACATTTTCTATTATAGGGGGTGCCGATGTCTCTCTATCTATTCGTTCGAAACGTACGAAAAGAGAATTGATAAAAAACCATGCTTCGAAATGAGATAGAGATATCAAATTTGGTGTCAGGCTAGATAGTTTGAAAGGAAGAAAGTGTGAAATTTCAGATTTCCAATATTTGCTACTTTAAAGGGTGCGCACACTAATATGTTCGATTTTCTGAATAAATGAGGCACGCTTCCTTTTAAATGTGATAGAGGCTTGATAATTGGTATATGGGCCAATCATCTGATAAAAAACACAATACAAACAGAGGAAGAAGAGCGAAAATTTAGTTTTCCAATATTTTCTCCTTTAGGGGGTTCTGCACACCAAAATATTCGATTTGTCGAATAAATGTGAAACGCGAATTATTATAAAATTTACATTATTCAGGAATTGCTTATTGCGAGACCGTTGATTTTCAACGGGTATTCGGCTAGTATATACTAATTGCCAGGTGTCCGTCTGTCTGTCTGTCACGCTTTTTTTAGGCACTTCCCGGATAGATAGAGACTTGCAATTTGGTACACGTCTCGGTCGTTCGATAAAACCACCTGGAAAAATCGAATTTTTCGAAAACGTTCTATAGAGGGGGTGCCCCACACCAAAACGTTCGAAAAGTGGAATGACGAGAAAGCATGCTTTGCGATGAGATAGAGACTTCAAATTTGGTATATGGGTAAATCACTCGAAGGGATGAAAGTGTGCAATTTCAGATTTCCAATATTTTCTACCTAAAGGGGGGTGCAGCACACCAAAACGTTCGAAAAGTGAAATGATAGGAAAGAATGCTTTGCGATGAGGTAGAGACTTCAAAATTGGTGTGTGGGTAAAACGTTCGAAAGGAAGAAAGTGTGCAATTTCAGATTTCCAATATCTTCTACTTAAGGGGGTGCCGTACACTAAAACTTTCGAAAAGTAAAATGACAGGAAAGCATGCTTTCCGATAAGACAGAGACTTCAAATTTGGTGTATTGGTAAACCGTTCAAAAGGAAGAAAGCGTGCAATTTCAGATTTCCAATATTTTCTACTTAAAGGGGTACCGCACACCAAAATGTTCGATTTGCAGAATAAATGAAAAAATTTAAAATTTGATAGAGCCCTGAAATTCGGTATATGGGCTAATCATTTGATGAAAACACCCAAGACAAATATAGTTTTTCAAAAATGTTTGTTTAAGGGGGGTGCTCCACAGTAAAACTTTCGAAAAGTGAGTTGATAAAAAACCATGCTTCGGATTGAGATAGAGATATCAAATTTGGTATAAGGGTAGATAGTTTGAAATGAAGAAAGTGTAAATTTTCAGTTTACCAATACTTTCTACTTTAGGGGGTGTCGCACACCAAAATGTTCGATTTTTGGAATAAAGGAGAAACGCCCCTTTTAAAATGTGATAGAGGCTTAATATTTGATATATGGGAAAATAATCTGACAGAAATCACAAAAAGAATAGAGTCTTTCAAAAATGTATAGTTAAGGAGGTAGGTACTCCACACAAAAGCATTCGAAAGATGAAATGCTAGAAAAGTATGCTTCGCGATGAGTTAGAGACTTCAAATTTAGTGTACGGGTAAAAAGTTGGAAAGGAAGAAAATGTGCAATTTCAGTTTTCCAAAATTTGTAATTGTAGGGGGTTCCGCTCACTAAAATGTTCGATTTACCGAACAAATGAAAAACGCCTTCTTTACAATGTTATAGAGACTTGAAATTTAGTATATGGGCTGACCATTTGACAAAAAAACCAAAGATTTTACAGTTTGACAAAAATGTTTTTTAACGAGGTGCTACACAGAAAACGTTTGAAAGGTGAAGTGATGGAAAAACATGTTTCTCGATAGAATAGCAACTTCAAATTTGGTGTACGGGTAGAATGTTTGAAAGGAAGAGAGTGTGAAATTTCAGATTTCCAATATTTGCTACTTTAAGGGGTGCGCACACTAGCATGTTCGATTTTCCGAATAAATGAGGCACGCTTCCTTTTAAATGTAATAGAGGCTTGATATTTGGTATTTGGGCCAATCATCTGATAAAAAACACAGGACAAAGTTTTTCTAAAATGTTCATTCATGGATGTGCTTCACAGAAAAATGTTCCAAAGTTGAAATAATAATATAGGGGTGCCTCGGGATGAGATAGACTTTAATGTGGTGAAAGGGTAGATAATTCGAAAGGAAGAAATGCTCAAATTTAGTTTCCCAATATTTTCTTCTATAGGGGGTTCTGCCCACCAAAATATTCCATTTGTCGAATAAATGTGAAACGCGAATTATTAAAAAATTTACATTATTCAGGGGTTGCTTATTGCGAGACCGCTGATTTTCAACGGGTATTCGGCTAGTATATACTAATTGCCAAGTGTCCGTCTGTCTGTCTGTCACGCTTTTTTTAGGCACTTCCCGAATAGATAGAGACTTGCAATTTGGTACACGGCTCGGTCATTCGATAAAACCCCCTGGAAAAATTGAATTTTTCGAAAACGTTCTATAGAGGGTGTGCCCCACACCGAAACTTTCGAAAAGTGAAATGACGGGAAAGCATGCTTTGCGATGATATAGAGACTTCAAATTCGGTATATGGGTAAATCACTCGAAAGGAAGAAAGTGTGCAATTTCAGATTTCCAATATTTTCTACTTAGGGGGGGGGGGGGTGCAGCACACCAAAACGTTCGAAAAGTGAAATGACAGGAGAGCATGCTTTGCGGTGAGATAGAGACTTCAAGTTTGGTGTATGGGTAAATCGGTTGAAACTAAGAATGTGTGGAATTTCAGATTTCCAATATTTTCTACTTAAGGGGGTGCCGCACTCTAAAACTTTCGAAAAGTGAAATGATAGGAAAGCACGATTTGCAATGAGATAGAGACTTTAAATTCAGTGTATGGGTAAATCGTTCGAAAGGAAAAAAGTGTGCATTTTCAGATTTCCAATATTTCCTGCATAAGCGGGTGTGGCACACCAAAACGTTCGATTTACCGAATAAATGAGAAAAGCCGCCTTTAAAATTTGATAGAGGCTTAAAATTTGGTATATGGGCTAATAATTTGACGAAAACACCCAACACGAATACAGTTTTTCAAAAATGTTCGTTTAAGAATGTGCTCCAGAGTAAAACGTTCTAAAAGTCAATTGAAAAAAAAACATGCTTTGGAAAGGGATAGAGATAACAAATTTGGTGTAAGGGTAGATAGTTTGAAAGGAAGAAAGTGTACAATTTCAGTTTACCAATATTTTCTACTTTAGGGGGTGGTGCACACCAAAATGCTCGATTTTCGGAATAAAGGAGAAACGCTCCTTTAAAAACGTGATAGAGGCTTCATACTTGGTATATGGGCGAATCATCTCATAGAAATCACAAAAAGAATAGAGTTTTTAAAAAATGTATTGTTAAGGGGGTGGGTACTCCACACAAAAGCATTCGAAAGATGAAATGCTAGGAAAGCATGCTTTACGATGAGATAGAGGCTTCAAATTTGGTGTACCGGTAAAAAGTTGGAAAGAAAGAAAGTGCGCAATTTTGATAGATGCTTGATATTCGGTATATGGGCCAATCTTCTGATAAAAAACCGAAGACAAAGAGAGTTTTACAAAAATGTTTATTTATGGGTGTGCTTCACAGAAATAAGTTCCAAAGGAGAAATACTCATATAGGGGTGCCTCGGGATGAGATAGACTTTAATGTGGTGTACGGGTAAATAATTCAAATGGAAGAAATTGTGGAAATTTAGTTTCGCAATATTTTCTTCTTTAGGGGGTTCTGCATACCAAAATATTCGATTTGTCGAATAAATGTGAAACGCCAATTATTAAAAAATTTACATTATTTAGGGGTTGCTTATTGCGAGACCGTTGATTTTCAACAGGTATTCGGCTAGTATATAGTAATTGCCAAATGTCCGTCTGTCTGTCTGTCTGTCACGCTTTTTTCAGACACTTCCCGAATAGATAGAGACCTGCAATTTGGTACACGGCTCGGTCGTTCGATAAAAAAATGTTCTATTGAGGGGGTGCCCCACACCAAAACGTTCGAAAAGTGAAATGATGGGAAAGCATTTTTTGGGATGTGATACAGACTTCAAATATGGTGTATCGGTAAATCGTTCGAAAGGAAGAAAGTGTACAATTTCATATTTCCAATATTTTCTACTTAAGGGGGTGCCGCACACCAAAACTTTCGAAAAGTGAAATGATGGGAAAGCATGCTTTGCGATGAGATAGAGACTTCAAAGTTGGTGTATGGGTAAATCGTTCGAAAGGAAGAAAGTGTGCAATATCAGATAACCAATATCTTCTATACTTAAGGGAGTGCCGTACACCAAAATGTTCGATGTATCGAATAAATGGGAAACGGCTCCTTTAAAATTTGATAGAGGCTTGAAATTAGGTATATGGACTAATCATTTGATAAAAACACCCTAGACGAATATAGTTTTTCAAAAACGTTCGTTTAAGGGGCTGCTCTAGAGAAAAACGTTCGAAAGGTAAATTGACGAGAAAACATACTGCGGGATGAGATAGAGATTTGAAATTTGGTTTACTGGTAGATAGTTTGGAAGGAAGAAAGTGTACAATTTCAGTTTTCCAATATTTTATACTGTAGGGGGTGTTGCACACAAAAATGTTCGATTTTTGGAATGAAGTAGAAATATACCTTTTAGAACGAGATAGAGGCTTGATATCTGGTATATGGGCGAATCACTTGATAGAAAACCCAAGAAGAATGGAGTTTTTCAAAAATATATATTTAAGGGGTGTGGGTACTCTACAGAAAAACATTCAAAGGGTTAAATGATAGAAAAGTATACTTCGCGATGAGTTAGAGACTTCAAATTTGGTATACCGGTATATAGTTTGAAAGGAAGATAGTGTGCAATTTCAGTTTACAAACATTTGCTATTGTAGGGGGTGCCGCACACTCAAATGTTCGATTTCACGAACAACTGAAAAACGCCTCCTTTAGAGTGTGATAGAAGCTTGAAATTTAGTATATGGGCTAATCATTTGATAAAACAACCCTAAGATTATTACGGTTTAAAAAAAATGACCATTTAAGGGGGTGCAACACAGAAAAACTTAAAAACGAAGTGATAGAAAAACATGCTCCACAATAGGATAGAGACATCAAATTTGGTGTACTGGTAGATTCTTTGAAAGGAAGAAAGTGTGCAAATTTCAGATTTCCAATATTTGCTACTTTAGGGGGGTGCCGCACGCTAATATGTTCAATTTTCGGAATAAATAAGACACTCTTGCTTTTAAATGTGATAGAGGCTTGATATTTGGTATATGGGCCAATCATCTGATAAAAAACACAACACGAACAGAGTTTTTCAAAAATGCTCATTTATGGGGGGTGCTCCAAAAAAAACGTTCGAAAGGGAGATGATAAAATTGTATGCTTCGGGATGAGATAGAGACTTTAATTTGGTGTACTGGTAGATAATTCGAAAGGATGACGTGTGCAATTTAAATTTTTCAATATTTTCTTCTTCAGGGGCTTCTGCACACTAAAATATTCGATTGGCCGAATAAATGTGAAACGCGAATTATTCAAAAATTTACATTATTCATGGGTTGCTTATTGCGAGACCGTTGATTTTCAACGGGTATTCGGCTAGTATATTAATAAAAGTATATATTCCACTTAAAAAAATATAATATTTACAATGTAATAACGAGATTATATTCAAACGATTACGATGTTTAAACGATTATATTCAGTATTCAATAAAATGAACACCTTTATGTATTTAGAATATCATAATAAAAATAAAACCCTTTCACCTATATAACATCTTTGAGTGTCAACTTTAACGTAATGAATTTATTAATAATAATAACATATTTTCTACTTTTCTAATGCATTTGGGTTTTAATATGCCAATTATACTACGAACTTAAGTTTCTGATTATTCACTGATGAAGTATTTTAGAGCTTTTGTACTTACTCTTCGTATAAGTTTTATATTCATTTCTGGTATACTATATTGTTTTCATAAATGTTTTCAGAATCTTCTATAGATTGAACTTAGATAATGACTTATATCAATTCAGTATCACGGAGGAGAATGAGAGGTTTACTATGGGTTTTCAATACAAGTTCAATATTTTTCCTTGAAACACTTATTCCTGAAGAATTACTATAGGTAAAGCTTAGATTATGATTGACAATGCATTTACGATCAAATTTCTGAGGAGATTAGCCGTCCACTAAACATTTTCTCTTCTGATTTTTATTAACTCTAGAACCAAATGGCTTTCTTGGAACATGTATTTCTCAGAATTGACTATATATATGGTTTAAATGATGACGGATATGGTTTTGGTAACGAATTCCTGTGGCTGTTAGATGAGCTCACTAAGGACTTATCTTGCCGGTTCCGAATATATCCCTTCCGGTTTTTCAAAATTTTGTATGGCTGTACGAAACATACAAACGAAAACAAATGTTCATTTGATCTTTCAAAAATGAAGTGTGTACACACCACTCGAAATATGTAGGCTCTTTGATACATTTCTTGATTTAACCCTTTCGCAATGGCGGAACTAGCCATCAGTACGCCATCAATGAATGGATCGCCGTGCCATTATTGCACACTATGCACGTTAATTGCTTTACTGTTAACTATAATACTCCACAAAAAGGTAAGAGAACAAATACACTTTACTCGTATCAAGACATTTTTTGTGCGCTAGTTAAATGCAGACAATTGTTATCAATTGTTGTAGGATACGGCAATTGAGCTTCAATTCCCGTATCGTTAGTGCAAATGTCGCTCACCAACAAACACTACGCATTTAGTGAATGACGACTGTAGCTGGCACTTTCCAGGATGAAGCATTTACTTGATGCCGGATTATAGCCGGCGGTAGCCAAGGTGAAGCATTTAGTGAACACCGTATATGGCCCGCGCTAGCCAGGGTGAAGCATTTAGTGGATGACGGATATAGCCGCCGCTATCCACTATCCAGGGCGAAGCATTTATTAGATGCCGGATATAGCCGACGCTATCTAGGGTGATGCATTTAGTGGCTGTCAGATATAGCCGACGTTATCCAGGGTGAAGTATTTAGTGGATGCCGGATATAACCCGCGTTAGCCAGGGTGAAGCATTTGGTGGATGCCGGATATGGCCCGCAATAGCCAGGGTGAAGCATTTAGTGGATGCCGGTTATAGCCGACGCTAGCTAGTGTGAAACATTTAGGGAATGCCGGATATAGCCGGCGATAGTCGTGAAATGGTTAAAATATAATAGAATCAAATTTTTAGCGTTATCTTGTTTCTAAATAGGCGTTCACTACTTATAAATAATTAAATAAGCACCCGCTTCTTAAATAATACATTTGCATATTATTTAAATTGGTTTTGATCAACATTGCAATAATTAAATCCGCAAAAGTGAAATCTTACCATCCCTATACAGGCGATAAGACGAATTTTTTAATGCACGTCTCTCTCAGCTGCTCCCAAAATATCCGCAGAAACTCCTAAAGAAGAGTATTGTAAAACTTAAACTGCTCACTTCTTCCTTTCAAACTATATACTTGTACACCAAATTAAAATCTCTATCTTACCCCGAAGTATATTATTTTATCATTTTCCCCTTCGAACGTTTTTCTGTGGTGCATACCCATAAATGAACATTTTTGAAAAATTATGTCCGTATTGGGAGTTTTATCAGATGATTGGCCCATATACCAAATACAAGCCTGAATCACATTAAAAAATGCATGTCTCATTTATTCGGAAAATCGAACATATTAGTTTGTGGCACCCCCTAAAGTAACAAATACTGGAACACTGAAAATGCACACTTTCTTTTTTTCAAACTATCTACCCGTACACTAAATTTGACGTCTCTATTCTATGGCGAAGCATGTATTTTCTATTACTTCATCTTTCGAACGTTTTTCTGTGTAGCACCCCTTAAATGCACATGTTTGAAAAACTGTTCATCTTGGGTTTTTTTAACACTTTACAACATAGTTGAAAAGTGTTTATGACTTTGTTCATTCTGTCTGTCAGTCTGTCTGTCTGTCCGTTAGCACGATAACTGCCGTAAAAATGACTTTATCAAAATAACACTTTAGTATGTTATTCAGACGGTCTGTGGGACTTTTGGAAATATAAATGAATAATGTCACCCAATTAGTTTTGGATTGAACCCGGAATGAAAAAATGAAATACATTGAACCCTATGGGACCTAATTATTCCAACATGTTTTAAGCAAATTTAAAAGTCATAAATTGCTTCGAAAGTTTTAGGAAATAATCAAATTATCCCGTAAAATATATAAAAAAAAAATTCAGCAAAATATATTCAGTAGTTTTTTAAATAAAAATTAAAATATTAATTACACCCTTTATATGAACAGATCACATGATCATTATATGAAGAAATCACGTGATCCACTTCAAAATAAAATATAGCATCCATCTTGTGTCAAAATCGTAATTTTTAAAGTTATTTTTAATTCATATTTAGTGTTGTATCCGTCCTAAAACCGTTTATTTTTGCCTAAATTCGGTGCATCTACATACTGAAACCACGCAATTACAATATATTTGAGTTTAAATGATCATCCAAATTTGATTATTTCTACAACGAAGCCTAATTTTGACTTATGGAGAATGTAAACACCAAAAGATGTAGAATGAGTTATATAAGAATTGCTGCATTTTTTAACCCAAAATTATTAACTCATGGAGTGCAATATAGCTAATATGAATGAAACATTCTTTTATTTTACACAGAGATGAATCTTTCGATGAAGTTTTAAGCATAGAGTTGGATTACTTGTACCTCCATGGTTTTAAGTTTTTAAATAAAATAAATTATTATAGTATTGTGATGAATGAAAGGAATGGAAAAAGTTTATGAATGAAATGCTGCTTTTATAGAAAGAGCCAGACGATTTATATTTCGATGACGTCATTTGAGCAAAGTTCATTTGTTTTCGATGAAGTTTTCAAATACAATACATTATTATATTATTATAATAATTTTAAAAATATTACGAGGAATATATTGCATTTTAGAGATGTTTAAACCAGGCAATTTATATTTCAATGCCGTCATTTGAATGAAGTTCATTTTTTTCGATGAAGTTTTTTTATGTTTTAAATATAATAAATTAATGTAGTATTGTGATAATTTTAAAAATTTTACCAAGGAATGTATCGCATTTTTTAGAAGTTTATATAAAATTGCATTGAAGTTGGAAAGTGTTTCATATTGCTTTATGCATGATTGATCTTTCTTGTTATTAATTGATTAGACCATATACCAAATTTCAAGCCGATATCACATTGTAAAGGAGGTGTTTTTCATTTCTTCGTTAAATCGAATATTTTAGTGTGCGGCACCCCTAAAATAACAAATATTGGAACACTGAAATTGCACACTTTCTTCCTTTTCAACAATCTACCCGTACACCAAATTTGAAGTCACTGTCTCATCGCGAAGGATGTTTATCATTTCCTGTTTTGAATATTTTGTGTGGTGTACCCACAACCTTAAAAGTACATTTTTGAAAAATTCCATTCTTCTTGTGTTTTCTATCAGATGATTCCCCCATATACCGAATATCAAGCCTCTATCACGTTTTAATAGGGACGTTTCTCCTTTATTCCGAAAACCGAACATTTTGGTGTACGGCACCACCTAAAGTGGAAAATATAGGAAAACTGAAATTGCGCTCTTTCTTCCTTCCAATATATCTACCCGTCAAAAAATTTGAAATCTCTATCTCATACCGAAACATGTTTTTTTATCATTTTATATTTCGAACGTTTTTCTCTAGAGCACTCCCTTAATCAAACATTTCTGAGAAACTCTGTTCGTCTTGGGTGTTTTCATTAAATGATTAGCTCATGTACCAAATTTCAAGCCTCCATGAAATTTAATAAAGTGGGCACTTCTCATTTGTTCGGCAATTCGAACATTTTGGCTATCGGCACCCCCTAGTGTAGCAAATATTGAAAATTTGAAATTGCATACTTTCTTCCTTTCGAATGGTTTACCCATACACTAAATTTGAAGTCTCTATCTCAACGCAAAGTATACTTTCCTATCATTTCACTTTTCGAACGTTTTGGTGTGGAGCACTCCTTCTACAGAACATTTTTTGAAAAATTCGATTTTTCCAGGGGGGGTTATTGAACGATCGACCCGTGTACCAAATTGCAAGTCTCTATCTATTCGGAAATTCCCTAAAAAAGGCGTGCGGACACTTGGTAGACGAACAGAATTTAAAGACTGACGGACACTTGGCAATTAGTATATATAGATTCTAAACAATTTCATCCAAAATGAAGTGTGCTCACAATTTGCTACCATACAATGGTATATCCATAAATTTGAGAGGTTTCTCCATATTTTTTATTATTTTCTACAGTATCAACTGATTTATAGCTAGAGATCGTATTAAGTGACACTACTAAATTCCTCTATAATAGAAAATAGAATCCTAGATTCAGCAATTACATTCTATAACATGTTAGGTCGATCATTAGATTCATCAATTACATCGTGGTAGACATTTTTCATTTAATGTCCACTTTGAGTGTAAATCTCTACTCAAATAATCTGGTTGTTGAAAATACAACCATGCCCGCTTGTCTAATCTCCTTGGATAAATGGTATCCAGTTTTTATTGATTGGTTCTGTTTAACAAAATGGCAAAAATGTTTAAAACCGATTAAAAATTTTGCTATTTTAGTGTATTTTTATCATTTCGGTGCAGATTTCATGCCTTACGTAGTTTATGGGGTATAATTAAAAACTATTTTGTGTGTCTTCGTCAATTTAACTAAAGTTTGCAAAGCAAATTGTCACTCTTGATTTGTATATTGAAGTTAATTTAAAAACAGTTGGTGTTATATATGTTTGGTAGATTTCTGGATTTTAGAATATTTTTCCACTGTATTGTGCATTGTATTTGCTGTCCAAGTAATTTTTTTATTACCTGGTACTGTAGCATATAGTAAATGTAAATTCTTTAATAGATAATTCATTCATAGTATTTTAGAAAGCCTATAATATTAAAATAAATATCAGGTAAAAAATATTTGTGTAACAGTATGAAAGAATATCACAAAAAGAGACATATTTTTTTTAACTTCTCTTATTTACAGGGTGTATATAAACTGATGTTCAGAACTGTGAGGTGTTATAGAACTCATCAAAACAAACAGCTTTTCAAAATACAATGTGGGGTCGGAAATAAACCGGCGAGCCGCAAGAGGACGCTTTCTCTGGGGTGGATGAAACGTCGCATCAAAATGGAGAACACAGTAATTCCGCATGCTACACGTTCCAGATACCACCAGCAAAGGTTCTCCGTGAATGTGTGGGCAAGGATTATCCACGACCAATTAATTGACTCGTATCTGTTACCAGACCGCCTAGACGGACAGAAGTACCTCACCTTCATCCCGCAGGTGCTGCCAGATTTACTACGTGTTATACCAGCAAATCATCGAGTGATTATGTGGTTCCAGCACGACGGAGCTCCCACACATTGCACCAGGATTGTGCGGAACTATCTGGACATTGCCTTTCCGAACAGATGGATTGGCCATGGTGAATTCGACACGTGGCCTTCCAGATCACGCGATCTGTCCTGCCTGGAATTTTTCCTCTGGAGAGAGCTAAAAAGCGCCTTTTACGAGACGTCCATCAAGTCACAAGAGGACCTTGTCGCCCGAATTAGCGTGGCAGCTGCAGATGATTATGAAATGCTAGGAAACTTCCAAAGTATACGCGATTCAAACTGTCGCCGCTGTGGCGTCTGTCTCGCAGTTAGTGGTCGTTCATTTGAACATTTGTTCTAAACATTTTGTCAATAAATTTCCATTATTCGTCATCAATGTATTCGTTTTCACTATATTCCTCTCCACTCCATTTTGACGCGACGTTTCATCCACTCCCAGAGAAAGCCCCTCTCGCGTCTCCTTGGTTGCTTTCCGACCCCACATTGTATCGTGAAAGTTGTTTGTTTGTTTTGGTGAGTTCTATAACCCCTTACAGTTCTGACCATCAGTTTATATACACCCTGTATAATGGTGTCTAAAGTTATTTTTACATACATAAATGTTAGCGGAGCAGGCGCTATGCATAAAATATGTCCCCTGCAAACTTGTACGCATTTTGTCAGACGTTTAGAGACTGGGCAGATATTGATGAAAGGCATTGTTTCATAATTAGTTTTGTATCGTATGTACCCAAATTCGACTTTTCAGTTTGTATTTATGTGTTACGATGCTATTGCCTAAAAAGAATCGCTTCAATTATATTGTAAAATCTGATGTGGGAAGCACATTACTTTCCTTATATAATGCAATGAATTTACTACTTTTCCAGTAAAAAATAGGTTATTCACATAGTAAATACTTATATCAATGCAAAGATATTGAATTTTAGTCAATTAGTCATCATTTCCTTTGATTTAGCGTCATTTTCATTCATTTGGCAAGATTTTCGTTAATTTGGCAACATTTAAAAAAGTCGCCAAGTTAGTGACATTCAGCCAAATTCGTCACCAAAATCTCGCCCAGCGTTATGGACGGAAAAATAAGGTATTCTTATAGCAGGTAAATGACTATTAGCGTTCAAATACAAAAGTATTACTCAAAGGATCTTTTCTCATGAATGAAACGAGCTAGATATTCGAGAATGAGGTCACCCAATTTATCGCATGGTATTACATATGAAAAGTGAACATGTTTCTCAACAGTTAATATATTTTTTTTAATTTATGGGGTTTTTTGATAAATTTATTTGGAAAATGTGCAATATCTTGAGAACGGTTCATGCTAACGTTCTAGAGTTCATGTCGATAGTTTTCTAAGGAAAAAATACATAAGAAATGTCTATTAGCGTTTCTTTATTAAAGGTTTTGATTTATTGATGCTTTTTTCAAAATTTCCCTCGAAAGTTTAGGAGGTTCTAAACATTCGATTGTGTTTAGAAACAGTAGGCTTTCAGTATTCACGGATTGTAATTTTTGTAACAAATTTCATTCGAATCGCTCCATTCGTTCGTGAGATATCGTCTCCACAGACTCACTGACACACACACACACACAGACATCACCTCAAAAATGTTCGATTCGTGATCAGGGATGCTCGAAACGTGCTCTCCCGTCGAAAACTCGAATTCGAATTTTCGACCCCTTCACAATACTTTCCTTATACATTATATGTATATAAGGAAAGTAAAAATTATCGCGAAATCAGAATTTTTGTGGATGTAAAGATAATTTTGTACACCAGTGTACATTGAATGATATGTTAGGCAAGTATTGTGACGCGTTCGAAAATAGAAATTCGAGTTTTCGGTGGATGAGCACGTTTCAGGCATCTCTGAACTTACATTTTTGAGGGAATGTCCGTGTGTGTATGTTAGTGGATATGTATGTTAGTATGTATGTATGTATATTAGTGTGTATGTATGTATATTAGTGTGTAAATGTGTTCATGTGAGTGCCTGTGGCCATGAGACTGTAGAAGGGATATATCATGACCAAATAGATAGATTCGAAATAAAATAACATATTATGATTATAACACTCTGTGAATATTTAAACTCCTTTGATTTTAAACACAATTATATGTTTTGAAGATGTTTCGAAATTAATGTTTCAAGAAATCATTGAAAATTCGGAATCTGTAAAAATGTTAACTAAATAATTATATATTACGTAATTTATTTGAAAACGAATAGCAGATTCGTTAGAACGCTAGCACAACTGTTCTCGTGACATAGCTCGTTTTCAGATAAATTTATTGAAAAAAGTGCATAAAATTAAAATAAGGCGTAAGTGTCCTTAAATAGGTCGACATTGGTGATATATTTAACGAAATATCGCTTACTGGCTGACATTTTCAATGTTTCCAAATTGTAAAAAAAAAGTTTAATCAACAAAAACGGAGCCAAAATTAATGAAAATTAATATTTTTTAAATGGTTAAAATCAGGCCAATGGCCGTACCGTGCTGAAAACACCGGTTCTCGTTAGATCACCGAAGTCAGGCAGCATCGGGCGCGGTTAGTACTTGGGTGGGTGACCACCTGGGAACACCGCGTGCTGTTGGCAAAATTTCGGGCGCGGTAACCCTGTGGTTTGCGCGCTGGATTTGCACACCGCCACAACTGCCGCCGTGTTCATACGGAGTACGATCACGTTAAACATGCGTGTCCGTAAGTCCTTCCGAGAGGTTGGTGGTAGGGGTAGGAGGGTACGTTCCCTGTGGATGCCTCCCCCATGTGGATGCCTCCTCCTGTGGGTTCCGGTCTACATTGGGTGGCACTTCCCGGCCGTCCAAACAGTTACCTTACACCTTTCTGGTAGGTCGGACGGTCTGGGTCTCAACAAATGATTAAAATCGTTTAAAACATGGCATATTTTTAAGCGGATACAATCAAGTTTAAGTTAATTTAGTGCTCCGAAATATTTTTATAGGTAGTTATCGAGAAAAGCAGTCAATGTTGATATACAGTTCAATATTAAGAATATTGTGCCCTGGGTCATCATCTAGTTGGCTGTAAAAAATAAAGTTATTGCAGTATGTAAAAAAAGTCATGTGTTGCCCACATCAATTTTTTTTCTTTGAAGAATATTAAATTGTAATTTTTTAAGAGAGGAGGATTGTTAACCTGTTTTCTTTTAAACTAAGGATGAATTCACCCTAAACAGTATAATATTAAGAAGAATATTAAATATAGTATTGTATCATGTCGCACGACATGTTGACATTTCAATTACAGATGTTAATCAACAACAATGTCAATACAGATGCTAATAAGTACTTTAAATGCAGCCACGAAAACCAATGAGAACTCACATATAAGTAAACAGCGTGCATCCCCTCCATCACCAACAACAAATCAGAAGAGGTGGTACGACACCACAAGCGGTAAAGGAAAATGTGGTTCCAGAGTTTTCGAGAAGTTTTGAGAGATGCAATATTCGACAGCATCCTAGACGCACGAAAATTTAAGAATATCAAAAAAATCTCCTACGTGGATCACCAATGTGATGAGCATGTGCATAGTGAATGCAAGTGGCGTAGCAAGTATACGCAGGCATCCAGCAAAGTGTGTTATCTAATGTCACTAAGTATCAAAGTACAAAAAAATATGAGGTCTTTATACAATTTCATATGTTAAATGATTACGGTAGGCACATAATACATATGGAATATTTAACAATACTGGAGAAGAACTCCAATCTTAGTAACGAACTCTTGTGTTTAAAATAAAAGAACTACATATATTTTCGGTATATAGTACTAATGTGTTATAAATACATGAGTCACTGAAATAATTTGTTATAAATATATGTGTTACTTAAATAGTTGTTATAGATATATGTGTCATTAAAATGAATTTATGAGCAACTTTCAGAATATCAAGAGATTTATATATATGACATTAAAAGAATTGATCAATTTAAATCAGAGTTGTTATTTTATGTCGTGAGTGTTATTCTCTTGTGTTCCTCAACCGGAGTTTCTATACTCCCCCCTTAGTGAAGGCATCAAAGGTAAGTCCTGGTAGAGTAAATTTTGGGTAAGGACAATTTACCTTATGACATATAGAACATTAAGTATAATATTTCTATACAATATATAGAACAACTTTTCATGATACACTATACTGAAGTACATTATTCATGCAGATCCTAGAGTTGGAATATCGTTGGTATTGCAGATATTGCTTACACATTCTAAATATTTCCATTGTAATGCAAAGATATACAATATTGGTCCAATGTTAGACCAATATTAAATGCTAATAAGGTATTGTGTGCTTGTCAGCATTATTATTTTATTATGCGCTGGGTAGCACGTTGAGCTTATTATGTGTTCGTCATCATTATGATTTATTATGCGCTTGTTAGCACTTTGAGCTTATTATGTTCTCGTCAGCATTAACCTTGGAATATAAATATCCCTTCTTAATGTTGTACAGTTTATGGAAAATTAATCTAGTATTAAAACAGGATTAACTAACCATCGGCCTGCATAAAAGAAATTACAATTTAATGCTCTTTAAGAAATCCTATGTTCTTTTTGTATTATTATTTCTAATGTTAGATAAAGTATGTTCTTAAAATACGCTTGTTAGCACTATAAGCTTATGCGTATGTCTGCAATATGAGCGTTTTATGCTCTTGAAAGAATATATATCCTACCTCTAAGAAAACCCCACGTAGGCGGGTTCTGTGAGTATAGAACAGGGAGTTGTTTCATATACAAATATGATCCCCTTTTAATCTGGTTAGGGCTTGGAATTTTGGATCACTAGCAAGTGTAATTGAGCTAATTCCCTAATTAGATTAATTGATGTAAAAATAACCATTCAGCAATAACATTTTAACCAATTGACATGTATCAACTTAAAAATAATTCTTCAGTCATACGAATATTCCAAATTGCACTAATTATCCATTTAAAATAAACTGTATAATACGGATAGCGAACACTTCAAAGATTAAAAAAAATACTATGGCATTAGTGACTCAATGGAATGCATCATTGACTAGTAAACTGAAGATGTTTAATTCGAACCACAGTTCAAGCATGATTGCTGTAGAATTTTTCAAGATCATCTAACTTTTAGTTTAAGTAAAATAGACCAGATAATACATAAAATTACCAAATTTCGATTTTTCCATGTACTTTATTTACTGCAGAAAGTTTTAATTTGCGAGAATTACTCTAAACTAACAGGATTTCATGATGAATTAAAAACTCGAAAACGAGCAGATAGTTCTGATCTGAAATTCAATTTTATTGTGATATTTAAAATAATCGTATTTATAATGCTTATTTTCACATAAGATTACAGACAAAAAAATAGTTCTTATCTGTTATTCAATTTTATTGTAAAATATGAAATAATAGTATTGCTCATTTGTACATAAGCTTACAGGAAAACAATATATGTGTCAGAAATATAAACATTAACGCTCAGTTTTTTGCAGAAAAAATGAAAAAAAAAAACCTTTCTAAAACAGCATATAATTTATAAAAAATATCAATGGATGTAAAAACAGTGTCCTTTAAGATGACAAAGCAGAAAAACCATCTCATTCAAAGCAGGAGAAGTTCCTTTAACTAAAAAAGGCCGTAGCCCATATTTTCTTACTATTGGTTCCTGTGTGTTCAATACATGGCGACTCAACACGGCTTGGTAATGAAAGGTAACTTCTTGGTTTACTCCTCTCACTTTTATTTATATGATTGACAACTCCATATTAATTGAACTACATGTATCACTGTCTAGTGATAATATTTTCTCTTGTTTTGCCAGACGTGATTCTGGTTTTTCATCTTAAAGAAATAGCTTGATTTTTGCCTCAGAAAATGGTTAATACTTTTTTTCAATGAATTTTGACCTTAAGCACGTTTTATTTTTCAATGTACGTATCATTTCATAGACACTATCGGCGTCACATAGCATGATAGGCAAATTATTTAAAATTCTCATTTCTCATGCGAAATTGTTTAAAATATTTTGAAAATAACATTTTAGGAATTAAATTATTAAATTAGACATCCTAAACGCGAAAAAATAAATTATTTTTAAATAAAATTGGAAATCATATTCCAACTTAAAACCTTATAAATGCTATATTTCCTGGAATCATTTCAAATTTGTTTCTACCAAGAATTTATTAAATCTACTGATTTAAAACGCTTTAAAATTATGCTTTTAATTTGCTTTTTGAAACATTCTATTTTAAAAATAAGATTAAATTCATTTCATTTGGATAAAATTATTTAATGGGCGAAGAAATAAACACGCACATTTAAAAAGAAGACTTTCAAATGCACGACTTCTAACAAAAACACTTCTTTTCAACGTTCAAAAATGACTAATTTACTTCAAATTAACTTCCGACATTTTTTATTTAGGTCGATAAAAGAGCGCATGCATTAATAACATTTGAGTTAAATTTGGAAAATCCGATTGCCCTAAAATTGTTTGTCTAAATTATTAAACTGTTATGTCATCATCCATATGATATGTCACTCATATGAGAAATAATTTCGTTAAAAATAGGTATCATCAATATTTATAGCAAATACGCAATTAACAAACACATTCAGTCTTACCAATTCCCCATGTCATTTGTCGGCCCCCAGAGAGGTTTGCAAAATTGTAGCTCGCAGGAATTTATCTTGCTGCCAACTAACTCCAAGCCGGCGAAAGCATAATTATTGTTAAGCCGGTCCATGGATGTTCGGTATCTTTCATGATGCAAAAAAATGTTTGTATGTCTGTCTGTGTGTGTGTCTGTTTTCTGTAATTGAAAATCTTAGCTTCGGACAGTCGGAAAATTCGACACAAAATTAGCTAATCTCCTATAATACGACAGACACAGTCGAGATTTCTTTCTTTTTCATTTTTTTTTCAAACCTGTTTAAAAGTTAGGATCTTATCAGCCAAAAATACGCCAATAATTCGACTTTAAAATCAGCTTTATTCCGGGCAGACGATAAAAAATAAAATGGCCGATATCGTGGCGTAGGAATCTATTTATCTAACGAACGTATTTCATTTACCGTTTTTCTAACTTCACGAATTTAAAATATATCGTTCTAATTTTTCATATGTTATTAAATTATCATATTAAGTATTGTGCTTTGAAATGGCAAGGTTGTGAGGAAGACTTTCTAAGATTTCATTTAATTCTTTAATAAAACAGCTTTTCGGAACATTTAATGAATTAATTCAATTAACCCAGCTTTAAAGCCATAAAAGCACAATCCAAAGTATGGACAACTTGGCCTACTGACGGGTCCTTCCAAGACTCTAACTTCTAAGGGTTTACTTTTAGATCCTTGGAGTCCAATATGTATTATTACAGAGTCGCCGTTCAGGACAGAGCATCGGGCACGAAACGACTTTGATCTCCAATCTCAGCTTCTGGCACTTATCTTCATACTGTGACATTACTTCATTGACCCATTATATACGAGTAGAAACTTATTGTTTTTATTGACTAGCTTTTATTTTAACTTGGCTCCTAATGTATCAGTTTGTTGCGCATTTGAAGTTTAATCAGTTTGGGGGGGGGGAGGTACAGATCTGGGTATTACTTTTGGCGATTAATGTAGATGGTTTAGACATTTTAGGTTTAAATTATCCTGGTTAGCTGATTTTGTTTAGTTTGGGTTGTTAGAAAAGAAGTATACCTAATTTTCAGTTATTCTAAGTGTAGAACTACGCAGGGCCTCTTACGAGATTTGGCCTTTTGACGATCACAGCCATGTAGATTGAATAAAAATTCGTTCTGGACGGATGACAAATTATTGTAAAAGTTTATCGCCTGCTTTTTAATTTCAGCTCTCGCGACTTTGATTTTAAAATCTTTCCTAACCACCGAGTTCCTTAGATATCTAGGTGCTCTCCCAACACTCTTTAGGATTTGGTTTTGACTTCTTTCTAAACAGTATATGGTAGAATGACAGGCATATCCCCATACCGAGAGCTATGGCCGATTCATATATTAGAAGTTTGTTCTGGTAACTGAGATTTCTCTTTCCTATGAGTAGGTATAAGGCTTCTGTGCCAATATGGTTTATTTTTTATTATTTCTGTTACCCTATATTAATGTGTCCGTTGCACACTTATACAGGGTGTCCCAAAAAGATTGAAATGCACTTAAATTCTTTGCCTGTTGGAGATAAGTGGACAATGTAAATTGCATAAATGTTGAAAGTAAGGTAGGAAATAACACTACGGTAATGAAATAGTCCTCACATTAATCAATCACATTTCAATCTTTTCAGGATACCCTTTATAGCCTAATATCAATATCTAAAGAATTTAAAGCCGGCTACGTGGTAAGAACAACGTTTCCTTTGTTGTTTTATATATATATTATTGCACATAGCAAGTTGTTATTGCAAAATCTTGTTGATGAGCATATAATAAATAAAAAATCGATTCGTGGATTCTCTTATCTGCCATGGGAGCGCGATTATAACTTTGGAAATGTTCTCAATAGGTAATTCTGTAAGAATAAATTAATTAGACTCCATATCCGAGTAATGTTTCAAACATAGGCGTAGATTTAAAAATAAAGTGATGCCTCAACATAGGATCAATGTCCACCCATCGGAGTTTAATAATTAGAGGCTATAGGCTACATAAAATTGCTAAATATCTTTAATCACTAATTCTTCTCGTTTTTAGCCATATGTAACTTTCAGAAGTTTTAATTAAAGATAAATAAAAACTACTATTAAATGGAATGTTTCTTTTTAAAAGCTCATTTATAGTTGACGTAATTTAAATTTTTTAACTGAAAGAAACATTTAGTTTTAAATGCAGAAAACATTTTAATTGCACGCACTGCGCTGTTACTTGAAAACATTTTTAATTCTTCACAAAAGGATTAAGAATCCCAATTCTCTAAAACAAACATTAAATGCATATTTTTTAATTCATTTTAAATTAGCGTCTTTTCATTTTAATTAAATTAAAATGTGTGCGTGGTTAGCACAAACCGTTAAATGTTTTACGGGAAAGCAAATTCTTAAATGCAGAATTGCATAAATGAAAATCGCATTCAATATTCCACAGAAACAAAATATTTTTTCTAAAAATTGTTTTGAGCATTAACGCATTAAAACGACTCGCATTTGAAAAATTAACACACATCAAAATTTCCATAACCTTGTATTAAGTTGGAATATGGAAACAGGCAAAAAAATTTAATATCGTATCTTTGATTTTCTGTAATAGGTGAACACATAATAAAATATGGAACAATAATATTATTTTCCAAAATACATTAATTTAACGCACTTATAATGATTTTATATATTTAAAAATTTTATAGGCTATTCTTTAGAATAGTATATATTATTAGAAGAGATCCATACAGTTTCCTCCAATGAAATACTCAGTGAGAAAGAATCATGGGAGACCAAGGAAAGAAGCGAGGACTCATTAGCTCAGTCGTTAGCGCTTGGGGATTGCACTCGGACGACCAGAGTTCGATTTTCACCTTTCACCAAACTGTGGCCGTGTTCAAGCGGATTACGATCACATTAACCATGTGGGTCCGTAAGTCCTCCCGAGAGGTTGGTGGTAGGGCAAGGAAGGTATGGTCACTGTGGATGATTTGCTCACTGGGTTCCGGCCAAAATTGGGTGGCACTTCCCGGCCTTCCAAACAAATACCTTACACCTTCGGGTAGGTTAGACTGCTTGGATCGAAGACAAATAAGGGAAACAAGTAGAGCGGAACAGCCAGTGCGGAGTTGACTACGCGGGGAATCGAACTCGGATGATTCGTGTTCAATTTCCACTTCTGCACAAACTGTCCCTGCATACAGGCAGAGAACGGACACGTTAAATATGCGGATCCACAAGTCCTTTCGATATCTTGGTGGTAGGGGAAAGAGGGTGCAGTCCCCACCACTGAATTCCGGTCTAAATTAAGTGGCCACTTCCCGGCCGTCCAAACATATACCTTACACATTTAGGTATGTCGAACAGTCTGCATCCAAAAAAACGAAGAAGGAAAACACATGTATATCCAAATAATTTACGGTAAAATGACTTTTATTTTAATTATACATGTTATCTGAAAAAAATGCATAAAATATTTTCTGTTTACATAAGCAAAGTATTTTTGCTCCGTCTGCAAGAAAGCGCGATGCCAGCGCCTTTCTTTTTTCCGCAAGGCATCAATTGGGGTTTACAGGGCAGACAAATCCTCTCCCTTTGTCTGTCCATGTCTGGGGAAATTTCATCGAAAATGGAATTGAAAGAAAATGTGCCATTTTTTAATTGACATAGCTAAATATCTTTTATGTTGATTGAAGTTTATATGTTTTTTCATGTAATGTACAGCGTAATTCAGTTTGTGCCACGTTCTAGGCAAAAAAATATCATATTTATTGCTCATTATTTTGTTTTAAAATAATTTTTACCGTTGAGCACACAATTTTAGTTTAGCATTTGATAATTCGTCAAATTTGATAATGCAGCACTGTTGTAGATCCAATTGTGTCGGATTTTTTGAAGTTTATTGTTTTTTAATTTATCTGTAACCGTGCTGAAATACATATCATGAAAAATTATATATACTAATTTTGGTCTCCCGTTTTCTTCCTTCCCAAATTATTTTATCACATTTCGCTGTTGGTAATATTTAAAATTAACATGATTCAAAATCTAAAATATTTTACTCACAAAAATTTTTCAAATCAAACTGAATGAACAAGTGATAAATATGTAAATCTATGATCTGTTTTCGAACTTTAATATCACGAATTCTTCTATGTCTTGAAAATTATTCCTTTTCCCTCTACTGTTCAAATAATGTTGTTAAATCGATCTGATTAAGTCGTATATTTTCCTTGCTTACCCTTGGTAACTCAAACTATTTTGAATGATATCGAACATTTATGAAAATTGGCTTTATGAGATAAACCGCAAAATGACTAATCAAATACATGAGATTATCTGTTCATCCGCAATTAAACTGTCCACTGCATAGAAGCAAAATTAATCAAGTAGAGTTACTGCATCCTATAAAAATTTCTGCCTTTATACCAGGGGTAATACCGAGTTTTAAAATCACGTATCTGCAAAAGGTTGTAAGAAAAATATTGTCGAATATAAAACCGGAGATTGCTTATCATCTTCAGCATCATCTCAATTGTTTACCATCTTCGGTATCACATTAATTATTTATCATTTTCAGTATCACCTTAATTGATTACCGTCTTCAGTATCACGCCAATTTGCTACCATATTTAGTATCACCTCAATCGCTTACCATCTTCAGGATCACCTCAATAGCTTATAATCTTCAGTATCAACTAAATTAAGATTCTTTGAGCACAGATCGAGTCTAAATAGAATATGAATTTTGAAACTTTTCAAGCAATTGCTCACCTAAAAACTATTATTGAGTTCAGTGGATCTCAAAATAAGCAACAGACTGTTTTGGAAATGTTTTCAAACAATACAATGTATCCAAATATATACGTTTTAGTACATAAAATAATTCAATAATACGCATGTATTGTACGCACGAATAAGTATTTTTACTACATAAACGTATTTAACAGCTCCATCTACTTATCTCAACAAAACGTTCGGAATTACGTGATCTATGCAGTCAATTATACTGAAAAAAATTACACAGACACTATGTTGTTCTGTTGATACTAATCCCTGTCTAGTTAGAAGCTAGACCAAGGCCATGAATCCATATATCTGCAAGAAATCATTAGACCAATAAGGGACTCCCGGAAATATTCTATTTCAGTAACCCCAAACAGTACAAGAAACAACCGTGTGAGACCTGTTAAATATTACACTTGAAGCAAGATACGGTTGCCTTACACCTTCCTGGTAGGTCGGACGGTCTGGGTCTCAACAACAACAACAACCTGAAGCAAGAGGTATAAACCTTGTTCCCCCGTACGAAGTTGGGACACTTTAAATGTCTACTAACGAATCTGGAAATTGGGGTTTTTAAGTAGGAGCACAACCTGGTCTATCTCGACTGTAACAATCACGCACAGGAAGGAACTTCTAAGTATGAAGATTAAAAATCATCCTTCTTGAGAAGATCTTAAGAAAGTTAATGAATTATTGGAGGTCATAGGAATAGTAAGTAGCTCCCTCTTTTGTTAATGCATCGGCAGTCTTGTTACCACTGAGACCCACATGGAAAGAGGCCCACCGTAAATACGCTCCATGATGTAAAGACAGTTGTCTGAGACTACTCAAGATTGCAACCGCAGCTCTATGGCTAAATCTAGACCAGTTCTGAATGGCAAATTCTGAATGGCACTGCAGCCCAAATTCTGAATGGCACTGTTGATCTTTATCCAAATATCATTAAAATTGGTTTCTGAATTAATAGACTTTAAACCCTATCCAATGGCCATCAACTCAGATCTAAAGAACGCATATGTTTTTATATATTTCCGTTTTTCTAATTCTTGATAACTCGAATTTTTCATATCTCAAATAATTTCCTGTTCCTTTCAAATTCAAGCCATTGACTGCCGACTGTATATATTTCGCTTTCGTAACAACAATATCAACTACATATCAGAGATATTTCACTTTATCTAAATATGGCTAGCAATGCCTTTAAAGCTAGTCCAAATATTACTTTTCTTAAAGGCTGAAACATCAGGAAGTTAATTCGAAAACTTTATTAACATTTTAACATGAAACTCTTTTCCTTTATGATTACTTAAAAGACAACTTTCAAAAACATATGTTAAATTGCATGCAAAAAGAAATTCTAATGATTTAATCTATGTACTCCCCGTTTCCAATGTTGAACGACATATTTTAATGAAAAAACTTCTGTAAGTGCCATTTAATGCAAAAAAAGCATGTTCTTCAAATACTTACGTAGCTCTTCAAGGAAACAAGAATAGAAACGTTCTTAACAGATATTTAAAGAAAGTATGCTTGTAAAGTTTGATCGCAGAAATGTTTTAAATAATGACAGGACCTTTTTTTAAATTTGAATGAGTTACATTTGGGGTTGTTTTATTAAAATTAATGTTCAGAAAGAAATGGATGATAAAGAATTGTACAAAAAGTGTATGTTCAATATAAGACTTTGCCTACATATTAACAAATTTATAAATTCTTAGACGATAAGAAAACAAATTGAACGGTATTGGACTAGAACTCAAATATTTTCAATTTAATTTATATATTTTTTATTTAGTTATATATTATTATCTATAATTAAATAAAAAATAATATATAATTAATAATATAATAATATAATAATACAATATAATATAATAATATATATATATATATATATATATATATATATATATATATATATATATTTATATATATATATATATATATATATATATATATATATATATATATATATATAATATATTATTTTATATTATATATTATATATATAATATATAATATATTATTTTATATTATATATTATATATATAATATATAATATATATATAATAATAATAATATAATAATATAATATAATAATATAATTATATGTAACTATTATATATAATTATATATATTTTTTAATTTAATTTATATATTGAAGATTTTCAATTTAATTTATATAGATTTAACAAGTATGCAGTCGATAATACAATTGTGGATAATCTAAGAGCGATTTCTATGAAACTTGCTTTGCTTATTTTTATCAGAAAAGAAGAAGTCTATAAAAGTTTGAGTTCTAGTCCAATACCGTTCAATTTGTGTTCTTATATTCTAAGAATTTATAAATTTGTTAATATCTATATAAATTAAGTTGAAAATCTGCCTGTCTGTATGTTAGTTTGTCTCATCATCATGGGTCATCATCGCGGGAGAAGGGCTGAACCGAATTTGATGCAATTTTGTGGGTAGCCTTGAAATAGCCCCACTTAAAATTTAATCCATCTTTTGAGTTTTTAAGATCAGGGATTGTTGAGATATTTATAAAAAACGAAACTGTCATTTATCGCATCATCACGGGAGAACGGCTGAACTGAATTTAATGAAATATTTTGGGTAGCCTTGAAATAGACCCACTAAAAATTTAGTCTATGTTTCAAGTTTCTACGACTAGTCGTTCTTGAGATATTAGTGAAAAACAAAGCTTTCGTTTATCTCATCATCACGAGAGAACTACTGAACTGAATTTAATGAAATTTTGTGGGTAACCTTAAAATAGGGCCACTTAAAGTTTGCCTAAGTTTCGAGTTTCTAAGACCAGGGATTGTCGAAATATTTATGAAAACCGAAACTTTTCATAGGAGTTCTACTCTCTAACTCCATGGTTCCTCCAAACGAAAAAGTTGGAAATAGCAGGTTTAAAACGTGTAATAACCCACCAAACTGTTCTGAGTTTGGTGGGAATTTATTGAACTAATCAGTCACTTTTTGAAAATCGCAGGTTTGAAAAATGAATTTAAGTCGAAACTCTCATCATTGTTTATTTTTAACTAGCTTTTACTCAACAATGAAAAGTATTAAGAAATCAAAATGGTTATTTAATTATCAGCATTTTATGAGGAAACTTCTTATATACTGTTCCTCAGCAACGCAATTAAATCAAATGTGTTTGTTAATTTTTATTATTATTATTTTTTTCAATTTGAATAATAAATAAATTGATATAAAATATGCCTTATAAATGAATGGTTTGATTTTTATTTTTATTATTTTAATTACGGAACAGCGTACATTACTTTCAGTTATTTTGGCAAAGAGTTTTCAAAATTATATATTGCGTTTAGCCAATAAGTTCATATAGTATTGTGTCTAGAAATAAACTCATTTAGCCGATTGTTGAAACAGAATAAGAATCGAACGGGTATATCTTTTAATACAATTTTAGTGTTTCCATTTAGTATATACAAACGGGATCAGGATGTTTTATTCTTCAGATCTGCAAATTCAGAGCTACGAATTTGGCGGGATGTCGCTAACTTGACAACATTTCTTTAAACGTTGCCAACTTGAGGGAAATGTCGCCAAATTCATAAAAACGGCACTAAATCAGTGAAATTAATTTTGTTTGTTTTGTTAGAAGAGAGAACTGAAATGACGTTTTGGTAGTACTTGGCTGTCAGTCCAACCGTCCTACTTGGTAACACATTTAGCGAATTTTTAAAATGTCACCAAATTGATAAAAATGTTTGTAAATCCTTAAAAATATCTTGAAATTAATAAAACTGCGCTAAATAAATCGAATTAATTGTGTTTTATTAGATGATAGTATTGTGATGATGTTTCTTCATTCAACAGTCCCAATTGGAGATAATTTTGGCGTTTTTTTTAAATGTCGCCAAATTGATAAAATGGCGCTATTCATCAAAATGACACCAAATTGATGAAAATCCAATATTTTGCATAATTAAATACGATTATCCAGATCATCTGTGTCGTTTTGTGAGTATTAAAAATATGATTAGATGGACCACTTGGCGATAAATTTGACGATTTTTTCAAATGTCGCTAAATTGACGAAAATGTTGCCAAACCTTCGATAGAGATAGAATTTTTCAGACGATATTTTTTCCATCAATTTATTTGAAGACATTTATATGATGCAGCTTAGAAACGGATTTAAATCCAATGTGTTTATGCGACAGACGATTTTTATTAAATCTCTTCCGGTTTGAATAATAAAGGTATGTATATAAAACAAAATTCATTGACCTTGCAGTTTTGACTGGATAATATCAATTACCGTCTTCAGGTTTAAACATTATTATTATTGATATTTTCGTGGATTATTGATTCAAGCATTATTGATATTTTCGTGGATTATTGATATTTTCAAGTGATTATACCATTGTTTTATTATAGCAAAAATTGTTGAAACATTAGTGTGGGAGGAGGTCATAGTCCTTATTGACAGACATTTTCCATTTAAAACTATGACCTGCAGTTTTGTCCATTTTTTATTTCTGTTTAATGTATAAGTTCCAAACTCTTTTTTTTATGTTATGCAAATAATAGGCAGAGCTTTATTCTATGTTACCATAAAATTTAGCATAAAATATTGCCGTCGTGTCCGATTTTTGCATACACATATAAACTTTGCATTTCCGGTTTCAAAAGGCAAAATACCTTCATCTTCAGGGCCGACAAGACGCGAGAACTCGCGCATTTAAGTCAGAAAGGCAAACGAGGTAAAATAGAACACGTAATAGAAAGTAGGAGAAAATATGATGATATAGATGTATGAAAAATGAATGAGAAAAACACCACAACGACATATAAAAACTACGAGCGACGAGCAGAAGAAAACAGGAGAAAAAAGAAAGAAAAACGGAAAATAAGACTATAAGAGATCGGATAGTACAGCGAATAGAAAAAAAACTGAATAATGATAAAATCTACTAATGCAGTAACGGAAAGTTACTGCATTATTAGTTTAAATCAGCTGTATATGATACAAAAAAGGAAAATAAGTGTAAAATATTTGGAACGACAACGAATTGATTAGATGAACCAGCAAAAGTAAAATGTAAATATGAAGGAGCCAACTCGTTTCGAAGACTATATGAGGTACTTTCTCGAATAAAATAGACTGTCGGCTCTTGTAACTTCTCTACATCTTTTAAGTGAGCTGGACAGCTTGAGTAATAAATGAATAAAATAACGGGAAAGTAACTAAAATCTGGAAAAAGGTAAACAAATAATCGAGAAAAGAAGGAAACAGGCCGGAAAGGAAAAATTTTATATCAGAAATTTCAAAGCGGGACATAGATAGGGTAATTATGCAATCATTTCAGAAAACCAAGTATATTATTTCTAGAAGCAGCCAAATGTGGCTTTTATTTTTATCAATTTGACTTTTTTAGAAGTCGAATATATCCAATGACTTGTCCTAAAATTGTAAAATATATTGTTTACAAAGAGCCGTACAATATCCAGTTAGAATTTGGAGTTTAGTATTCTATTGGTAACATTTCGCGAGTTTGATATTCAAATGATAAACATTATGAATAATTGAAATATGGAGGAAATTGATGAAATTGTATCTAATGACTTTTCTAATTTTGAAGGGTTTATTTTCTCTTAATTTTTGTTATAGTGTAAAAGTTATGAACACATTTTTCAGACTTTTACAGATTTTGTAAGATTGATCAGTAATCTATATCAGCCACAAGGGGATAGCCAATAAATTTCCAATTTTTAAATACTTATAAATACTTTAAATGATTTCGAAAACATGCTATAAAATACATGCAAAAAGTAAATTCAAATTATTTCTTCTTTACTAATCCTCCCATCTTCCAACGCTGAATAACGTATTTTAATAGGCAGAATTCACTAAGTACCACTTACTTCAAAAAAGCTTGTTATTTAAATATCTACGCATAAGTTCAGAGCAATAAGAATGAAACGTTTTTAACCAGCTTTCAAAGAAAGTAATTTTGTACTTCTACGATTTTTCTATACGAATGATTTGAGTTAAAATTGATTTTATTTAAATTAGAATAAGTCGCAATATATGTAGCATAATTATTTTAATAAAATTGTATTTTCATAGAGAAATTATTTCTGATGGGAGAAATAGTAAAATTGATTTATAAATTTATTTCATCCCTATTTTACATTATCTTGATTGGCAACAAATGTTTTAAATCTTAACGTTTAAATGAAAATGGTCTGTGTTTTACCTTGGAATTAAATTAGAATTTTTTAAACTTTTTTAACATTCGTTTTCCTGTTATTCTGGGAAAATACATACACTCTTTCAGTTTTCAAGCATTATTACAGTAGAGATAATTCAAATTCAATATTTTGATATATTTTTACATCTTAAAATCACGTATAATCCACATTCACGTCGCTCTGTGTGACGTCCGGATGCGGATAATTATGTGTTAAGTATTTCTTTTATAGTATTTTGAATTTGGCCGGAGGGAGGGGGAGGGTTGTTGTTATTGTTGTTGATACTCAGACCTTCGACCCTTACCAGAAAGGGGGAGGGGGAGGTTGTTGGAATTGAAGCGCAGAGGAGCAAGTTTTTCAATATACATTTTAACAACTATATCTACATATATAGTAATTACTATGTATATAGTAGTTCCATATATATTTATATATATATATATATATATATTAAAATAATAAAGTCGAAAGGGCAGGAGTGCAAATCAGTAAACATAGCATCAAACCGAAGGCAATATAATAACGTGTATTTAATAGCAGAAAGTAAAAAGTAACGCAGAAAGGCTGGAAAAGTAGAGCAGGGAAAGGCCAGGACAAGGAAAATAATTCAATGAATAGTGTATCTGCCAGAAACCTCTTCAGGGCCACATTAGACAGATATACTAAAATCCGTTGTTTCTATGATTGCATAAAAACACGTGGTTAAAATTTTATGCAATCTATGCTCAACAACGAAATAAACGAGATTAACAGAAAAATGACCCAAGAGGACAAAATTCAACTTCGAAACATAAAATACCACATAATCATGAAAAATATATCGCACAAATGCACAAACACGCAAAAAAAAAAGGCTGCAACTCACAAGTCTGAAGGCTGCCAGCTTGAATAATCTTCATAGGAGTCCACTATGTGATCCAGCTTGAATGCTTACCACACGAAAAATCGCGATGGAATGAACCAGACCAGAGAAAGTGGAAGTAGTTGTACATATTTTCGGTGAGACAAACCGAAGAGTTCAGAAACTAACCGAGAAGTGACCAACCACTACTATCGGAAACGTTAAAAGTACGGATAACACTGTGTTTTGGAGCCTTAGCTTGTGTCTATTTTATTTGCTTTTTAGATATCCACCTTAACGGTTTTATTAGTGTTTTGAACTATTTTCTTTATCTGCCGAGGCTTTTTTTTTAATTTTGAACGTTTTTCGTGTGACCGAAATTACTGTTTATGTAATATTTGCACATTTTTATTTTTGCCCGTCGGAGCGGTGTTTATTTTATGGTGCTTTCACTACTATTGAGTATCGTACTTATATTGTGATCTACAAATAAGGTTGGAAAATTGTACATATAGCATAGACTTTTGAGGCGATTAATATGTGATAATGCACACATATTACTATCCAGGCGTTTGATGCGGAGCAAATAGCTAATGATTAGATTTTTAAAAATTTGGTTACTAAGGCAAGAAGAATAATGAGGGAATAATTTTATATTAACTTTAAATTGATGTCTCTTAGCATAAATAGTAGTATTGAATGAGTTACTTTGTGCATAAATGGGGATATCAAAATAATTTACAGATTTCGAAGGGTGGGATTCATTAGGTATTAACTCAAGATTGGATGGGAAAATATAAAGTGTGGGTAAAGAATCATGTGCAGTATGAAAACAAAGGCAAACATCATCAATGTAGCGAAAACTGGAAATGTTAAGAGTGAACAGAGTGGATTGTCTTCCGTAAAAGTTAAGATACATATTGGCGAGCTACTATTGGTTACTAGAGCTAATATATATATATATATAGTATTTACATTTGACTTGGTAAATTTAAAAACCCCAAGAGGCTTTGCACTCTCGGTTACATGCTTGGAAAAACGTTGTATTAGTCTAGCAATGCAGAATTTTTTTAAGGGGGATTTCCCACTTTTTCCTACATCATTTCTCCTAACTTCAATGAACTTCAATGGGTTCCTGGCGAGAGGTATGAGCCCCAAATCCTTTTATTAGAAGCTGGAATTGCGCAATGATAGAAAAGCCGGTAAAAAAGAGCACTTTCCCCAGCGCACGGGGAATGGTTTCAATTGATAGAACAGTTCGAGAATCCTGTCCGATATGTGTTTGATTTATTCAAAGAAAGTATGACATATCTGGGTTAAAAAAGATTATAATTAATCAACTAATGGGTTTATGACATTATTTTTTCTGGAGCATTATCTGATATTTTAAGGAACTGCTGTTAAAATATGAACGTTGGATGGAAGGCAAAATTTAGTATATCGTAATATAAAAATCGGAAAAAGTTAAAATGAGAAAGAAGTATTTATATATTTAAATATTCATTAAAAAATTTCTGTTTATCGTATAGACTCCGTTCAAAGATTGTTTAAAATACAATTTTTGGTCTCTTTGGTGGTGTCAAGATATGATATATGTGATCATATTTTAGGTGGCTAGAGAATCGATTTCTGTATATTTTGGCCTAAATAAGGCTAAAATATAAAATAATTGAAAAAATGATTCAAAATTCAAAAAAAAAATTGCTGAAGTGAACCTGTGTGCGTCAAGAAGTATATGTGTACCAAATTTCATGATTGTATAACACTTATATTAAAATGAAATTTGCAATGCTTATATTTGTCTTCAACAACAAAATATATGTTAATTGTTTGTGAGATTCAACTATAAGTCAAATCTAATTTGTATTTCGTTTCCACATCATATCGAAATTCGCTAACCTGTAAATAAATTAATCTACTGAAGACATATTATTAAGCTTTTTTTCATTTGTATATCTTATGTAGTGATTTAACATTGCCAAAGTGATAGATTTATGATTGAAAGTATCTAAACTAATTATTAAGCTGAACACAAAAGTATATAATCATCAATCCAAGAATGATATGGCAACAGTTTTGAAACAGAAACACCCAACAATTTAATACAGTGATGATAAGTATTCATGAAGGAAAAGCTCTCTAGAGAAATAGAAAAATGGTTTCCTCTTCTTTACTGAAATGACAAAGCGCTTCTGAAACTCGCGTTGATTGATGATTTGGGTATGTAAAAATATTACATTTTTTTACTTCAACAGCGAAACTAAGGATTTAATTCGAACCCCATTTCTCCTATTTTGATAAATAATTTTTTTTCTAACACTCTGTTTTTCTAACACTGTTTTCCCGACACCGATTCACAACATTTTGCAGAAAATAATAATAATTTGCACAAAATGTGGTATACTTATATTAATTCGTAACAAAAGTGAAGCATATAGAACATTAGGGAGATAGGGGTAAAATAAATATTTAATTTATATAATTATTTTCCAACAATATCGAAATTAGTCAAAACATAGGGAAGTAGTTTGTTGGATGCATCCATTTTTTTACTTATATATATTCTTGACAATATGATCTAACTTTATACTTTTTATCTCAGGGTTCACTATATATTTCCTTTTCTTGCAATTTTTGTTTTGCATCTTTTTGTTTTAAGAGTTAATTTATATTAGTTTGAGCAAAACATAATCATTTGATATTTGGCTGTAGTTTCTATGCTATGATCAGAAGAATAGGTACATACAATAAACCGTAAAAATCTGTAGTACTGACATTTAAAGAATAATACAGGAAATTATAGAGGGAAACACACAACTATTAAATCCAATGGTTGCAAATAATTATCGACAAAGATCTTCCAATATTAAATAATGATTATATTTAATTCTAGCATCGTAAAGCTTTAATATATTAAACGTGTCGTACAATAACAATTGAAAGAACATCAGAATTATGTAAAAAATCAGGAAATTAATAAATCTTCAATCGCTAATCAGTGTGAAGTGATAAGTCACTGTTTTGAGGGGCGCGGTAGCCCAGTGGTTATCTCGCGGGAATTGCACTCGGTAGACCCGGGTTTGATTCCTTCCGCTGCCAAAAAACTGCCGCCGTGTTCACGCGGAGTACGATCACGTTAAGCATGTGGATCCGTAAGTCCTCAGGGGTGAGGAATTAAACCTGTAAACCGAGAGGTAGGCCAGGACCGCACTGCTGTCTCCGTGTCACTGTTTTGAATTATCTGCTGCCTCCAGCATTCAAAAGTTCTCTTCTGTTTCCTATTTCGATATCTTTGAAGTTTTTCGTAATAATCGAAATTCCAGCATCCAGATTAATGATTTGTCAATGTCACACTATTTTTCTGAAATATGAAATGAATATGTCTAAATAGGTCTAATTTTTGTTTCTCTGTTTCACTCTTTTTCTGTACGTTGAGTTTACATACTCTGCATTTTATTCATTTTATCTTTTTTTTTCTTCCCCAGTTCACATTTTCTTCATTTCCTATTTTTCTCGTTTTACTTCATTTCCGTTACACTAGGTGGAGCTACTATATTGGGTTCTGCCCGTTAGTCCTTTTGATTTGACAGGTTCAGTCTGGGCTCATTTGGGAGTACTGAATCAGACATGCTGCACTGAAGAAGGCGATTCAAAGATTTTCAGTTTATTATTGAGTGTAATCAAATTCAAGTTCTTTATCACAAAGTCTTGTTGAAAATTATACATGACAATTTTGGTATGAGAAATTGATAGATCACCGAAATATATTTTTTTCTCACTCGTCCTTTAATTTTGATAAATAATTACGGGATTTTCTTTACTATAACGGTTTAAAGTTATAGTGATATACTCATACACATTTCGTAATTTGCTGCAACGGAATATATGTAAAGTGTTTTAGTTTTTATTTTAGGACCGGTTCTATATACTATGTACAAGTCACATGACCTCATTTACACAGTAAGATCATGTCTATTAAATATAATGATACAATAAAGTGAAAATAAATTACGGAAGTAAGTACGTGGAAAGCTACATTAAGTATGTTTTGTTCTGTATCTTTTACTGGAAGTTATTCTAATTATTAATAATAAAACTCTCAATTTATAATGTCAGTTGATCCGAGTAATAGGAGAGAATCAGAGTTAAGCATTTCTTCAGATTGATAATTAGAAGTGTAGTGGCTGAAAAAAAATACTTGCATTTTGTATAGGTAGTTTAAAAAAGTAAAGTAAAAAAGAAATCAGTGCGAAAGTAATATTATTTCGAAATATGCGAATAAAAATTTAGTAAACTAATTTGACATTGGATATAAAACTCTATACGTAATCCAGAAACGACTGGACTAAATTTCTTGAATTTCTAATTTTCTGTATTCGGAGGTTAAATGTTGATATAGACTTGAAAATATTATTAATTTGATAAAAAATGTATGTTGCCATTTGAAATTTTGAAGTTATTGAGCATTTATATATGAAAAAAGCCCCCAATACCAATATTAATAGTATGAATATGTATTGAGTTTTTCCCCTATCAAATGGTATATTTGAATTTGCTCTACCACAAAGTAGAACGAACTTTACTTAAATTATTACTATTGTTCTCTTACTTTGAATGTATTGTACTTATTATTTACAAGTTCGTCAAATCCATTGTTCTGTCATAAAATTTTATTATTGATCTCAGGTGTTAATAGTCTGCAATTGCCACGATCATACTCACATAAACCTCTTAAATCTTATATAAAATATTACTTTGGTTCACTTTAACTTAACTTGGTTTACTTAAATTATTACTATTGTTCACTTACTTTGGTTGTATTGTACTTATTAATTACTTAAGCCCTTTAGGTGAGTTCTATTAGTATAAGTAGTTATAGTTAAGTTACACATTTTATTGATTTTATATTTTCCATTTTCATATCTTATGTCATCAGAACTTATGTTGAAAATGTTCGATTTTAAAGGGAAACAATAAATATATTTTCTAAACTTAATATAGATTCCCTTTCAATGTGTCATTTACTCTTGATAATATTGACTTCGATGACATTGGTACTTTTGTAAATACTTCAAGTACGGTCAAAAGTATACAATTTCGGCCCACGCAGTTGCACATTTTTTCTTTAAGTTTATTGGGAAAATTTATCATTTTTTTTGTTTATTCAGTATATATAATCTATATCCACAATCCCAAGAGACGAATTGTTAATGTTACAAATGAAATACTTAATGAAAATAGGTTTTATCTTTGTAGATAACTTTTAAGTGCTTATAATATTATAAATTTTATATTTCATCATCTTATATTTTATGTTTTACACTTTATATTTAACAGTTTGTATTTTACAGTTTAAATTTTAAGTGAATCACAGTATATTAAATGTGGTGACATATTAAAATAACAGTGAAACCCCGCAGCATAATTTGAAAATATGGAATTATCCAGGAATAACGTGGTCGTACCAGGAATAAATTTTTACATTTGGAATGACGTGGTATCAGGAATAATATTTTTGCATTGCTATAGTAGACATCAAAAATTGACCTAATATATATGAAGACTGGCACATACCTCTGTATTTTGGATCTGTTGCTCAGCATGACTAGACTTTTTGCTGCGACTTTTTCTGACAATTGGAATGAGACTTCGTTTTTTCTAAAACAGTTTCACTACTCAAAATAACGACCCATTCTCTTAATAACATCGCTAGAATCAGCACGACCCCTCTCTCTCTCTCTCTCTTTTTCTCGTTCCTTATCTCTTTCTTTTCACTTATTAATTCCCCATATATGCGTTGACTTTTTCTCTTTGTCGCCACATCATTTTGCCTGAGGTCCAGATACGCACTCCTTGCTTTCATTGGACGTTCCTCAGTGCGATATCACATTTTCGCATCATTGGTTCTTTCAGTTTTCGATTAATCTTGGCCTTAGGTGATCTTTGTTCTAACTACACCTGCAATTTGTGTGGCGTGTATTTATTGGGATTGTGACTTTCCGGGCCAAAACTGCCATAACACGATGCCTAAAAATCTACGCTTTGTTTCTTCGTAACCATCAAAACTACATAAGTTGCCTCCTGGTCTCACATTAAATAATTTACTTTAAGGAGCATAAACTATTATTTGTCTATACATAATTAAAAATATAATTGCATTTTTGTTCCATCTACTCCATGGAACATTTTAAATCATTTATAGTCATAGATCACAAGGGATGCAAATAATGTCTTGTTCTAGAATTGGAACTAGAACTCTAAATTCATCTACACAAACCATATGGATTTTCATCAAGTGTCCGCATTGAGTGTAAATCTTTACTCAAATAAGCTGACTGTTAAGCGTAATGCAATGTTCTCTTGCCAAATCTCCAAAGGAGATTAAATTCATTTCATATTGATTGATTCAGCTTAGCAGAATGGTAACAATTGTTAAAATATGTAATTCAGCTAGTACAACGAGTAAAGATATATAATATTACATAAAATGATATTACAATGTTTTATTTATAAAGCAACACACAAATATTTAATAAATAACGACAAATATTCTTAATAAAGAGTCCAAAATATTAAATATTAATTTATTATTTCAGTCTGCGACGGTAAAAAGCTATTGAATTAAAATTCATATTTTTTAATGTTTTTGGTATAAAAACAGTTAAGGCTGCAAAATAGTATTTTTTCTCTTTCTTCAATTTTGTTAAATTCCTTCTGAATTTGCGTAATTAAACTTGAAAGTAACATTGATATATTATTCATTATAATTCTTAATTTTGTCGAGTATTAATGTATCAAGTTTAAGTTAATAGTTTTAGTACAATCAATTTAGTACAATCAATTCTATTCATCTGTTCTTCATTCTATAAATGCCGAGAATTTCAGTTGTAGCAACACTTGTTATATATTCTATGGGGATAGATAATTCATTCCACTTTCTTTTATTTCCTTATGGAACCATTTAGTGTATTTTTAATTCAATTTTTTTTAATAATTAGTTATTTATTTCATGCATTTCTTGTTTAGTACATTATTTTTTTAGGAACGCGTTAACGTTCAGTCCTGCCAAATTGTCATGCTCGAATCCGTAGCTGACAAGTATATGTTATACTTAACGTGACAAACAGTGGTGTGAAGAAGAGGGAGTAGACCCTGCATATCGTCATGCTCGACTCCGAAGCTGACAAGTATATATTATACCTAACGTGACAAACAGGGGTGTGAAGCCCAGGGAGCAGGAGCTGCAAAGCTGTGAGGGCCGCTATCCTCATAAAGGAGTAATTAAAATTATTAACACGGTAGCAACATATGTTATCAACTAATTTATATGCAGATTATGAACAATTAAAATAAATATATATTTGAAATTTATTTAGACTGTGTAATTTAAGTTATATTTTCAATTCACTGTATTTTAAGGTTGGTAAAAATGTATTTATCGGCAGACAAACTTGCATTAACTACTGTTTGAATGAGCCTATTTTATTTCTCCGATAGTTAAACATGGACTCGTCCCAGCTTTAATATGCACCATTTAAAATTTGTATAATATCAAGTTTCTGTATATAATAGGGATTAGGGACTCATAGGGCGTTAATGGTCGTTCTGTGTCCCCATGATCCATCTGTGGAAAGTTCTTAGTTTGTGCTTGATATGCACAATGAATTTTGAATTTCATTCCTTTTTATCTATTATTAACGTCAGTTTAAATTCTATTCAAATTTAATTTGTTCTTATGAACATTTTATTAAGTCAATCTGATTTTATTGCTATGAAGTTAAAAAGTGTTGCATATACTTGCAACAGAACTATGTTGAATGCATTGTGGATGCCATAACCAGCTAATAACCACGTTTTTTCATTAAACCCAAATTATGAATACACTCATGTCCAAAAGTTGAGTAACAAACGGAAAAATAATAGCATATTCGGCGAAAAAACCAACGTGTAGCCACAAAATTTCCATAGATGACAATCGTATGCACGCGTAAACTAAGCTACAGAAAACATTTTGCGTACCAACGGTTTTTTAACAAAGAAATTTATTAGGTATAAAAACAGCCTCTTTGGTGCTTTTACATCCGCGTTACGGATTCCAGAAGGAAAATTGCAATAGTCTACTTATTTTGAAAAATGAGTAGACGGCATCATCTTAGTGACGTCAGGCGATAGATTACTGTCGGTAATCGCGCTGGTCGCCACATTTTCTCTCGTGGTACTGTCATTGAAGTGCAATATAGATATGACATCCTTGCTCAATATGTTTTCCCAATTCTTGCGACCATGATGTCATTTTTGTGGAAGATAACGCACGAGTTCATAGGGCTCGCATTTTCGGCCAATACTTAGAATTGGAAACACTGCTTTGTATGGAATTACCATCGAGATCACCTGACACGAATCCTCTCGAGCATGTGTGGGACATGCTTCTGGTGATGGGAATGAGGAAGTAAAGCTAGAGTGCAATCACATTATAGCGAATATCACCACTGCGTTACGGTCCAAATTGGCTCCAGGCCAAGCCAGACTAATACAATGGTGTAATTGAAGTTTTGGGTTTCAGCAGAATCGACTATCTCTCTTTCTTTTCCACTAAACATTGACTTGTTCTGGCCTTTTCTGGACAAATGCGATTGGTAACAACAACACAGTTATTAGATATATGAAATGATATTGTCTTTCACTAAATGCATTTCATGCTTCAGAACCATATATAAGCAATTTTTATATTACGCACTTTAAAAAAATGTTTATCACTTTAATGTTATAAATCATAATAAGCAGACTGATAACTGAGTATTCAGTGGGCTGGCCTTCAAAGCTACTGATTGTGGTGAGGTGGATTTTACACATAAATACAATAAAACTTAAACACTTAAATACATTACAGATACTCACCAAATAGTTCCACCAGGCTCAAGCGCGTTAAAGTATAGTGGGGTCCAATTGGACCAATAGTACATTGCGTTTAGTAAAACAAAATAATCACTCCCTTTTTGTGGCCAACTAACAATTTATTTATAGAACACATGAAATCTCAATTTAAACATTAATGTACACAATACACAATTACAAATGAGTTCCCAAATTACCTAAGCTTGACCTCGGGGTGCACATTTTATTTTGCATTAATTTGCATATTTATTTTATTTATCATCCAAACTTGTAATTAATTACTTTTTGTTAAGAACACAATATATATATATATTCAATTTTGCAAATCTCCCATTTAGCATAACTTTGCCCTTACACTATTGGCTCGCACAAATTAAGCTTAAACATTCATGTACACATTTTAAAATCAATATATAATTTTCATACCTTCATTACATACGAACTCCACTGAGTGCTGTAGCTGACCTCTGCACGTTGGAATGGGTGGCACGATTAATTGAAGTTTGGTTCATTTATTTGAATAGTTCATGGAAAACACTACCAGTCTGAGAAACACGGTTGCGTATCATCAGGTGACGAAAACGTTTGCCAAGTATTATTTTGGAGATGGGCACACTGTCCACTTTCCTTCTCCTCCTCTTAACGTCGGCTTTATCCCAGTGGATCTTGTGAGATCTACGTACAGGCCTTTGCCTAAAGAGTGGAGATCAGATACTTTATTTGTAGAGATTGGCTGCTGCTTAGGAGCCCTGGATTGATGATCCGCAAATATTCCGTACACGCAGTATTACAGTTACCACGGCTTAATTGCAGCTAAAGGAGCAAGGTCCTACACCGCGCCGTTTTAGTGGTAGAGCTGTGTTGTACTGTCTCCTCTACCGGTTGTCTCCTCTACCGGACTCACTACGTCGGCTCCTAGGTAAAGGCATTTGCCGCCCGAGATCGGGACCGCGGATGCCGGGTCAGAGATGCATCAAAATGCATGCCGGATCGGACTTCACAAAACCACAAGTGCCACGCTCTTGGAGTGCTCTCTACTCGAGCTCAGAAAAGCAACTGACGATTTTTTTACATTTCTAAAAACTTCCAGAATTTTAAAACAAGGGGAACGACAAAAATACAGGGAGGAAGTCCGCCACTTCCCATTCGCTGCTTCCCAAAACGCAATAAAAAAGGCGGTCCAAAAATGCTTCATACCATTGGTTTTTGAAGCGACGCTCATTTTTATGCGCTCCACTTAAACACCAGAACCAGAGGGCTTCCAAAACCAGAGTGGTCCAAAGGACCGGAGCTCGACGCGAGCCACACCTGACAGGGCTATAAATTTTCAGAGATTTGTAGCTCAACTTTGACATTTATGCTGCAATTAATTCTCCGAATATTTACAATCCATGTCAGTGAGCACACAACCCAACGGCGCCAAAAATCCCTATTCCGTCTGTGCAAAGGCCTAGCTATCTACATAAATCACAAACATTGTATACATTTCACTTACATTACATCTTCCCTTTTTTCCCAGGGTTACTTATCAAAATATGTGATCACAGTATCACACTGATACATATTTTGAATCTTATATACGTGGCTGAAGCCCGCAGTAAATGTAAACTGAAGTTCTAGATGGGTCGAATGCGTATCGTGCATTCATGCTTATCAGAATGAATAATAGAGTTCGTGGAAAAGGAACATACATAATTTTTTACATAATTTTATTCATGACCCCTCTTCCATACTCAACACAGTTACGAGATATATTAGATACCTAATATTGTTTACACTAGCACAATTCCGTTGATATTCCATTCGGCTTAATTGTTATGACATTTATTATTCATTTACTGATTTCATTGCTTTATTCAAATTCTTCGTTTTGATAATACACTTCGTGCATATTATACAAAAGTTTATTAACTATCAGTTTCTGGGTTGATGATGTTACTGGGGTGTTTTTTCTGTCCCTAATGAAAGACATTTAAATTGCATCTGATACATATTGTGACCGTTATATCTTTGTTATATACTGCATATCAATAACAAAAATTTTCACACGTTACCTTAGTCATTGAATGACTATAATGTCAAATGAAATATTCATGTGAGACTATTTTACCTAAATAAAATGAGTACAAAAACTAATTTTGCACAGCAGTTTTGCTCCTCGATAAACCACACTCCTTGTATTTGGTAATTTCATACATTCCCGTGATGGATGACGTTTGAATTTTTAACATGTACCATAGGATTTGTGCATCTAAAAATCTAAAGTTTCTGCCCATGAAGACGCCAACTTTATGCATTTGATTTAGAGATAGTGGAGAAATAGTTGTTTTTCCAATATCGATAATATAATAACACCCCAATTGTAGAATTCCCATGTTGCAATTAGGAGAATGGACAGGGATAGCCTAGAGATTAAGGAAAATAATCGCAGACGGCATTAGACACCATCCAAATCTATCACGTGTCCACACGGGGTATGGACAGGTCTAGAAATCCATCCAATAGGTGATGGGTATGAGGAAGGAAAGCTGGCGCAATCACTGCAGCGGACTGTACCACTGGGTTACGATCCAAGTTGGCACCAGAAAAAGTCAGACTTATGCAACGGTATAATTGGGGTTTTAGGTATCAGCAGAATAGGCTATCGCTCTTTCTTTTCCAATAAATATGGATTTATTCTGGCCTTTTCTGGACATTTGTAATTGGTAACAACAACAACACAGTTATTTGATATATGCAATGATACTGTCCTTCACAAAATATTTTTCATGTCTCAGAACCATATACACACAATTTTTTTGCATTACGCACATTAAAAAAATTGTTTATCATTTTAATGTTATAATTTATAATAAGCAGACTGATAATTGAGTATTCAGCTGGCTGGCCTTCAAAGCTACTGATACATATTTTGAATCTTATATACGTGGCTGAAGCCCGTAGGAGATGTAAACTGTAGGTCTAGAAGGGTCCAATGCGTATCGTGCTTTCCTGCTTATCAGAATGAATAATGGAGTTCGTAGAAAAGGAAACCCAAATATAACGGACGCACCCTGAAATTTGGAAGGCACTCCCATTACTGATACTAACCTCCTAGAACCTGTTTCGCGCGCATGTTTTCCACTTGCTGATATTCCACGATGACGAGTTCATAATATGAACCATAGCCGTCAATCCTTGAATGTTGGTATGTAGATTGGGAAAGTTTATCAAATTTTGGGAGCGTCCCTTATAGGCGGTTTCTCTGTTTAATGAATATTTCCTATGCAACTTCGTGAATGGTACAAACTTTTAAATGACTTTTATACCGATCACTTTGAGGGTCTAAAATTGTCAGTTTCCATAGAAGCTCAAAAACTGTGGTTCATATCAAGTTACTTTCTGTCATTTCAGGCATCAGTTACTTCATACTTAAGAGAGCATAATGAACTCGAAACCGTTCCATAGATGCAGGTATCGGTAGTGGAAGTGCCTTCCAAACGGAATACAGTATATTTGCAATATATATTTTTGCAAGTATCTACAGAAGAAGCATGTTGTTTAGCACGTTTCCTGCTCAATTTGAGAAACTTAACTTGAAACATATTTCCGTTCTCTTGCTTGTCTAAATTCGGGTATATCTTTGCTGCTTGTTAAGATACACTCAGTAGGTTATCTTTTTTATCTGTTCCGAAATTTTCTACTGTTAATTTTCAATATGCAGAAGCAACCAGATTTTCTTATTTGTTACGTGCATCACAAATTTAATCTAAATTAATGCTTCAAAATAACTTCGCTATATAAGCAGTATACAACAAAAAATAATACAATAACTTATAATTAATATATGATTATTAATATTATTTTATGCTTTATGTTGTCTTTAACGAAGTTATTTCCGTTTATACATTCTTGTTTGAGTTTGGAGGTTTCAACAGCTATATATATTTCCTTATAAACAAAAGGACCTTAATCTTTATTTTTTTTATGTAGCATAAATATTATATCGAAAGATTTTATTTGAACTGATAAAAGTGAGGAATCACACGAACTGCTAGTTCATAACGAGGTCACGCCCAAAATAATTTATAATATATGATTATGCAACTGATAATTGTGTAATGAAAGAACAATTTTATATGCCGTTTATATTCCCGTAGTCTTGTTTCCTATATCGTCATTAAAAATAAAATAATTCTGATTGACCGAATTTGTCTAAGGGGGTCGTATAAAAATTTAAAAAGTGTAACTATTTGAAAATTAATGGAAGGACAATTGCTTTAACATAGTCTTATTTCAAACCTTACTTTAACATTTTTGCAATTTACATTGCTCAATTATCTCCAGCAGATAAAAATTTAAAGCCCGTTTCAATCATTTTGGGACACCTGTCTAAAAAAAAAAATAATATCACTTATAATCAATATATGATTATTGACATTATTTTATACTTTATAGTGCCTCTAATGAAGTTATTTTTGTGTGTACATTCTAGTTCGTGTTTGAGGATTTCAGCAGCTATATTTTGATGAACACCAGGAACTTAAAATTGATTTTTTTTATGTAGCAAAAAAATTATAACGAAAGATTTTATTTGAACTGATAAAAGTTAGGAATCACATGACCTGCAAGTTCATAACGAGGTCACGCCCAAAATAGATAATAATATTTGATGATGCCACTGATAAGTGATAACTGTGAAAGGAAAGAACAATTTTATATGTATTTTACTTTATATTATTTAGTGACTGTTATTAATAAATTGACATTATTACATTCAATATTTAATATCTGAAAATTCAATGAAGAAACAGACCCATGTGTATTATTACCAGAGTGAGATTAAATATTGCTTGGATTTCATCGCAAATATACCAGGCAAAATATAGTTCAATACGTTCGCACTCCTAATGCATATATCACCATCCGTTTACCTAATTCATGCTTTTTAACAATTTCGGGCAGAATAGGTACTCCTCTCATAATTTGCTTTCCACTTATTTTTTTTAAATGGATCTTATCCAGCGATGGAGCCTTTAAGACGATCTACTGCACTGACTGAATACAATCACTCAAAACATTAATGCAATCACTCACCATCCGTTTACCTCATTCGAGCTTTTTAACAATTTCAGGCGGAATAGGTACTTTAAATGTCAAAAAGAAAATTCCATATGCATCATGATTTTGAGAAGCTTAATGTCATGGAGACTTAAAATTCAGTTTACCACTTAGCAAATATTAAAATACTCTACATTTATGAAGAGTATCGAAGATACTATTTTCGTATGGAAGTTAAATAAGAATAATATACGAAGTACCATTTATGAGTAACGAGCATGTGAAACAAGGTAAATTGCAAACGTTGAGAAGTAGCATAAACTTCGTCGTAAATTCGACAGCCTATTATGCCGATTTGAATTGCATTTTATATTAAATTTGTCACTTAACTATTGTTAGTACACTCCAGTTTATGAAAATATCATCACCTCGAGTAAATGGTCTGGCATTTACATCATGTTGTTGTTGTTGAGACCCAGACCGTCCGACCCACCAGAAAGGTGTAAGGCAACTGTATGGACGGCCGGGAAGTGCCACCCAATTTAGACCGGAACCCAGTGGGGGAGGCATCCACAGGGACCGTACCCTCCTTCCCCTACCACCAACCTCTCGGAAGGACTTACGGACCCACATGTTTAACGTGATCGTACTCCGCATGAACACGGCGGCATTTGTGGCAGCGGGCAAATCTAGCGCGCAAACCACGGGGATACCGCACCCGAGATGGCCAACAGCACGCGGCGTTCCGAGGTGGTCACCCACCAAGTACTAACCGCGCCCGATGCTGCTTCACTTCGGTGATCTAACGAGAACCGGTGTTTTCAGCACGGTACGGCCGTTGGCCCGCATTTACATCATGTGTAAATGTCAGACTTGTACTGTAATCATTTATCTGTATTGCAATTATATATTTGCGATACCATTTATACCATGTATAAATGGTGATAAACATAAATGATTACAGTTTCAGACCAGTGCAACCACACTGCTTCACAAAATCAGAATTCTGTGAAGTTACCCCTAGCGGTAATAAGAGCTCCTAAATGTTACAAAATAGAATCAAAGAGAGGCTGGAAGTGTTCCTGGGGTATTGCCTGCCAGATTTCTTCGATACTTGTCACTGTACATTGGCGGTGACTGCTTAGGGACATTAATGGTCCAGTTGCCGAGTGGCTATATCCCATATATGTTGAATCGGTGACATGTCAGGCTGACGGGCAGATCACGAAAGACGCAGTAGCTGCTGTACAGCCAAGAGACTTGGGCATTCCGAGCATCATTTAGCCGGGTGTTGTTTTGTTGGTATATAGCGCTAGAAACGTGCTGAATGGAAGAAAATAACTTTGGACTCTAAAACCTCTTTTATGTGACAGTTGCTGTGTAAGGTATCCGACATGCGTTGCACCCGGAATCGCTTATGAAAAAAATGGCAACCCACGCCATCACACATAACGGTACTAACACATAGCGATTTGATATTTTTACGATTTTTGGTCCAACCAATTTACCTTCAGTTTTGTTAGAGCTACAGCCTTAAATATTTAACCGATTCTAATGAATGATGCCTTTTCGGTGTTTTGGTGAGATGTGCAAATATTTCTTTTAAAAAAAAGATAAATTTCGTAACTTAGAATTTCATTTTTTTTAAAAAGACACTTAAATTGTGCTCGGTAGTAATAAAAAAATGTCGATGCTTCCTACGTTATTGCTGCGCAATCATGGTGTTCTACATAAGGTTTCTACATAAGGTGTTAAAATCACGCAAAAGCACCATCAATGTAAAATAGTACCAGCCAAGGTAACTACGTCCGAAAGTGTCCACAGTTAATTAAAAGGAGAATTAGGATCCTTCAACAAATACTTGAGACCTGTTGAAGCTACGATCCTACCGTGACTTTGAGCAAATAATTTTATGATGTCACATCTGATTGGGAAATATGTATTGTTTTCTATACTTGCGGAGGAATTTTTTACCATGAAGTGATGTTTTTGTCAAAAATCGATTTTACATAATTTCATTTATAACCCTTCTTCCATACTCAACACAGTTACGAGATATTTTAGATACCCTAATGTTGTTTACACTAGCACAATCCTGTTGATATTCCATTCTGCTTAATTGTTACGATATTTTTTATTCCTTTATTTATTTCATTGCTTTATTCGAATTTTTCGTTTTGATAATACTCTTCGTGCATATTATACAAAAGATAATTATCTATCAGTTTCTGGGTTGATAATGCTTTAGATACATATTGTGACCGTTATATCTTTGTTATATGCTGCATATTAATAACAAAAATTTTCACACGTTACCTTAGTCATTGAATGACTATAATGTAAAATGAAATATTCATATGAGACTATTTTACCTAAATAAAATGAGTGCAAAAACTAATTTTGCACGGCAGTTTTGCTCCTCGATAAACCACACTCCTTGTTACACTCCTTAGCTCATGGTTAGAGCCGAACAGTCATATTTAAATCTAAACGTACATTAAAACTCCTGAAATTTTAGGGGAAGCAGTAAATAACTCAAAGAAAGACCACCTTTCAGAGAAGGGGAAAGCTGTTGCTTTAAATGTATTATTGTAATTTCATGCATTCCCGTGATGGATGACGTTTGAATTTTTAACATGTACCATAGGACTTGTTTAGCTAAAAAGTTTCTGCCTATAAAGACGCCAACTTTATGCATTTGATTTAGAGATAGTGGAGAAATAGTTGTTTTTCCCATATCGATAATATAATAACACCCCAATTGTAGAATTCCCATGTTGCAATTAGGAGAATGGACAGGGATAGCCTAGAGATTAAGGAAAATAATCCCAGACGACATTAGACACCATCCAAATCTATCACGTGTCCACACGGGGTATGCACAGGTCTAGAAATCCATCCAATAGGTGATGGGTATGAGGAAGGAAAGCTGGCGCAATCACTGCAGCGGACTGTACCACTGGGTTACTATCCAAGTTGGCACCAGAAAAAGTCAGACTTATGCAACGGTATAATTGGGGTTTTGGGTATCAGCAGAATAGGCTATCGCTCTTTCTTTTCCAATAAATATGGATTTATTCTGGCCTTTTCAGGACATCTGTAATTGGTAACAACAACAACACAGTTATTAGATATATGCAATGATACTGTCCTTCACTAAATATTTTTCATGTTTCAGAACCATATACACACAATTTTTTTGCATTACGCACATTAAAAAAATTGTTTATCATTTTAATGTTATAATTTATAATAAGCAGACTGATAACTGAGTATTCAGCTGGCTGGCCTTCAAAGCTACTGATACATATTTTGAATCTTATGATTATTGACATTATTTTATACTTTATAGTGCCTCTAACGAAGTTATTTTTGTGTGTACATTCTTGTTCGTGTTTGACGATTTCAGCAGCTACATTCTGATGAACACCAGGAACTTAAATTGATTTTTTTTATGTAGCAAAAACATTACAGCGAAAGATTTTATTTGAACTGATAAAAGTTAGGAATCACATGACCTGCAAGTTCATAACGAGGTCACGCCCAAAATAGATAATAATATTTGATGATGCCACTGATAAGTGATAACTGTGAAAAGAAAGAACAATTTTATATGCATTTTACTTTATATTATTTATTGACTCTTATTTATAAATTGACATTATTACATTCAATATTTAATATCTGAAAATTCAATGAAGAAGCAGACCCTTGGGTATTATTACCAGAGTGAGATTAAATATTGCTTGGATTTCATCGCAAATATACCAGGCAAAATATAGTTCAATACGTTCGCACTCCTAATGCATATATCACCATCCGTTTACCTAATTCATGCTTTTTAACAATTTCGGGCAGAATAGGTACTCCTCTCATAATTTGCTTTCCACTTATTTTTTTTAAATGGATCTTATCCAGCGATGGAGCCTTTAAGACGATCTACTGCACTGACTGAATACAATCACTCAAAACATTAATGCAATCACTCACCATCCGTTTACCTCATTCGAGCTTTTTAACAATTTCAGGCGGAATAGGTACTTTAAATGTCAAAAAGAAAATTCCATATGCATCATGATTTTGAGAAGCTTAATGTCATGGAGACTTAAAATTCAGTTTACCACTTAGCCAATATTAAAATACTCTACATTTATGAAGAGTATCGAAGATGCTATTTTCGTATGGAAGTAAGTCAGACTTATGCAAAGGTATAATTGGGGTTTTGGGTATCAGCAGAATAGGCTATCGCTCTTTCTTTTCCAATAAATATGGATTTATTCTGGCCTTTTCAGGACATTTGTAATTGGTAACAACAACAACACAGTTATTAGATATATGCGGGCTGGCCTTCAAAGCTACTGATACATATTTTGAATCTTAAATACGTGGCTGAAGCCCGTAGGAGATGTAAACTGTAGGTCTAGAAGGGTCCAATGCGTATCGTGCTTTCCTGCTTATCAGAATGAATAATGGAGTTCGTAGAAAAGGAAACCCAAATATAACGGACGCACCCAGAAATTTGGAATGCACTCCCATTACTGATACTAACCTCCTAGAACCTGTTTCGCGCGCATGTTTTCCACTTGCTGATATTCCACGATGACGAGTTCATAATATGATCCATAGCCGTCAATCCTTGAATGTTGGTATGCAGATTGGGAAAGTTTATCAAATTTTGGGAGCGTCCCTTATAGGCGGTTTCTCTGTTTAATGAATATTTCCTATGCAACTTCGTGAATGGTACAAACTTTTAAATGACTTTTATACCGATCACTTTGAAGGTCTAAAATTGTCAGTTTCCATAGAAGCTCAAAAATTGTGGTTCTTATCAAGTTACTTGCTGTCATTTCAGGCATCAGATACTTCATACTCAAGAGCGCATAATTAACTCGAAACCGTTCCATAGATGCAGGTATCGGTAGTGGAAGTGCCTTCCAAACGGAATACAGTATATTTGCAATATATTTTTTTGCAAGTATCATAGCACGTTTCCTGCTCAATTTGAGAAACTTAACTTGAAACATATTTCCGTTCTCTTGCTTGTCTAAATTCGGGTATATCTTTGCTGCTTGTTAAGATACACTCAGTAGGTTATCTTTTTTATCTGTTCCGAAATTTTCTACTGTTAATTTTCAATATGCAGAAACAACCAAATTTTCTTATTTGTTACGTGCATCACAAATTTAATCTAAATTAATGCTTCAAAATAACTTCGCTATATAAGCAGTATACAACAAAAAATAATATAATAACTTATAATCAATATATGATTATTAATATTATTTTATGCTTTATGTTGTCTTTAACGAAGTTATTTCTGTTTATACATTCTTGTTTGAGTTTGGAGGTTTCAACAGCTATATATATTTCCTTATGAACAACAGGACCTTAATCTTTATTTTTTTTATGTAGCATAAGTATTATATCGAAAGATTTTATTTGAACTGATAAAAGTGAGGAATCACACGAACTGCTAGTTCATAACGAGGTCACGCCCAAAATAATTTATAATATATGATTATGCAACTGATAATTGTGTAATGAAAGAACAATTTTATAGGCCTTTTACTTTATATTATATTCGGAATATTATTTATAAATTGACATTATTACAATCAATATTTAAAATTTGAAAATTCAATGAAGAAGAAAACTTATGTTGTTGTTGTTGATTGTTGAAACCCAGACCGTCCGACCTACCAGAAAGGTGTAAGGTAACTGTTTGGACGGTCGGGAAGTGCCACCCAATTTAGACCGGAACCCAGTGGGGGAGGCATCCACAGGGACCGTACCCTCCTTCCCCTACCACCAACCTCTCGGAAGGACTTTCGGACCCACATGTTTAACGTGATGAACACGGCGGCAGTTTTCTCAGTGGCTGGAATCGAACCCGGTCCTACCGAGTGCAACTCCAGCGCGCTAACCAATGGGCTACCGCGCCCAAGCAAACTCATGTGTATTATTTCCAGAGTGAGATATATTATTGATACCTCTGAAATTTCGTGCCTGGCACTAAATTTAAAAAGAATTTTACACCGACCGCGTGGAGGGAATAAATTTGTCAGTTTCCATAGAAGTTCAAGAATTGTGGTTTACATCAAGTTACTTACTGTCATTTTAGACATCAGCTAATTCATGCCCACGAGGGCATAATAAATTAGAAACTGAGCCATTGATGCTGGTATCGGCAATGGGAGAATTTATCCAAAATTTCCTACCTTAATTTGCAATATATATTTTTACAATTGTCTAACTGCAGAAGTATGTTGTTTAGCAAGTTTCCTGCTGAACTTGGGAAACATAACTTGCAGCGTATTCCCGTAGTCTTGTTTCCTATATCGTCATTAAAAATAAAATAATTCTGATTGACCGAATTTGTCTAAGGGGGTCGTATAAAAATTTAAAAGGTGTAACTATTTGAAAATTAATGGAAGGACAATTGCTTCAACATAGTCTTATTTCAAACCTTACTTTAACATTTTTGCAATTTACATTGCTCAATTATCTCCAGCAGATAAAAATTTAAAGCCCGTTTCAATCATTTTGGGACACCTGTTTAAAAAAAAAATAATATCACTTATAATCAATATATGATTATTGACATTATTTTATACTTTATAGTGCCTCTAATGAAGTTATTTTTTGTGTACATTCTTGTTCGTGTTTGAGGATTTCAGCAGTTATATTTTGATGAACACCAGGAACTTAAAATTGATTTTTTTTATGTAGCAAAAAAATTATAACGAAAGATTTTATTTGAACTGATAAAAGTTAGGAATCACATGACCTGCAAGTTCATAACGAGGTCACGCCCAAAATAGATAATAATATTTGATGATGCCACTGATAAGTGATAACTGTGAAAGGAAAGAACAATTTTATATGCATTTTACTTTATATTATTTACTGACTGTTATTAATAAATTGACATTATTACATTCAATACTTAATATCTGAAAATTCAATGAAGAAACAGACCCATGTGTATTATTACCGGAGTGAGATTAAATATTGCTTGGATTTCATCGCAAATATACCAGGCAAAATATAGTTCAATACTTTCGCACTCCTAATGCATATATCATCATTCGTTTACCTAATTCATGCTCTTTAACAATTTCGGGCAGAATAGGTACTCCTCTCATTATTTGCTTTCCGCTTATTTTTTTTAAATGGATCTAATCCAGCGATGGAACGTGTAATACGATCTACTGCGCTGACTGAATACAATCACTCAAAAAATTAATGCAATCACTCACCATCCGTTTACCTCATTCGAGCGTTTTAACAATTTCAGGCGGAATGGGTACTTTAAATGTAAAAAAAGAAAATTCCATATGAATCATGATTTTGAGAAGCTTAATGTCATAGAGACTTAAAATTCAGTTTACCACTTAGCCAATATTAAAATACTCTACATTTATGAAGAGTATCGAAGATACTATTTTCGTATGGAAATTAAATAAGAATAATATACGAAGTACCATTTCTGAGTAACGAGCATGTGAAACAAGGTAAATTGCAAACGTTGAGAAGTAGCATAAACTTCGTCGTAAATTCGACAGCCTATTATGCCGATTTGAATTGCATTTTATATGAAATTTGTCGCTTAACTATTGTTAGTACACTCCAGTTTATGAAAATATCATCACCTCGAGTAAATGGTCTGGCATTTACATCATGTGAAAATGTCAGACTTGTACTGTAATCATTTATCTGTATTGCAATTATATATTTGCGATACCATTTATACCATGTATAAATGGTGATAAACATAAATGATTACAGTTTCAGACCAGTGCAACCACACTGCTTCACAAAATCAGAATTCTGTGAAGTTACCCCTAGCGGTAATAAGAGCTCCTAAATGTTACAAAATAGAATCAAAGAGAGGCTGGAAGTGTTCCTGGGGTATTGCCTGCCAGATTTCTTCGATACTTGTCACTGTACATTGGCGGTGACTGCTTAGGGACATTAATGGTCCAGTTGCCGAGTGGCTATATCCCATATATGTTGAATCGGTGACATGTCTGGCTGACGGGCAGATCACGAAAGACGCAGTAGCTGCTGTACAGCCAAGAGACTTGGGCATTCCGAGCATCATTTAGCCGGGTGTTATTTTGTTGGTATATAGCGCTAGAAACGTGCTGAATGGAAGAAAATAACTTTGGACTCTAAAACCTCTTTTATGTGACAGTTGCTGTGTAAGGTATCCGACATGCGTTGCACCCGGAATCGCTTATGAAAAAAATGGCAACCCACGCCATCACACATAACGGTACTAACACATAGCGATTTGATATTTTTACGATTTTTGGTCCAACCAATTTACCTTCAGTTTTGTTAGAGCTACAGCCTTAAATATTTAACCGATTCTAATGCATGATGCCTTTTCGGTGTTTTGGTGAGATGTGCAAATATTTCTTTTAAAAAAAAGATAAATTTCATAACTTAGAATTTAATTTTTTTTAAAAAAGACACTGAAATTGTGCTCGATAGTAATAAAAAATGTCGATGCTTCCTACGTTATTGTTGCGCAATCATGGTGTTTATTTCTACATAAGGTGTTAAAATCACGCAAAAGCACCATCAATGTAAAATAGTACCAGCCAAGGTAACTACGTCCGAAAGTATCAACAGTTAATTAAAAGGAGAATTAGGATCCTTCAACAAATACTTTAGACCTGCTGAAGCTACGATCCTACCGTGACTTTGAGCAAATAATTTTATGATGTCTCATCTGATTGGGAAATATGTATTGTTTTCTATACTTGCGGAGGAATTTTTTACTATGAAGTGATGTTTTTGTCAAAAATCGATTTTACATAATTTCATTTATAACCCCTCTTCCATACTCAACACAGTTACGAGATATTTTAGATACCCTAATATTGTTTACACTAGCACAATCCTGTTGATATTCCATTCTGCTTAATTGTTACGATATTTTTTATTCCTTTATTTATTTCATTGCTTTATTCGAATTTTTCGTTTTGATAATACTCTTCGTGCATATTATACAAAAGATAATTATCTATCAGTTTCTGGGTTGATAATGCTTCAGATACATATTGTGACCGTTATATCTTTGTTATATGCTGCATATTAATAACAAAAATTTTCACACGTTACCTTAGTCATTGAATGACTATAATGTAAAATGAAATATTCATATGAGAACATTTTACCTAAATAAAATGAGTACAAAAACTAATTTTGCACTGCAGTTTTGCTCCTCGATAAACCACACTCCTTGTATTTAGCTCATGGTTAGAGCCGAACAGTCATATTTAAATCTAAACGTACATTAAAACTTCTGAAATTTTAGGGGAAGCAGTAAATAAATCAAAGAAAGACCACCTTTCAGAGAAGGGGGAGAGCTGTTGCTTTAAATGTATTATTGTAATTTCATACATTCCCGTGATGGATGACGTTTGAATTTTTAACATGTACCATAGGACTTGTTTAACTAAAAAGTTTCTGCCCATGAAGACGCCAACTTTATGCATTTGATTTAGAGATAGTGGAGAAATAGTTGCTTTTCCCATATCGATAATATAATAACACCCCAATTGTAGAATTTCCATGTTGCAATTAGGAGAATGGACAGGGATAGCCTAGAGATTAAGGAAAATAATCGCAGACGGCATTAGACACCATCCAAATCTATCACGTGTCCACACGGGGTATGGACAGGTCTAGAAATCCATCCAATAGGTGATGGGTATGAGGAAGGAAAGCTGGCGCAATCACTGCGGAGGACTGTACCACTGGGTTATGATCCAAATTGGCACCAGCAAAAGTCAGACTTATGCAAAGGTATAATTGGGGTTTTGGGTATCAGCAGAATAGGCTATCGCTCTTTCTTTTCCAATAAATATGGATTTATTCTGGCCTTTTCAGGACAATTGTAATTGGTAACAACAACAACACAGTTATTAGATATATGCAATGATACTGTCCTTCACTAAATATTTTTCATGTTTCTGAACCATATATACACTATTTTTTTGCATTACGCGCTTTAAAAAAAATGTTTCTCATTTTAATGTTATAATTCATAATACGCAGACTGATAGCTGAGTTTTCATGAGTATCGTGTTTTCCTGCTTATCAGGATGAATAATGGAGACCATGGTAAAGAAAACCCAACTATAACGGACGTACCCAGAAATTTGGAAGATTTATTTCAGATTTTGGTGATTTTTGCTGAACATTTCCAAAAAAAGGCAGGTTATTTTTTCCCGAATCGTACCAAAATCTAATCAGCACCAGGGTAACCCACAAGTGACTTATATTCCAAATTTTGTAATATTTGGTTTATTAATTTTCCAGCTAAAGTGGATACAGTTAATTTTAGTGGGTCGTGTCGCAAAAAAGGCGGGTTACGTTATTCCGAATCGAACTCAAAATCAATCAGCACCAGGGTCACCCACCAGTGATTTATATAACAAATTTTATGAAATTTCGTTCATTAGTTTCTGAGTTTGAGTGGATTCATACATTGAAAAGACAGACAGAGAGACAGAAACACGCACACAGACGCCACCCTAAAAAAAATTATTTGCGTTCCAGAAGTCCCAAAACGTGTAGATCCGTCGAAATCTCGAGTTGTGTATTGTGGTATGCTTCCAATACTTTCCCTATACATCGCCATGTATTGCAGGGAAAGTAGAAATCTGATATAAGCAGCACATGAATTTCTCTGCAGATTCAAGTTAATTTTGTCATCTTTACTTTCCCTGCAATACATAGTAATGTATAGGGAAAGTATTTGAATCATGTCGAAAATCGCAACTCGAGTTTTCGACGGATCTATGCATTTTGAGACCTCTAGAATACGATAAAACTATTTTAATCTTGACGTCTGTGTGTGTGTGTGTTTGTGCAATATATGTATTCTCTGCAGATTCAAATTAATTTTGAATTTTTTATTTCGTTGCGAATTAAACTTATTTTAATTGCTGAAAATAACATGGATACGTTTCTGATATTATATCCAATTTGCGTTTTTATTGCATCTTTGTTTAATTTGGCAACTTAATTCAAGTATTTGTATTCTTCAGTTCCTCAAAATAAATAAAAAACAATAACTCGAGAACGATTAATCCTATAGTCATGGGGTTAGTCTAATTTGCTCAGTTGTCAAAATTTCGCAAAAGTTAGTCTGTTATATTATTTCTTGCATCTTTGTATAATTTGGCAACTTTATTCACTTTACATTGTTCAAGTCCTCCAAGTAAATAAAAAGCAATATCTCGAAAACGATTCATCCTACAGTCATGGTGTTAGTCTAATTTGCTCAGTTGTCAAAATTTACCTGAAGAACAAGTACTTAATCACTATATTTCAACATATATATCCATATATATTTGTATTCATTTTTGTCATTTATCTCAGATTTTCACTACCTTTGCGGGCCATTTCGCTAAATTGAGTCTGTTATACTTTTTATTGCATCTTTGTTTAATTTGGCAACTTAATTCACTTTACATTCTTCAGGTCCTCAAAATAAATAAAAAACAATATCTCGAGAACGATTCATCCTACAGTCATGGGGTTAGTCTAATTTGTTCAGTTGTCAAAATTTATCTGAAGAACAAGTACTTAATCACTATATTTCAACATATATATTTGTATTCATGTTAGGTCATTTATCTTAGATGTTTACTTTCTTTGCGGGCCATTTCGCAAAAGTGAATCGGTTATACTTTTCTGAATCATATCAAAATCTAATCAGCATCAGGACGACCATTACGGGACTTAACTACAACGCTTTAAGAAATTTTATTAAATAGTTTTTTAACTACAGTGAAAACCTTCTCCATTTCCTCAAAATTAAACATTTAAATAATAACTCGAGAACAGTTGATTTTAGAGTAATTGGGTTTAGAGTAATGGAATGCATTTGAGAATATGCAGTCTTTTTTTTCAGATTTTGACGATTTTTGACGCATATTTCGTAAAAAAGGCGCGTTCGTCTTTACCGAATTGTACCTAAATCTAACCAGAACCAGAATAACCCACAAGTCACTTATCTACCAAATTTTGTAAATTTGGTCATTTAGTTTTCCAGCTAGAGTGGATACAAGAAATTTTTGCGGGCCTTTTCGCAAAAAAGGCGGGTCTTTATACCCGAATCATACCCCCGGTCTTTTTACCCGAATCATACCCAAAACTAATGATTCCTATACATTACTGATTACCATATATTGCAGGGCTAGTAAAAATATGATGTGTGCAGCACATAACTTTCCCTGAAGACTCAAATTTATATATTCTTTATTTCCTTAATAATTCATTAGATTGAGTTTAATTGCACCAAATAACACGAAATTTGCATTTTCAATTCAATTTTTGTTTTTATATGGTAATTGGACATTTTCCCGAAATCGCCGTAACAAAAATGCAAGAAATCTCAAATATCTTGAGAACGGCTAGTTCTAAAGTATAATGGAGTGTGTTATATTATTTTCCTCGTCAATAATTGCGTATAAAACAGGAATTTAATTGATACATTTGAGAATACGCAGTCATTTTTTTTTAGATTGTGGCGATTTTTGCCGGATATTTCGTAAAAAAGGGCAGTTTGTTCTTTTTCGAATCGTCCAAAATCTAATCAGCACCAGAATATCCCACAAGTAACGTATCTACTGAAATTTGTGAATTTTGATCAATTAGTATTTTAGATAGGATGGATACATGAAATTTTTACGGACCATTTCGCAAAAAAAGTTGGGTTCTGTTTTTACGAATTCTACCAAAAACTAATCAGCACCAGGGTCTCCCACAAGTGACAAATTTTATGAAATTCGGTCAATTTTTTTTTTAACTAGAGTGGATACATACATTGCATAGATAGACAGACACACGCACAGACGCCATGCTAAAATAGTTTTTTCGTATTCTAGAGGTTTCGAAACATGTAGATCCGTCGAAAACTCGAGTTGCGATTTTCGACATGATTCCTTTACTTTCCCTAAACCTGACCATGTATTGCAGGGAAAGTATCAATTCGAAAAAGCCTTCATAACGTTACTTTTAACAGCAGGATGAAAGTGCACAGGGTATGTACAGTATGTACTTAAAAAATAAATTCATAATTCTATATATAGATTACTTATTGCATATATAATTTTTCTTACAGTACATATTTCTTTAAAGGCAGGAATGAGGGAGATCTTAGTGGAACTTTGTCACAAATGTCATTGCTCTGGCCGTCCAAATGGATGCTCTATGCCTTCGGATGAGTCGGGCGGTCTAGGTCTTCAACAAATGTCGTTGCTAAATAGCCCATTGGAGAATACGAATATTTTTGCATTTTAAGTGGATGTGACTGTATTCGAGCCGTAGTATCCGTGTTGGGCTGTATCTCTGTCCTAATTAGCTCAGGAAGTCGAGACTCAGCAATATATCGAAATGTATAGTTAAATTGTGTCGTGAAAATAATGTGCGGCTCGCATCAGACACACTAACACATTATAACTACCCGCATCAAAAATCAAAATATATCATCAAGGTGTGTCTGTAAATTCAAGTGCTAATCACATCAGATTTTTACTATTCTATATCAGAACGTCTATATCAACCCCAAATGTATTTTATTTGGAGTTTCTCCCTGATCCCTAAGGTGGCTTTAACAATAATTATACAGTGCTTTTTCAAAAACATGCTAAACAATACATGCAAAAAGTAAATTCAAATTATTTCTTCTTTATACTAATGCTGCCATCTTCCCACGTTAAATGACGTATTTTAATGGGAAGAATTCACTAAGTACCGCTTAATGCAAAAATGTTTGTTATTGAAATATCTACGCATTTGTTCAGAGAAAAAAGATTGAAATGCTTATAACCGACATTGAAAGAAAGTAATTTTGCAGTTTCCAGATTTCTCTATAGAAAGGATTTGAAATATATGTGGTATTTTTTCAATTTAAATACGTTATCAAAGATGTAGCATAATTGATTTATTTGAAAGGTATCTTCATAGAGAAAATATTTCTAGTAGAAGAAAACATGAAACGGTTTTCCAATTTTAAAATTTCACTTTTATTTGATATTAAATTAACTGGTTATAAATGATTTAATCCTTCAATTTATAATAAAAATGATATTTTTTTATCCAAGAAGTATTTATGTTTAAAACATCTTTACAATTATTTCGAAGTTATTCTTTTTTCGTATAATGTAAATATAATCCATTCCAAGTTGTATTCAAAGTTGTATGTATTGTCTCAGCATACATCATTTAAATGCGAATTTCGGTTGGATTTTCACGTTTTGGAATCATGAACCAATTATACTTACCGTGATGTCTGGATGTGGCATTTTCTGATATTTGACAAATTAATAAAAATTGTATTAATCTGGTACAAATCGGAGATAGAATACCCTTATTTTCGAAATTATGTATAAAAACCCAAAGAGTGTTGCCATATACTCCAAATTCCCAGTTGCAGGTACTAACAATATAAGATTGGTTTTGAACTTTTCAGATCTGTGCATCACATAATATCCGATAACTGCAATATTACAAAAATAAACTGCAATATCGTTCTTAAAGTTCCTTGAAGAAACCAATGATTGGAAAGTAAGGTGACTTTAGATGTTTCAAAGGTATTTTGAACATTCATTCTCAGATCAAAAACAGTGTGTTCTTGACTATCGCTAGGAAATGAATACTGCTGTTGTGTCTTAGCGTTTGTTAAAAGCACACTGTTGGAGTTCAAATTGCACACAATGGAGCTCAAAAATCCCTTGAAAAAGTTGTAGTCACCTAACTTTTCAGTGATGCTTTTTTTCAAGGTAGTGTTAAAAAGTCATACTCTCACGAGCAAATGTTTTAATTATTGTGATAATGTTTTATGCTAATAAAGGTCATGTCCTCTACAATATATGTCCTATACCTGTAAAGATCCCGTTATTTTATAAATCACCCATGGACTTGTTGTCTGTTTAAGGGGACGGTGGACGTTGAAATGAGAAAAACGCGATTAAAGAAGTTTTAATATATAATATTATTTTACACATTTAACATTTGCTTACAGGTGGGACAGCGTCCATCCCAAACGAAGAACCTCCAAAAATACAGGTATTTGACATACCCTATCCCAAAGAGTTCGATCCCCTTTGCAGGCATTGCCGTCCATGTAAATCGCTGACAGAAACATTGCACCTGCTGCAGCAGGGGGATAGGGTATGTCAAATACCTGTCATTTTGGGAGGTTCTTCGTTTGGGATGGACGCTGTGCCCCCGTAAGCAAAAGGCTAAATGCATTTTTTTTTCAAAACTGAATTTTCAAAGGTTTTGCATTTTTAAAATGCTCCATGCGTCTTAATTTTTGTCTGAGATGCATGAAATTTGGCAAGAAGATACCTCTCATACTCTTTAATGAAACTGGGTATGCATTTTATAATTGGACTTTATTAAGGTAATTAAAAGTGAATAAGAACCTAATTAAATGATGAAAATTAAGTTTTAATGCAGAAAAATATTTTATTTTTAAAAAATTAACTTTCTAAGGGATTTAAAAATGTATACCCAAATTTGTTAATAATATGGTTTTAAGAGATCATAATGTAAAATGAATCAAGACTGGGAACAAATGGCACGCAAGGAGCATTTTCAAATGTTCTTAAAAAAAATGAATTAAAAAAGAATACAAAATTATAACAAAATTGAAAAAAAAATTAATGGTATTGTATACAGTAATGCTAAGAGGAATATTTATACAAATTTTCACGTTTCTAAGTTAATAAATAAATAAAAAAAATTTCAACATCCACCGTCCCCTTAATATAAAAAATCTGATGTGGGCAGCACATGGCTTTCCCAGCAGACTTATATCCACATTCTCTTTATTTCAATTTAATTCACTATTAATTCAATTTTCGTTCTCATTTGAGAACTGGACTTATTTTCAAAGGTGACGTGGAGAAAATACGAGAAAAACTAATATATCTCGAGAACGGCTAGTCCTAGTGTAATGGGGCTAGTCTTATTCTTTTCTTCGTTAAAAATTTCGTATTAAACAAGCATTTAATGGATATATTTGAGCATACGTAGCTTTTTAGTTTAGATTTTGACAATTTTTGCGGGCCATTCTGCAAAAAAAGGCAGGTTATTTTTTTCGAATCGTACCAAAATCTAATCAGCACCAGGGTGACCTGTACGTGACTCATCTACCGAATTTTGTGAAATTCGGTCCATTAGTTTTTCAGCTAGAGTGGATACAAGCTTTTGCGGGCCATTTCGCAAAAAAAGGCGGGTTCTTTTATCCCGAATCGTGCCCAAAACTAATCAGCACCAGTTTCACCCACACGTGACTTACCTACAAATTTTTGTGAAATTCGGTGTATTAGTTTTTTAGTTAGAGTGGATTCAATATCTGTACAGACAGACATACACGCAGACACACACACAGACGTCACGCTAAAAATGGTTTTTTTGCATTCTGGAGGTCTTGAAAAGTGTAGATCCGTCGAAAACTCGAGTTGCCATTTTCGACATGATTCCAATATTTTCCCTATACATTACCATGCATTGCAGGGAAAGTAATAGCCGATAATTGCAATGTTAATTAAACAAACTGAAGTTAGTCACGACCGTATTCCCATTGCAGATATGCAGAGAACGTTATCCATGTAGCAGTTTCGTGCATATAATGTGCTTGCCTGCATGCAACAACCAATACCTACATTGACAGTTATAAACTTCTTACGTTCTTCAATTTTGCAAACCTCTATGGAGAGCGATGGATTCTTTCTTTCTTTCGACTTTGACCACCTCCCTTGCCCAAAAGTGTAAGGAACCTGTTTGGACTGTCACAACAGTGCCACCTAGTATAAACAGGAACCCAGTGAGAGCAACATTCACGTAGACAGCCCCTTACTTCCGCTACCACAAATCTCTCAGAAGGAATCTCAAATCCACATATTTAACGTACCCGTACTCCCCGTGAATACTAGGACACTTTGGGTACAGCCGAGAATCGAACTCGGGTCCTCCGAGTTCAATCCCCACGCTTTAACCACTGGGCTGCTCCCCCCTGAGAGACGTATTCTGTCCTTCCTTGCAGCCGGTTTCAAATTCCTGAAAGATTCATTTCAGAATGCACAAGACAGCAATGCCCGTTTTCAAACTCACAAAAACTCCCTGAAGAGGGAGTTCCCAAATCCTGTATCGCGCTTCCATTTCAGATGACAAAATCGAATATTCAATTTCACGTTTATGCGCTCTGCAGCAGACGATAAGTGATATATGCAATTCCGACGAATCAATGCTACACTTGAACAAACACCCCTTTTTAAAGAGAGTTCAGTGATTACGAGAGTTTCCGTTCTAGCTTCCCATTCCAGTCATTCCATTCCAGCCTAGTGCCATTGGAATTTCACGCCATTCCAGCATTATGCAATCTGTGCTCAATATTTAACAATTTAATAGCCAACAGAATTGTATGATTGAATGTTTTGGCCACCACAAAGTTTTTCAAAATTGTAACATTTGGTATGTTTTCTTGGTGCTATTTGATTTATTAACTTTTTAATGAATTGCTCTAAAGAATGTGAAATCAGTCTAATAATACTGGTATCTATCTCAGTGGAATGTGTATGTGCAGTGAGAGCGTGAATCCTGGATTTGGGAATTCAACCCTGTAACGTTTTCAGTTACCATGTTCATAGGTTAGATTTTATTTTTGTTTAGTTTTGGTGAGTTACCACCACTAAGAATATGCTATTCCACCAAATGCATTAGAAGTAAATATACATTAATTAAGTTGTGATTACGTAATTAAAAATTATTTATTCCGAATTCAAAACATTACAAACTTTCTTATGACATATTTAGACGTGTTACAACTATAATTAAGAGTACGACCGTTTTCGGCATTCTTACAGATTAAGTAGTAAATCGAGAGTGATATTCTGTAGGATAATACGAGTATCATCCATGGAAGTCAGAAACTTCTTATTTGTCGAAATACAAATAAGACTTAGTAGAAGTCCTTAAATTTTCAAACATTTTGATTGGTAAATTAAAAAAGTATATATAAAATAATCTTGTAAAAATTTAAAAAGCAGTTATTTTTATTCATTTTTTAAACAATCAAATTGCACCATTCCGTTACGCTCTTGCTATTAAAAATGTTGTACACTCTTGCTATTAAAATGTTGTACGCTCTTGCTATTAAAAATATATTTAAAAACAACTGCATTCATTATTGTCAAATGCATGCGTGATTTTAAGTACTTTTATAGATAAACAAATGAATTACATTTTTAACAATTATTAATAGATATTTTTGAGATATTTCTTTACCATTAAATGGCATTATCTACATTGCAGGAGTCAACAATGAAGCTAATAATTTAAAACATAGAACTATGAGTCATGAATTTTTTTGTTAAGTAACATTAAGTTATACGTACATATAAGATATCGGACCATATATGACTCTCCAGCTGCAGGATGCTTACCCCTGGTTTACAGAATGATGACACCTATGTTCGAGATGTGATGCACGCTATTAATTTTAAAAGTATCTTAAAATAAATCCTTTCATTATTATCAAATGAGTGAGTAATTTTAAATGCTTTTAAAAATAAATAAATGGACGAACTTGTTTAGTAGTTATTAGGAGTTGTTCTTTGAAGTATTTAACATTTTACTATCCTCCACAGGGTGGGGATTCATATCGAAGTAATCAATATAATAACATAGAATTGGCAGCGCTTATATTAATATTTAGTAACAAAAAAGTATATTTTAGCAAATTCAATTATAAAAATAATTGAATTTGAACTGCTTGGTTGACGAAGAAAGAGATAAAAACATTAATGTAACGAAAAATTGTTTGATAGATAAATGTTAGACCACGCCAGTAATTAGTTCACACATATAATTGTTTTAAATTGGATATATGAGAAGTTTTTATATTTAATCTTTTGCTTACAGGTGGGACAGTTTCAATCCCAAACGAAGATCCTCTCAAAAAGACAGGTATTTGACATATCCTATCCCAAACAGTTCGATCCCCCTTTGCAGATGCCAATGCCTGCAAAGGGGGACCGAACTGTTTGGGATAGGGTATATACCTGTCTTTGCCTGTCATTGCTAGAGGATATTCGTTTGATTTTGACGCTGCCCCACCCGTAAGCAAAAGATTAAGTAGTGTTTATGTGTGTGTGTGTGTGTGTGCGTGTGTGCTATGAATTGTGGCTGAATGTAATATTTTATAAATTTTAAAGTGGTCAGAGGGGGGGGGGTATTCTGCGATCACTATTGCAAGATGGGTCTACATCTCCAAGTTGCTGTTTTAAATTTGAAGATTCATCCCAAATCATCTGCATATTTAAAACCACAATATCTTCGGATATAACAACAGGAATCAGGTACTTTATATAAATTTAGATTAGGTTTATTTGAGGATGAATAATTTGTGTATGACATCCAAACTGAGTGTTGCTATTGGAAATGATGAAGTTTGTATGTAATTTAATATGAAGATGATCCCCCTTATGATATTTTAGAACATGAATTAATAGGAGATGCTATACCATATTGAATGACACCTTCCAGCTTGACAATGGATGGTGGCAAAACAAAGAGGAGTGGCCTTTTCCCCCCAGCTCTACAAGCAAGATATGTTTCGATTCGATCTCGCTTCCATTCCGGACAATAACATCTATTGACCGCAACTGAACATCTCATAAGAAATGGTCAGTAATATCTACCATATATATAAAATAATGGGCAATAACATTTTTTGACCTGCGTCAGTTTGTCTGATTAGTTTAGTACCGAATACCCAATACCTGCAATGTCATCAGGAAAATGTATTATCTATTGGGATTTTGCAATCTTCTTAAGAAAAATGTTACATCATCAACCTCAAAAATTTGTGATTGAGAAACATTTATTATTAACTATGCACAAAGAGTATTACCCAAACTGAAAATTAGAAGAAAATAAAAGAAGAAAAAATTAGGGGATTCGTTTTCAGCTGTGGTTAAGGACGCATACTATTCTACCGGTTCTCTTTATCTGAAAAAGGGGACTTATAAAACCCTCGAAACAATAGTAGTCACCTAACTAACAAATGCTTGCTTTCATCAAGGAAGTTCTGTAAATGTTTAACATTTAATTAGGCACATGATATTGAAGCACGGCATTATTATCATATTTCTTTAACATTCCTTAGACAGTTTTTGAACTAAAGTGCATACATACATTTCACAAATACATAAGCGTATATTTTAATATTAAAACATTAAGCTAAAGAAGCATCAGGTTTATTTTATGTCATTTGATGCTGAATCCATACAGGTTATCATCACACCCATGGGCGCCCATAGAACTTTTACCAGTAGGGAGATAATCTTAAAGAAGAAGACGTAAAGCATCGAACATCTTGATGAACGTCTTTCTGATCTCGAACTTCCGGGAAGGGCAAGTACCTCCAATGATTAAAGCCTGATGACTGTGACAAGATCACATGATACTGTAGATCCTGAGAAACAGGTGCTTTAGAAAATGTAAGGTAAACGTATAAACATAAATGTCAAAATTGTTGCCATCGTTATTTCTAGTGATAAGGTATATGTTCATCACTTTACATTTTTAGGCATATTTTAGTCACGATTAGAATTATAAGTCACAAATAACAACTTTCTTCTTCATATATTATTATCTTAACTATAACCAATTGTGATATTGAAACCTTTATTATTTATTCATACAAGAATTCAATTTAAGTAACATTATAAATCAAAATACGCATTTAATACTTTCATCTATACCTTATAAAAATTTCGTCCAAAAATAAAATAAAAATCCTTCATGCCTCGGATGTAACAATGAGAGAACACGTCGAAAAGGAATATCAGACAGTAGATGCAAAACATCGCTTATTGCCCCTTTATGCGAAAATACATGTTCTTCAAAATTGTCTTGTAACTACTTATTTGAATAAAACCTTCATAATAGTCATTGAAATGGAGCAATTTTACATTGTTCGAAGATTACTCCTTAAAAATCTTTTGAGAAATGAGAAAGGCTTTTGATTTTGAATGAGTTGCAAAAGAACTACAGGGTTTTATTAAAATCTACGTTCTCGGAGAAATTAGTTTCTTCGAAAGAATGTAAAAATAAAGGAATTTAAAGTTCCTTTCAATTTAAATATTATTAAAAGGTTTCGTTAGGATTTCTATTACATTATTTAACTGTAACAATGCACTCTTGCAAAAAGTTTTAAATTTCACTGCTATTTCTTATAACCAATTTAGTGAAAATACAATTATATACAGTGAATGGAATTAAACGTTAAAGGGAACTTATACATTCATTTGCATATGCACTACTTTTTGTGCCTATGGTGATTCCTAGATAACGACCATACTTTCGGCATATTTGCACCCGTTGAGCTAAAGAGAAAACACGGCTGAAGTTTTACATATGTGCTTGAGATTTTAAAATATCTACTTAGAAAAATGTAATAAAATATCTGAAATCAATAAATTTATGAATTAGCTTTCATATGGTGCCGAATAGTTTGAAACTTTTTAAAGAAATTGTTAGGCACTTTTATTCTCTTTTACACTTTGAGGTCGTGCAGTCATATCAATTTTCGCGTAAATCGGAAGTGATATCTCCAGAACTGAAGGAAAAACTTCTTAGTGAACCACCTAGAATTCGATGCTAAGTCCATATCATTCATCATCTAAGTTCTATTTAAAGTCTTATATAGTATATAGCAAGTCTTATGCCAATCTTAAGCTTATGTATAGCCGATTTAGATGTTTCAAGAAAATATATTGAACCGAAATTAAAAATCTTTGCAAATCCTTACTTTTTTTTCGAATTTGATGTTATATCCATATCATTCATCACCTGAGCTCTTTGTATAGAAGTCTCAATAGAAATTTCAAGGAAATGTAAATTTTTGAATCTCAAGTATCAGGCTTAAATTTTAAATCAATATTATTTAGAAAGAATATTACATGAGTGATAATAATTATCATGTGTGATTAACAACATTTCTATAAGTAGAAAAATATTTTATATATTAACCATCTACATATACTGTTGATAAGTACCACGTATCTTTTTAGAAAATATAGATACTCATAAAAATAGATATGTGTAATTTGTTACACGGTCAATCGTTCCATAAAATGCTCTAGAAAAATTGAATTTTTGAAAAGTGTTCAGTAGAGGAGGTGGGTGCCTCACACCGATACGTTAAAAATATGAAATGAGAGAAAAGCACACTTTGCGATGAGATAGAGACTTCAAATTTGGTGTATGGATATCTCGTTCGAAAGAAAGAAAACTGTGCAATTTCAGTTTTCCAAATTGTGCTACTTTAGGGGATGCCGCACACTTACATGTTCGATTTGACGAATAAATGAGAAACGTATCCTTTAAGATGCGACAGTAGCTTGGAATTTGATATCTGGGCCAACCATTTAATCAGAAGCCCAAAAAGATTTTTTTAATGTTCATTTGAGGGGCTGCTTCACACCAAATTGTTCTAAATTCGAAATGATAGAAAACATAATTTGCGAGGAGATAAAATCACTAGAAATTTAGTTCAAATGTAAATCATTTGAATAAAAGAAGATGCACAGTTTCACATTTCCAAAATTTGTTATTTTAAGGATGTCGCACCCTAAAACGTTCGATTTGAAGAGTAATTTAAAAACTTATTCCTTTAAACAAGATAGAGATATATAATCTAGTAAGATAAGAGGATGTTCCACAACAAAGGGTTCGAAATATTGACTGTTTGAAAAAAGCACTTAGCAGAGCTATATAAACAGGTGGTATTTTGGTAACGGTATGGGTCATATAATTGAAAATAAGAACATTTTTATGTCGCAATATATTGTGTTTTAGTGGTTGCATACTTTGTTCGATTGGATAATAATAATAACTCATAATTAAACAATAAAGTTGGCCATTCTATGTCATATACAGATACGTTTTTGCAACTTGCTAACATTACATGCCTCGCTAGAGCGTGTTTTTAACAATTCTGTAATAAATAATGTATTTTAGGAAATGACAATGAAATAGTATTTAATTATGAACTTGTATATCTTCTTTTTCCGCCATCCCCTGCTTTTGGTCCACCGACAAGAGTGCCGAAAAAAGATGCACCATAGACATTAGGGATTTGCATAAACAGTTCATAAAAAAGACAATAATTTAAAGAATAGGGAGTAAAGTTGTCCCACGTATTTGCTGCACAGGGACCCGAAGAATTATGTTGTAAGCCCTGACTGCATTATCACTTTACAGCTTCTTTGAAAAAAAAAACGTATGTGTGATAACATATTTTCGCCTTTTCTCCCTCAATTTTGTAGAATAGGAAATACAAAATCTGATCTAAAATTCAACAATTTTGATTTTTTTTCAGATTAATCTTTGAAACACGTCTCGGAATTAGATTTACCCCAAACCAGGGAGTTTAAAGAAACAGGAATAAACTGGGAGTTTTGGAAACATTGGAAACTTTGATGGGAAGAAATGAATTTGCGTGTTTCTTATATTCTCTGGCTAATCCTGCATATTACGTTGTTTAAATTTTAATAGTGGATGGCCATTTAAATAAATTTAATACATCTTTCTATTATTTTAAAAGTTTAGTCTATTGAAATAATATTTCTAAAAATTTGGAGTCATAAAAATTTTGTTGACCGCGAACAAATTATATAAGTGATAAAATTACTAAAATGTAATTAGGACAAATATAATATCTTTCAAAATTAGATTATATAAAAACAAGAAAGATCAATCATACTTAAAGCATTGATCAAGAAATACTTTCCAACAGACATGCAATTTTATTTAAACATCTAAAAAATGCGGTAATATTTTTAAAATGATCACAATGCTATATACAATAATTTATTATATTTGAAAACTTCATCGAAAACAAATGAACTTTATTGAAATAACATCATCGAAATATGAATGGATTGGCTCTCTATATAAAAGCAGTAAATATTTCATTTATAAACATTTTCCCATTTCTTTCATTTAGCAGCGATATTTTTAAACTTATCACAATAATATAATAATTTATTTTACTCAAAAACGTAAAACCATGGAGGTAAAAATACGCCATACTTAAAACTTCATCAAAAAAGCTATAATATGATATCATTTTCTGATATCTTTAACATGATATCTTTTTCTTCAAATAAATTTAGGGAAAACATAATGTCTGCATAATGCTATGTCTATGGAAGGTTCAAATGTGCGTTTTTGACAAATCCTGGTCATAGAAACTCGAAGCACAGAATAAATTTTAAGTGGGGCTATTCCAAGCCTACTAAAAAAATTTCATCAAATTCGATTCAGTCCTTCTGCCATGATGATGAAACACACATACAGACAGACAGACAGATTTCCAATTTTATTTATATAGATAAGAAAATTGTATAATATAATTTTATTGGATCTAACAAACCTGTATCAATTTTCCATGCTTCAGCTATTTAAAATTCAGAACGCAGAAAACAAATATTAGTTTTAGGTCATACACATTTCTTTCACAACAGAAAATTAAATAATTTTTTCTTAAAGTTCAAATTTCCAACTTTTGTCATAATCCTATTTCCCCCAACCCCGGTTTACTCCAGGGAAAAACAGGGTTTTTTCACGGATTTACAACTCTACTTGGCATATGTCTCGGCATATCACGGAATATACATACACAGAGACAATTAACGGTCGGCTCTTATCTTTCTGTTTGAATTTCGTATGTATGAACATTGAACAACCTTCATCACCATTGGAGGTATCAGACATTTTAGATGCGATATCTACTTTTTTGTTTACTAAGTTTGGGTTACCGGCCGTATTTCTAAAAATATTTATGATTCCTTTAAATCGGGTGGCTTAGTTTCCTCCGTCTATGACCTTACATAGGTTATACAAAAGAGACGTAATCGCTATGCGGCAGCATTAAAACTACGAGCAGTGTCTATTGTAGCCATAGGTGGTTGTATATCAACAAGTATAATGTGACGAAGAAGGATATACGAGCTGTTTCTGTCGGATATTAAAAGTGTGTTCCGGTTGAGCTTCAATGCCAGAAGAGAACTTTCACAGTTATGTCGTAAACATGTGATTTGAACCCAAACACAAAAGGTTAATGTTCACTTCATATGCAACCAGAGGTTTTTCCTTAATCCAGATAGTAGAAGTATGCTAATCTGGACGGAACATAGAGCACGCATATAATCCAGTAATATTATTTAACACCATGCTTCTCGTCTTGGCAGTGTGGTGATATGGACATACTTTTCATTGAGAGAGGACCCCGAACCAAATGTTTCCTCAGATGGCACTGCAACGGAACAAATATATCACGATGAAGACCTTGAACCCTTTATTTGACTGCATGCAATTCCAATTAATCAAGATTTTTGTTTAATTAATGACTCGCTCGTCCACATAGGGCGTACCTAGTGGAGGATTTTAATAGCACTAAAATTAAATGGGTTGTCTTCGAAACAACTGTTTTCCTACCTGCCACTCTCCAGGAACTGCAAAAACTCTTTTTACACAAGAATGTCATTGCACCCTGTCACTCTGGTTCAATTGAGTAAAAGGCATGAATCGTTGTTGTCAATCCTGTACAAGGATCCGAAATGGGCCATACTCCATATAAAGCATCACTTGACTCCTCTGCATCATTTAGAGCGTTTATCCAAGCATAATTCTGATGTAGCAAATTTGGGACAAATAAAACCCTTTCGTGTGCATGTCTTAATAAAGTTTGTATGACTGCATAACTCATCAGCGTGTTTTTCTGTGAAGTCAGTACAAACTTCCTGAATTATGTCCGATCCACGTTTTCGTACTTAATTTTTGCAAGACAGTATATATAAGGAGGCTACTTCCTTCTTCACGTTGTCACTCAAAGAATGATTCGCTTTGTAAAGACCCGTCATTATGGTGCTGCACCTAATAATCTTAATCGGCGGCCATTGCTTCAAAATCTTTTGATGGGAGAATGCATCTGCATGGAATGACAGTAGGTTAGTTTGTCCGAAGATCTACGCAGATTGACGTGGGTTCACGAAATCTTGAAATATTTATCGTTCAAAATCTCGAAATCGAAAATATTCAGGAAAACAACACTTTCTCTGTAGTAAGAGAAAGTAATAAAAATGAATATGATATGATTAAAAGAAACCTGATGTAATGAATAAGATAACCATTCATTACTTATTGTCTTTAAAAGTCTTAAAGTTTGAAAATCTCTCTTGGCACTAGCAGGTGAAATTCCTATTCTCACAAGTATATCCACTGAACCTGCAGTGGTAATTTTAGTTTTCCCCATGGGGGAATGGTTAGGACTAATTCCGCTCCGATTGGGTTTGTCCATCATCTGAGAATTAGCATGGTTTTTGTTTTCAAATCTGCAGACTTAGGGTTTGCTACCTTCTGATTGGTTGGAAAAGGCTGAAAACTGGAATTTTATTATTTATATATCGATATCTTCTCCAATATTTGTAACGTAAGCATTATACTTATCCTGACAGTTAGTTTAATTTTTAAAAATCATCATTATTTAGACAATATCGACGCAATTTAATTGTGAATTGGTTGGACATGTATCAATTGCTTATATAGCTAAGCCCACATCCGTTTACTTCCCATTTTTAGGACTAGGAATTTTGGAAGACATTGAAAGAGTTTGTTTAGAATGAATATTAAAACGTATTAAAAGTATACATTTTAAGCAGATAATCTCATTTCAAATCGCTGATTCTGCAAGAGCGAAAATAATAGTGGAAAAATACACAAATGAAAATACATTTTCTGTGTCAATTTCATATTGGTACTAATATTACCAATTCAAGTCGAAATTTCATTTTATTTTATTTATAGCAGTGCAAATCATAGGTAAATCTGTCGGCATTAACCAATTTGGCAGCCCCTAAACAGAAAAACGTATTGAACACCATTGTTCTATCTTCTCACAATGAATGAGACTGCCAAAAATTAAAATATTTCTTGACTACCGTTATATGTACCAGTAATATAATATTGGTAAATTTTATAAAAGAAAATGATTTCATTTGTTCCAGATCTTCGTTTTCTATTCTTCTCTCTATCTTGAAATCTGCACCGAATTAAGCCGTAGCAGATTGAAGTAAGCAGAAACAATTACCTTAGATTGCACTCTCCAACAGGATTACCATATAGGAGAAAACGTAGTTAGTGGCTAATTCACGGTTTTTGGTTTGGATTACTTCGCTTTGATAAAATCAATAAATTTCTTTCATACAGATTTTTAAAAATCGTGAAAACATCGTATAATGTATTGAGAACAAACCCAAAAGATTACAGACATAGCGTTTTACACGGGCAACTGTGAATCGAAAATATTAATGTATTGTTAAACACATGACTCCTGGGTAGTGGGATTTAAAATTCGGTAATATATATTTGCAAATGTAACAGATAGATATTTGGTTTATTTAAGCATAAAATTGTAACATTATTAAAAATATTCCCTGAAAGAATCACGGTGTTTTGATAAAAACTTCATCTTTTTACGACTACTCGTCGTATTGCTTAAAATTAAAATTTTGCAAAGAAAAACCTTTTTTAAGGTACGAACTTTAAAATATGTCACAGTAAACTCTAAAGTCTTAGCTCTGGAAAACTTTAATTATTTTTGTTGTAACGTTGTTTGTCAAATTTTTAGTATTAAATGAGTGATTCAATATATTTCATTCCAAATCTCCGTATTGCTAATATTGCTCATTTCGCTAAAAAACAATTCGAGATACGGCTTTCAAATTTGTTATCGTAATTTCTCAAGTTTTAGCTATAAAAAACTTTAATTGTTTGTGTTGTGAGTTTATTTGTTTTTTATAATTAAATTAAGGATTCAGTAACATTCTCTCAGAGATCCTCTGTCTGAGAAAGGATATATTTCGACTGAATGTGCATTAGTGGAATATTATTTTCTATTAGATGAATTTTCTTTTTATGTTTTTGTTTAATTATTTTACTCGTGGTGTAGGAGGACGATCGTGAAGGAAGGGGAATGGTGTACGGAGTCTTTGACAGCCAAAATAAGGGAGCTGTGAGAGTGAGCAGGGCTTTTCGAAAAGTTAATTTTCTCCCGCTTTTGGGGCACAGAACTTACTAAAACCCAGAATTAATATAAAGACTGATTGTTATATTTAATGGCCGCTAGAGAACGAAAGTTAAATACTAACACACTTCAAAGTAATATGTGATATTTCAATAACACATAATGAAAAAATGAATTTGCTTATTCTATGTCATATAAAAATTTACTTGTGTAGTTACATTTCGCGCTAGAGTTTATTTTAAACAATTCGGGATTAAGAAAAGTTATTCAGGAAAAAAATAATGACATAATAATTACTTGTACTTCTCCTTGTTAGTCAAATTTAGGGCAGCCCACAGGGTAGGGGAAACGCTTACATCATAGATTTAGGGGATTTTTAAAAACATTTATTGAATAAAGTTAATAATTTGTATAATAGGACGTACTAGTGGACCGTGAATCTGAGGTACTGGGGTCTGAGAAATTCTGGCGGCAGCACTCACTGTATATTTACTTCGTGTTTTCTTATTACACAGGCATGCTAGCATATTTTTGTACCTTCTTCAGTTTTATAAAATAAGAAGGCAAAGTGGGACATTCTGATCTAAAATTTTCATTCATAAGATAAGCGTTTTCATTCATAAGATACATCTTCAAATAAGACTGGACACTCATCTTCTCGTATTAATAAAATATAATATCGTCTCGTCATACTAGTATAAACGAAGTCAATCAATGGCCGCTCCTTCTTTTCCTACTAGTATTGCATATGCAAGAACATTGAACAACCTTAAACACATTTGGAGTTACCAGATTCTCAGATGCGATCTCCATCTATTTAAAGAGAAATATTTATATTTTGTTTACAGACAGTATTTCTAAAAAATATAATTCTCTCATGCTACGGTCTTGCCACATATGTTCGATAACCGTTATATATTCGGTTTATTTGATTAATTATTGCCTTTTTAGATTACACAATGTAACACGATATTTATTCCTGGATAGTAAGTATTATTTTCTAATGGCTTATGCCTGGGAAGCACAAAATGGCTATTATTCCCCTCAAACTTTGGTTTTGTAACCAGGACAGTGATATTTTGAATTTTACCTGCTTTGAATGAGAAAATTTACGAATTCGTGTTTTTCTTTTATATAAAGTAAAAAATCTGATGTGGGCAGCACATGACTTTCCCTGCAGACTTATATCCACGTTCTCTTTATTTTAATTAAGTGTATTTTACTTTTAATTCAATTTTCGTTCTCATTCGGTAACCGGACTTATTTTCAAAGGTGGCGTAGAGAAAATACGAAAAACTAAAATATCTCGAGAACGGCTAGTCCTAGTGTAATGGGGTTGGTCTTATTCTTTTCGTCGTTAAAATGTACGTATTAAACGAGCATTTAATGGATATATTTGAGTATACCTAGTTCTTTAGTTTAGATTTTGACGAATTTTTGCTGGCCATTTTGCAAAAAAAGGAGGTTATTTTTTTCCGAATCGTACCAAAATCTAATCAGCATCAGGGTAACCCACAAGTGACTCATCTACCGAATTTTGTGAAATTCTGTCTATGAGTTTTTCAGTTAGAGTGGATACAAGCTTTTGCGGGCCATTTAGCAAAAAAAGGCGGGTTCTTTTATCCCAAATCGTACCCAAAACTAATCAGCACCAGACTCGCTCACAAGTGGCATACCTACCATATGTTGTGAAATTTTTAGTTAGAGTGGATACAAAATCTGCACAGACAGCCAGACAGACAGACAGACAGGCACACAGACACACACGCAGACGTTACGCTAAAAATAGGTTTTTCGTATTCTAGAGGTCACGAAACGTGTGGATTCGTCGAAAACTCGAGCTGCGATTTTCGGCATGATTCCAATACTTTCCCTATACATTACCATGTATTGCAGGGAAAGTAAAAACAAACACATATACATCAAAATGACATATATTTGCACTACAGTTGTGAAAAAAATTATTATACAAAAGATATATAAATGTGTAGATTTCACAGATTTACGATTATACTGTAGTAAATCCCTTTCATGAATCAACCCCTGCATATAGTCTCCCATCATGTTCTCGTTATACTGGCCTTAGTAGCGACGTTTGAAGTCCAGTATGTCTTGATAGAAATGCTCTCATTGCTCCTCCGATTACGCTCCCAAGTTATCCTTAAATTTATCTAGGTGAACATCGAGGTCATGAACTTTCAGGGACATACTGCAGCCTATTTTGTCGTAGTTCTTCACCAGTTCCACATAGCTTTCGAACTTATGTCCAAGCAGCCCTTAACCACTAAGACTAACCTGTCCCAAGCCGTTTTTTCATTCTTAGTGAGTTTATTTATTCGTAATGAGAAAAAACGTGAACTGGAAAAGGGAAAATCTCAAAATATCATTGTCCCGGATACAAAAACAAAGTTTATGAAGAATAATAGTCATTTTCTGTACTTTTGGAACAGAAGAAATTAGGAAATAACAATTATTACCCAGAAACAAAAAAACTGTTTTTTGTTACATAGTGCGTTATTATTACATTTAACTGTTACATTTGTTAGATAATTTGTAACAATTGTTTAGCGTTATGATTTGTAACAGTTGTGTACTATAATTTGTAATAGTTGATTACAGTTTTGGGGTCACATTCAATACCAGAAAATGTAACCATTATTTCAGGGGATATAGGATGGAGCTATCATGGAGTAACTGTGTTTGAGCCCCGAATAAGTATTTTATTTTAGTTTTTGTATTACAAGCGGGCTTATTGTTAATATATTCTTGAGTTTTCCAGAATTCGCTTTGCCTTCCAGTGCAGTTTTTATCAGAGGTTTGCTTTTTAAATTCTGAGCAACGGTGGAAACAGTTTCTAGTTAATTACAATATTAACAAAACGTGCAATTTGTGTGACCTACTTTAAATGTCACACAGGTTACATAATGTATCTTTCGAAATGTGATGTTTAAAGTATTAATTTTTTATTTCATTTTATGCTGATATAAGCTCAATATCTATTAATTCTTTCATTTCCAAACAGTTTTACATTTTCTACCATTTTGTAACTTAAAATTTCGCATTTTAATTTTGGAATTTATTGTTTCAATTTCGGAATTTTGATATTAGTTTTTCATATATGAATTTTAAATTTGGCGTTTTCAAGGGAAGAATGGGGAGCGGTAAAACTTACATTTCATGTTAACATTTTAAATTTCTCATTTCGTTGTAGAAATTAAAAAATGTGTATTTCATCTAAAAATTTATATATACATATTTCAATATTGGAATTTTCGTTTTCATTCTGGAATTTAAAATTTCTAATTGATTTTTGAAATTTATAATTTAAAGTTTCATTTTGGAATGTACATTTCTGCATTTCATTTTGGGATTTAAATTTTAGTACTGTATTTTGAAGTTAAACTTCGAATTTCTGATGCGGAATTTAAAATTTTATTTTTAAACGGAATTTAAATTACTGTATTTCATTTTGGTATGTATATTTTATTTCACGCTAGAAATTCAATTTTAATTTTCTGTCAAAATTTGATTTCTTTTGTCAATATTTATAATTTATGTCTCTAATTTGGAAGATGATATTTATTTACCCTTCGGGATTTTAATTTGCATTTGTCCATCCGACATTAAAGTTATTTTTTGTAGTAATTCAAAATATATTTCTTTTATCAGAATTTAAAATCACTTTTCAAAGAGTTGCACATAGTGCGCGTATTCTTTAATTGTCTCCAATGATAAAGTTTGAAGGCAAATTACTAACGGTTTTTGGCATAGTGATCTAGTTGTCTGCCACTTTAGCAAGGCTAAAAACATATTATATGGTTTTTCGGTAATCCACATTTTTAGCGTCTACCAAGGCGCAAGTACTTTATGTATTTATTTAAACAATAATGTCAGTCGCCAAAGATTTTAGTTCGTCACAAATTAGAGTTTGCATGCAAAAAAAAATCTGATGTGAGCAGCACATGACTTTCCTTATACAATGCAATGAATTTACTACTTTTACAGCAAAAAAATAGATCATTCTTATAGTAGATACTTATATTCTTTCCAATATATTGAATTTTCGTTAATTAATCGTCATTTTCATCGATTTAGCATCATATTTATCCATTTGGCGAGATTTTCGTTAATTTGGCAACATTTAAAGAAGTCGCCAAGTTGCCGACGTTTCGTCAAATTCGTCGCCAAAATCTCGCCAAGTGTTATGGACGGAGAAATAAGTTACTCTTATAGCAGATAAATGACTATTGGCGTTCAAATACAAATGCATTACTCAAAGTATCTTTTCTTATGAATGGACCGAGCTAGATCCACCAGAATGATGTCACCAAATATATCGCATGATATTACATATGAAAAGTGAACATGTTTCTCAATAGGATATATATTTTTTTTTATTTATGGGATTTTTTTTACAAATTTATTTGAAAAATGTGCAATATATCGAGAACGGTTCATGCTAGCGTTCTAAAGTTCATGTCAATCGTTTTCTAAGAAAAAATTACATAAGAAATGTCTATTTGCGTAACTTTATTAAAGGTTTTGAATTGTTGATGATTTTTTCAAAAATTCACTCGAAAATTTAGGGGAGTTCTGAACATTCGATTGCGTTTAAAAACAATAGGCTTCCAGTATTCACGGATTGTGATTTTTGTACCAAAATTTCATTCGAATCGCTCCATTGGTTCGTGAGATGTCGTCTCTACAGACTCACTGACACACACACACACACACACACACACACACACACACACACACACATACATACTTTCACATACACACACAGAGACAGACATCACCTCAAAAATGTTTGATTCGTGATCAGGGATGCTTGAAACGTGTTCTCCCGTCGAAAACTCGAATTTGAATTTTCGCACCCGTCACAATATTTTCCTTATACAATATGTATATAAGGAAAGTAATAACTGCATTACATAACACCAGCTAACACTAGCTCCGGCGACACACTAAGCTACCATAAGCCTTAGGGTTGGTCGTGTGGTCTGGGCCTTCAACATAACACTAGCTAATAAATGAAATTATGAATTGTTATTTATTATATTTTCGGACCCGTCACAATACTTTCCTTATACAATATGTATATAAGGAGAGTAATAACTGCATTACATAACACTAGCTAACACTAGCTCCGGCGACACACTAAGCTACCATTAGCCTTAGGGTTGGTCGTGTGGTCTGGGCCTTCAACATAACACTAGCTAATAAATGAAATTATGAATTGTCATTTATTATATTTTCGGACCCGTCACAATACTTTCCTTATACAATATGTATATACGGAAAGTAATAACTGCATTACATAACACTAGCTAACACTAGCTCCGGCGACACACTAAGCTACCATTAGCCTTAGGGTTGGTCATGTGGTCTGGGCCTTCAACATAACACTAGCTAATAAATGAAATTATGAATGGTTATTTATTATATTTTCGGACCCGTCACAATACTTTCCTTATACAATATGTATATAAGGAGAGTAATAACTGCATTACATAACACTAGCTAACACTAGCTCCGGCGACACACTAAGCTACCATAAGCCTTAGGGTTGGTCGTGTGGTCTGGGCCTTCAACATAACTCTAGCTAATAAATTAAATTATGAATGGTTATTTATTATATTTTCGGACCCGTCACAATACTTTCCTTATACAATATGTATATAAGGAGAGTAATAACTGCATTACATAACACTAGCTAACACTAGCTCCGGCGACACACTAAGCTACCATAAGCCTTAGGGTTGGTCGTGTGGTCTGGGCCTTCAACATAACTCTAGCTAATAAATTAAATTATGAATGGTTATTTATTATATTTTCGGACCCGTCACAATACTTTCCTTATACAATATGTATATAAGGAGAGTAATAACTGCATTACATAACACTAGCTAACACTACCTCCGGCGACACACTAAGCTACCATAAACCTTAGTGTTGGTCGTGTGGTCTGGGCCTTCAACATAACACTAGCTAATAAATGAAATTATGAATTGTTATTTATTATATTTTCGGACCCGTCACAATACTTTCCTTATACAATATGTATATAAGGAGAGTAATAACTGCATTACATAACACTAGCTAACACTAGCTCCGGCGACACACTAAGCTACCATAAGCCTTAGGGTTGGTCGTGTGGTCTGGGCCTTCAACATAACTCTAGCTAATAAATTAAATTATGAATGGTTATTTATTATATTTTCGGACCCGTCACAATACTTTCCTTATACAATATGTATATAAGGAGAGTAATAACTGCATTACATAACACTAGCTAACACTAGCTCCGGCGACACACTAAGCTACCATAAGCCTTAGAGTTGGTCGTGTGGTCTGGGCCTTCAACATAACTCTAGCTAATAAATTAAATTATGAATGGTTATTTATTATATTTTCGGACCCGTCACAATACTTTCCTTATACAATATGTATATAAGGAGAGTAATAATTGCATTACATAACACTAGCTAACACTAGCTCCGGCGACACACTAAGCTACCATAAACCTTAGTGTTGGTCGTGTGGTCTGGGCCTTCAACATAACACTAGCTAATAAATGAAATTATGAATTGTTATTTATTATATTTTCGGACCCGTCACAATACTTTCCTTATACAATATGTATATAAGGAGAGTAATAACTGCATTACATAACACTAGCTAACACTAGCTCCGGCGACACACTAAGCTACCATAAGCCTTAGGGTTGGTCGTGTGGTCTGGGCCTTCAACATAACTCTAGCTAATAAATTAAATTATGAATGGTTATTTATTATATTTTCGGACCCGTCACAATACTTTCCTTATACAATATGTATATAAGGAGAGTAATAACTGCATTACATAACACTAGCTAACACTAGCTCCGGCGACACACTAAGCTACCATAAGCCTTAGAGTTGGTCGTGTGGTCTGGGCCTTCAACATAACTCTAGCTAATAAATTAAATTATGAATGGTTATTTATTATATTTTCGGACCCGTCACAATACTTTCCTTATACAATATGTATATAAGGAGAGTAATAACTGCATTACATAACACTAGCTAACACTAGCTCCGGCGACACACTAAGCTACCATTAGCCTTAGGGTTGGTCGTGTGGTCTGGGCCTTCAACATAACACTAGCTAATAAATGAAATTATGAATCGTTATTTATTATATTTTCGGACCCGTCACAATACTTTCCTAATACAATATGTATATAAGGAAAGTAATAACTGCATTACATAACACTAGCTAACACTAGCTCCGGCGACACACTAAGCTACCATAAGCCTTAGGGTTGGTCGTGTGGTCTGGGCCTTCAACATAACTCTAGCTAATAAATTAAATTATGAATGGTTATTTATTATATTTTCGGACCCGTCACAATACTTTCCTTATACAATATGTATATAAGGAGAGTAATAACTGCATTACATAACACTAGCTAACACTAGCTCCGGCGACACACTAAGCTACCATTAGCCTTAGGGTTGGTCGTGTGGTCTGGGCCTTCAACATAACACTAGCTAATAAATGAAATTATGAATCGTTATTTATTATATTTTCGGACCCGTCACAATACTTTCCTAATACAATATGTATATAAGGAAAGTAATAACTGCATTACATAACACTAGCTAACACTAGCTCCGGCGACACACTAAGCTACCATAAGCCTTAGGGTTGGTCGTGTGGTCTGGGCCTTCAACATAACTCTAGCTAATAAATTAAATTATGAATGGTTATTTATTATATTTTCGGACCCGTCACAATACTTTCCTAATACAATATGTATATAAGGAGAGTAATAACTGCATTACATAACACTAGCTAACACTAGCTCCGGCGACACACTAAGCTACCATTAGCCTTAGGGTTGGTCGTGTGGTCTGGGCCTTCAACATAACACTAGCTAATAAATGAAATTATGAATTGTTATTTATTATATTTTCGGACCCGTCACAATACTTTCCTTATACAATATGTATATAAGGAGAGTAATAACTGCATTACATAACACTAGCTAACACTAGCTCCGGCGACACACTAAGCTACCATAAGCCTTAGGGTTGGTCGTGTGGTCTGGGCCTTCAACATAACTCTAGCTAATAAATTAAATTATGAATGGTTATTTATTATATTTTCGGACCCGTCACAATACTTTCCTTATACAATATGTATATAAGGAGAGTAATAACTGCATTACATAACACTAGCTAACACTAGCTCCGGCGACACACTAAGCTACCATTAGCCTTAGGGTTGGTCGTGTGGTCTGGGCCTTCAACATAAAACTAGCTAATAAATGAAATTATGAATTGTTATTTATTATATTTTCGGACCCGTCACAATACTTTCCTTATACAATATGTATATAAGGAGAGTAATAACTGCATTACATAACACTAGCTAACACTAGCTCCGGCGACACACTAAGCTACCATAAGCCTTAGGGTTGGTCGTGTGGTCTGGGTCTTCAACATAACACTAGCTAATAAATGAAATTATGAATTGTTATTTATTATATTTTCGGACCCGTCACAATACTTTCCTTATACAATATGTATATAAGGAGAGTAATAACTGCATTACATAACACTAGCTAACACTAGCTCCGGCGACACACTAAGCTACCATATGCCTTAGGGTTGGTCGTGTGGTCTGGGCCTTCAACATAACTCTAGCTAATAAATTAAATTATGAATGGTTATTGTGAGGCCAGAATATGTCCTCACATGAGGCATGTTTATTGCAGTATTTATGGTGGCCAGAACACCGAACAAAGCGTGCAGACTGGCTGGCACCGAAGTTTACAACAACGTGAACTTTTAGGTCAAATACAATAAATTTGAGTCTCCCATGCCAAAGGGGGCTGAAAGAGCCCTTGGTTAATGTCAAGTGATGCCATTGGGTTCAGAAGAACCAATGAACAGCAAGGAGAAGAAGGGTGGAGCTACCTCCCCCCGCCGAAGGAACCAAGTGACTTCGATAAAAAATGTGAAAGAACAGACTCGGATTCAGAATGTGGTGGTAGAAGTAAGTTTCCTACGAAGTGTTGGTGAAAAGAGTTTGACAAAAGGAGCGAAGCGACCATGACCTAGCAGTTGCAGATATAAGTATCAGTCGAGGTGAAACGTACGAGTAGGAGCCACACACCATAGAGTTATGGCAGTACGGTCAGCACTAAGACCGATGCAAGCGAGATGATGAGCCCAAGTCTAAACTGTAAGGTATGTGCTCATTTCCCCGGTCCTAGACAATTTAGAAAGCTAACTAACTGGTCATATCTCCCCGAACTAAAATATTAAATGAAAATCGATAATAATTGAAAGTTGATATTGTTGAAAATAGTGCTTTTGATAAAGTGATGTTGTTAATAAAGGAAATTGTTTAAGTTTTAAATAGGCTAGTCTTTTTGTAATGATTAATGAATTCTTTTCAGGACTTACACAAAAGGTAAAAATAATTGGAGGGTATTTGCTTAAACACAACGCTTCATTTCATCTTTTAATTTTCCACGTCCCACATTTGGTTACCGTGACGCTTTTGTGTAAGTCATAAATTTAACGGAAAATTTTAATGAATAATACTGAGGTGAATAAAAATAATTTAAATAAAGAAATGAATGAAAAGTTTTGGGGAGCATATGTTGACCAGATATTTTGCATTGGTAAAAAAAAAAATATGCACAATCACTTTGAAAATGAAAAATCTTTTGAATATATTATAATTGAAAATAATGTGTGAAAAATTTATGATATGTTAAGAATATTTTGTTGCATGAAGTATTTTATGTGCAGTATATTTTTAAGTGTATTAATGTGTTTAGATTAAGTTAGAAAATTTTGGAAGGGATAATTTTTTGTTAAATGCCTAAAAGGAGTACACGAAATTCGAGACGTCAAATGTCTCCCGACAGGTCACAAATAAGAATAAGTGAAAATCAGAGAACAAGAATGGAAAACTTTAATTTAATAAATCTGTTACCTCTGTTTAATGGAAAAGATAATGAGGATATTGAATTTTTTTTTACGCAGTTTGAAAATATCGCAGGTATGGCAGAGTGGTCAGAAGAGAATAAAGTTATAATTTTAAAAACTAGATTGAAGGAAAAAGCGTTAGAATTTCTGACAAAAAAAAAGGGAATTGCAGAATTCAAACAACATGGGAGAAGTTAAACAAATTTTGATTAAACAATTTAAGCCATCTGTAACTATGCTTCAAAAGCAAATAAATTTAAATAAAATTAGAATGACGCCAGGCATGAAAGTTGCTGAGCTAGCGTTAAATATTTCAAATGCAACAAATGATTTTGTAGGAAATAACTCAACTAATGAAATGTTTGAAATTAAAAATAATATCATGTTAGTTAAATTTTTAGAAACTTTAAGAGGAGATATTGCATTTGAAATAAAAAAAATAAATATTACTAATTTTGATAAAGCAGTTGAATTCGCAGAAAATTTGGAGAAAATTATGGAGGAGGAGTGTGACCGTTCGGAAATCAATGCAGTGTATCGCAGGGAGAATAATGCTAGAAAAGTTAATGGTAATCAACGGGGAATACAGGAAAAATCACAAAATGAAAATGTATATTGCATAGGATGCGGGAAAAGAGGTCATTATTTTTCTACGTGTTGGCATAATCAAAACAGAGAAAATTATTATGGGGAAAATAAATATGGGAGTCAAAATATAAGAAATGGGCAAAGAAATGGTTTTCGTAACACTCAAAATAGCGGATTCAGAGAACGAAAGGATAGTCGGTCAAATACCCAAACTATTCCGAAAGAAAGCAGTCAAAATCGCGGGTCTTTAAACTAAGCGAGGGACTTTGGCCGAGTCAAAATTTAATAAATAGACCAAAGTCCCAATCGAAAGAAGAAAAATCGCAAACACGAAATGAGGTATTGAGATATAAAAACGCAAATGAAATGCAAAATGATAAAAGGGAGGTTCGCACGCGAAGCCCAGGTCCCAAGATTAAAGCAGAGCAACATAATGAATATGAAAATAAAAATGACAATCAAGAGATAATTAGTATGGAAAACATGCAAAAGATAATTTTACCTAAAGTCTTGTTGCAGTTTAGCACAGTGTCCGCGGTTGCCATGGTGGACTCCGGGTCCATGGTTTCGCTGATTGCGGAACAGTTTGTTCAGAAGCTAAAAAATGAATCAAACGTAAAAATTAATTATGTGACAAGAAAAGTAACTTTACAGACATTTACTAAGAAAAAAATTCAGTTCTCGGGTTGTGTAAAAATACATTTTAAAATTGGAGGCAAAGCGGTAAATAATACTTTTTTTATAACTGAGCAACACTTCGGAAATGACTATGAAATTTTATTAGGGTACGACTTCTTAGCAACCAATGTAGGAATTTTAGATACTAGAAACAAAGTATTAAAATTTGGTAATGTAACTATACCTTTAATTGGAAGTAAAAATTCGGAACAAAGAAAGGAGCCAAATAAAGTTATGATGCATACAATTCTAATACAAAAACAAAACAGTGATAATAAGGAAGAAAATAAGGAAAGCAGTATGGAGGTGTTTGATAAGAATAATGGAGATAAAAACAAATCAATCAGTAAAAATATGAACATAGAAATGTTGATAAAAAATAAAAATGATGCGCGTAACGCAGAGTTAAATTTAAATAGTGAGGCAGAAAATAAAGCTAATTCGATGACTGATACAAAAAAAGAGGTGACAACACAGAATAAAAAGAAGGTTAGACTTCACATCAGTGAGGAATGTACACAAAGTAAGAATATAAAAAAAACATTGATAAATAAAAAAATGCAGAAAACAACCAGAAGCAGTAAACCAATTTATGCTCGACTAAAAAAGAAAATTAAACTTGATGCAGGAGAATCGAAACTGGTTCAATTGCAGTTATCAGAAAACGTAGATTCAGAGGAAGTCGTGCTGGAGCCATTAAACCTCGCTAAGGCAATATTGCCGGAGTTCTCTATCCAACCTGTAACTGAGACAAGATGTATTAACACAATATTTTATAATAAAAATAAAAATACTATTTGGTTGAACAAAAGAATGAAAGTAGGAATGATAAATAAAGAAATCGAAGTAGTAAATATGAATGTAATGGAAAATGTAAATAATGTTAAAATTCAGGATGTAAATAAAATAAAAAATGCCTGCACTGAAGAAATGTTAAAGTTAAGAAAAGCCGAAATGGAAAACACTGAGTTTGACCTCGACCATTTACAAGGCGAAGATAGAAAAAGGATGCATAAATTATTGAAAGATAATTATGCGGTATTTTCGAAATCTTATCAGACTTTGGGAGAAACGGATGCAATTATTCCATATATTGAGTTGATGCACGATTTTCCAATTCAAACAAAGCCTTATCCTTTACCTAATGCCTTAAAAAATGTCGCGCAGAAAGAGATACAGGAATTATTAAAATATGGTTTAATTAAGAAGTCGCAGTCTAACTATTGCTTCCCAATTTTGATGGTGAAGAAGCCACAGAAAGAGGGGCAGGAAGTCAAGTATAGAATGGCCGTGGATTATAGAGCCTTAAATACGTTCATTCCATTGCTACCGGTAGAATTACCCGGAATCAAAGACATACTTCATAAGATTTCAGGGCACACGTTATATACGGTTTTAGATCTCAAGGCCGCTTTTTTTCAAATCAAGTTGCAGGAAAAGGATAAAGAAAAACTAAGTTTTGAAACTGGGTGCTTAGGGCAATTTTCTCCTAATCGTCTTCCTTTTGGTTTAAAGAACTCAGGGGCATATTTCCAAATTTTAATGGACAAGGTTATAGGCGATTTACGAGAGCAAAATATTTACTTTTATCTGGACGATTTGGTCATATGCGGCAACTCTAACATGGAAATCATAAAAAAAATGCAAATTGTGTTTAACAGGTTGAAGGAGAAAAATCTTACTTTAGATCCTAATAAAGTGCAAATTTGCAGAAGCGAAATCGAGTTTTTAGGTTACAAAATTACCAACGACGGCATTCGCCCATCAAAAAAAAATTGTGCTAAAATTCAAAATTTTAAAAATCCAACTACAATAAGACAAATTAAAAGTTTTTTGGGCACCACAAATTATTTTAGATCATCTATTCAAAATTATGCGCAAATTGCTGAGCCCTTAGTTAACTTAACTAAGAAAAACACCAAATTCAATTGGAATAGCAAGTGTGAAGAGGCATTTCAGAAATTAAAATTAGCAATTTTCAATGAACCGACGGTTAGGGCTCCGGACTTTAATAAGCAGTTTATTTTAAACACAGATGGAAGTAATACCGGGATAGCAGGAAATATATATCAAATAATAAATGGAATGCCACATGTCATCGAATATTATTCACGAGGGCTACATGATGCCGAGAAAAGATATCCAGCCATCAAGTTGGAGTTGTTGGCAATTTATGAGGCTATGCAACACTTCCGTGAATATCTCTTTGGAAGAGAATTTGTTTTATTAAGTGATGCAAAGTCACTAATGCATCATTTAAAACTAGAAAAGCAACCAAGTATTATAGCCAGATGGCTAATGGAAATTAGTACTTTTACTTTCAAATTTGAACACCAACCTGGAGAAAATAATCCAGCAGATTATAATTCCAGATATATATTTGACCAAGAAAATCAAGAGAAAATGGTAAATAATATAATACAAACAAAGGATTTCAATATCAAACTAATACTAAAAGAGCAGCTTAAAGATAAAAAAATAAATAATATTAGGAAAGCAATCGCGGAAGGCAAAATAAGGACGCAAAATAAAAAGAAGTACTTTATAGATAATGCAACGAATCTGGTTATGATTACAAAGAAAAATAAAAGAGATAAATTTAAGAGAAATAAAGAGAACACGATTGTCATTCCACAGACGTTAAGAAAAGAGGTACTGGAATTGGCTCATTTTCCTCATTTTGGTGTAGATAAAACATTGCAAATTGTACAAAAAAAATACTATTGGACCGCCATGTCGGCTGATGTCGAAAATTTTGTCAAATCCTGTGATAAGTGTCTGAGAATGAAAGACAAAAATATTCCCCCTGCAAAGCCGCAAATCATGAGCCCGGTTTTTGCTTGTGCCGAGCATATACAAATTGATATTGTCGGGAAGTTACCGCGGAGCAACCGAGGGCATTGTTACATTGTGACAATGTTGGATATGTTCTCCAGACATCTGGAAGCATATCCAGTCAAAAACATCTCAGCACAAACTATAGTGGACATTTTGGTTCAATATTGTACCTCGTACGGGATTTTTAAGACTATACAAAGTGATAATGGAAGTCAATTTAAAAGTAAGGAATACATTGAATTTACAGACAGCCTAAATATAGAAAGACGGTATAACAGTGTGGCAAAGCCATCCTCATTAGGAAGATTGGAACGGGCGCATCATTTAATGAAGGAGTCCATGATTTGCATTGCAAACAAGACCTTTGATTGGGACGAATCCCTAAAGTGGTTTAAACTTTATGTGAACAATACAAAAAACAAGACTACGGGGTACGAACCAGCATTTTTGTTTTTTTTAAGGGACCTACAATTGCCAGGAGATAATATTCAAAATATAAGTGCAGACAGTGATATTAGCAAAATGAGTTTAGAGTTGGAAAATAGAAACAACTATACAGAATATGTCAAACAAAACCTGAAATTTTTCAATGAGATAATGAAAGATACTGCAACCTTACAAAGAACTGCTGCTGAAAAACAAGCACGAAGGTATACGGTTGTCCGTATGAAAGATATAGAGGTCGGCGATACAGTTTTCTTAAAAAAACTCATTAAACCACCCGTGTTAAGCGACAAATTTACAGGACCATATAGAGTGATAAAAAAAATAAAGAATAATAATATTATGATAAGAGAAAAAGATAATTGTGCCGCCAAAATTATAACAATACATATTAATAAATGCTTTGTGGCAAGTGAAAGAAAAGAGTATTTAAGTAATGAAAGTAAGGAAAATTCAAAGGAAAATGAAGAAATAAAGGAAATTAGTAAAGCTCAAATTGATATATCTGATAACACCAACGAAAGAGAGCATATGGACAAGCATAATCCAAGATATTTCTTGAGACCGAGAGTTTTTGTAAATTCCAATTTGTGGGAAGAAGGATATTAAAAAAAAAAATAAATAAATAAAGCAATGAGGAAAGAATTGTTTATGAATGAAAATGATATAAATTTCAAAGAAAAAGATATGGATAATCATTGAATGATTTAAAAATGAACATTGTAAGAATGTTACAAAAATTGATAATAAGTGTACAAATAGTTCAAAGTTCAAAAATAATATTATATCATAATTTATAATGTTAACTCAAATGTACATGTGATCAAAAATTTATGCAGAGATTAATTTATGCAAATAAATCTACAAAATGAAAGGTAAAATCAAAATATGTTACCTAATTGGGTAGATATAAGGTCTGGAGACAAATCCAGGCAAGGGCAATGTTGTGCAGGCAGTCCAGTCAAATACTTCATTGTTCAGGATAAGTCAAATACTTCATTGTTCAAAGGCAAAAATCTTCTGAGGGAAGAAAGGTCTCTTGAGGGAGAGTCTTGAAGCTTAAAAATTGAATGACAGATTTAAGTAAAATGAAAAAATAAGTAATGAGCTGAAAGTGAGAATGTTAGAGATTAGTCATAGATGATATAAATTTTATGTCAAAAAAGTAAACAAAGGCATAAATAATTGACAATTTTAAATCAATTTGAGTTTAAAATGTTAATTTATGAGCAGTAAAAGTAGCTGTAAAGTGCCCGTTGCAATAAGGCAACCGAGGACACGATATCTCGTGTAGGAATGGTCAAAAGTGAAAAATGCATTGAAAATGATTAGGTAAATGTTTGAAGAAGAATATAATTGTATAAGCAATTTAAATAACTAAATAAATCCTAGAGTGATAGGATAAATGAATTAAATTTAGTTAAAATTTTGTTTACGGAATAAATTTTTCATGAATATATAAATTGTATAGGCAATTTAAGTAACTAAATTAATCCTAAAATGAAAGGATAAATGTAAATAAATTTAGTTAAAATTTTGTTTAGTGAAGAAATGAATAATTTCACAAAAGTGTTAAAAAAGGGTTGAAATAAAAAAATAAATAATAAGTGAAGAATTTTGAGTGCGAAATAAAGCATTTTTGTTGGTTATTTCCATCGTAAGGAAAGGTTGCGATAATCATGTGTGTATAAATAAATTATGGATATGAAAATAAAATGTAAATAAATATGGTAATGAAAATAAAATGTAGGTAATGTTGTGGAAAATTGAACGATAATAAATAAATGTGAGATAGATATATAATGAATATAGATAAATACGGAATGAATAAATGAATGTTAAATAATAGGGCACTCGGATGTCAGTGGGGAATGTAAATAAAAACATTAAAGTTATCGATGAGATACTGCAGCATTTGAAGTGTGTGTAAACAAACGGCACACACACAATCTACGTAAATATATATATATATACTCTGTTATTAATGTCACATAATTGATGTTTAGGTATTTGTAAATATTAAATTGTGAAAAAAAAAATAATCTGAATAAGGTGTTGAGAAATTTTATGAAAGAAATAAAATAAATTAGGATGAAATAAATGTCACATATGTAAATACATAAATGATAATATGTATTACGGCGATAAAGGGGTTAGCCGCAGTTAATAAAATGTCAAAATAAATAATTAGATAATAATGTGTGAGATCGAATGATAAACAATCGCGCATATAAATGGTTATAAATGTCAGGTAGTCAAAGTCATAAGGATTAAAATAAATTGAAATACATAAATATGATAACTTTTATAGATACGGTGAGTAAATAAATCCGCGTTCAAAAAGGATATATAAATAATAAATGAAAAGGATTTCAATTGTTAAAGATATAATATCAAAATTTGCAATTAGGTAAATAAAGGGTTTTTTTAGACAAGAAAATAAAGTCTTAAGTGTGTTTAAAAAGATGAAATAATTTTATATAAAATATAAAAGTTATGAAAGTATTAAGCAAGGAGTTAAAATAAATAAAATTTAAACAAACTATATCGAAAACTTTAAAAGTTTAAAATTAAATTTAAAAATTAAAAAAAAAAATTTAAATTTCAAATAAAAAAAAAAAACTTTTCAATTTTTTTGTTAACTTCAAAGTCTTATGAAAGGCATGGAGAAAACAAAATTAAATAAGAGAGAATATCAACATCAAATGGAAAGGTAAAATTTAAATAATAAATAATACAATAATATAATGTTAAATTTTATATGAAGTCAGTATATAGAAGATACCATTAAGATGGTTTTGATATTAATACAAGCCACCTCAAAGGAACCTAATATATAATATTTAAAGAAGGGAGCTTTTTTAAGTTCAATTTAAAAAAAAAAAAAAAAGAGAGAGCTTTACAGTGCTGAAATAATGTACGAGCCCATCTGCAACATGCAAGTATACATGGTTCATTAGCAGATAGGAATAAATAATATAATTAAATTGATGAACAGGTTTATATTTAAAAAGAATAAGTCGACGTTTATAGAACACGCCGAATGGGTAATAAAATTTTTACAATACTTTGTTACAAGCGCCTTTAAAAAGCTGTTTCTGTTAGCCCGCTTGAATTCGCGCACCACGTTGTCCATTTCAACGTCTTCAAACTGCATTGCTTTGTCATAGCAAGAGGAGTTGAGTTGGGGCGTTACTGCTAATCACCATTCAAAAAAACGATTAAAATAGATAGGAATCTCTGTCGAGGGTCTCTTTTGCAGACTGATCACTGTTCCGAAGTTCGGAAAGGGAATTTGAACGCAGTGTCCGGTTCGCACTTCCGGTATCGTAGCTTTTAAGAAAAGAAGGGGTTCTGCTAATGGCCTTTTCAAAGTAATCAATCAGTACCTGTCACAAATCAGGGGTTGTTGTTGTTTGTTGACATTCTGGGACAAGATGGCCTATTAAAGGGAAATGTCTAAATGTGTCATTCCCAGTGGAAAAGTTAAAGTTACTGACTTATGTGAAAACTATATTTTAATGGCTAATGTAAAAAAAAAAAAATATATGTGATTGTATTAATAAGTATGTACCAGTATCAAGGTTCAGCAAAAATGTTATATATGTGATAAAGTTATCAATTTTAGAAAAATATTTGATGAAGTATGTAAAGAGTTGTGTTCAAAAAAATAATAATGTGTGATTTGTAAAAAAAAAAAAAAGTGTTTAATGATGTTAATAATATAAGAGAAGATAGTAGTGTGTGACATTTCAAAGTGAATGTGCATATGTTTAAAAGTCTTTTTAAATACTCAAAATTTAATTTAGCTTCAATTAAAAGCTGGACCTGGTAAAGTTCATGAGTACGTAACTTATGTTTATTTTGTGTATATTATGTGTGCAAAAAAACTTTTCTGTTACAGCAAGACTGTTGAACTTTTCTGGACGGACGTTGTCCAAAAGAAAGTGAAAAATGCCAATTACAGAGTTGCAAGTGCATCGAACTTTTGTTTCGAACTCTGATGGTTTAAAAATTTTTTTTTTTTGTTCTTTTTTTTCTGTTTGTGGGGAGATATGTGAGGCCAGAATATGTCCTCACATGAGGCATGTTTATTGCAGTATTTATGGTGGCCAGAACACCGAACAAAGCGTGCAGACTGGCTGGCACCGAAGTTTACAACAACGTGAACTTTTAGGTCAAATACAATAAATTTGAGTCTCCCATGCCAAAGGGGGCTGAAAGGGGCCTCGATTAATGTCAAGTGATGCCATTGGGTTCAGAAGAACCAATGAACAGCAAGGAGAAGAAGGGTGGAGCTACCTCCCCCCGCCGAAGGAACCAAGTGACTTCGATAAAAAATGTGAAAGAACAGACTCGGATTCAGAATGTGATGGTAGAAGTAAGTTTCCTACGAAGTGTTGGTGAAAAGAGTTTGACAAAAGGAGCGAAGCGACCATGACCTAGCAGTTGCAGATATAAGTATCAGTCGAGGTGAAACGTACGAGTAGGAGCCACACACCATAGAGTTATGGCAGTACGGTCAGCACTAAGACCGATGCAAGCGAGATGATGAGCCCGGCGACACACTAAGCTACCATTAGCCTTAGGGTTGGTCGTGTGGTCTGGGCCTTCAACATAACACTAGCTAATAAATGAAATTATGAATTGTTATTTATTATATTTTCGGACCCGTCACAATACTTTCCTTATACAATATGTATATAAGGAGAGTAATAACTGCATTACATAACACTAGTTAACACTAGCTCCGGCGACACACTAAGCTACCATAAGCCTTAGGGTTGGCCGTGTGGTCTGGGCCTTCAACATAACTCTAGCTAATAAATTAAATTATGAATGGTTATTTATTATATTTTCGGACCCGTCACAATACTTTCCTTATACAATATGTATATAAGGAGAGTAATAACTGCATTACATAACACTAGCTAACACTAGCTCCGGCGACACACTAAGCTACCATTAGCCTTAGGGTTGGTCGTGTGGTCTGGGCCTTCAACATAACACTAGCTAATAAATGAAATTATGAATCGTTATTTATTATATTTTCGGACCCGTCACAATACTTTCCTAATACAATATGTATATAAGGAAAGTAATAACTGCATTACATAACACTAGCTAACACTAGCTCCGGCGACACACTAAGCTACCATAAGCCTTAGGGTTGGTCGTGTGGTCTGGGCCTTCAACATAACACTAGCTAATAAATGAAATTATGAATTGTTATTTATTATATTTTCGGACCCGTCACAATACTTTCCTTATACAATATGTATATAAGGAGAGTAATAACTGCATTACATAACACTAGCTAACACTAGCTCCGGCGACACACTAAGCTACCATAAGCCTTAGGGTTGGTCGTGTGGTCTGGGCCTTCAACATAACACTAGCTAATAAATGAAATTATGAATTGTTATTTATTATATTTTCGGACCCGTCACAATACTTTCCTTATACAATATGTATATAAGGAGAGTAATAACTGCATTACATAACACTAGCTAACACTAGCTCCGGCGACACACTAAGCTACCATAAGCCTTAGGGTTGGTCGTGTGGTCTGGGCCTTCAACATAACACTAGCTAATAAATGAAATTATGAATTGTTATTTATTATATTTTCGGACCCGTCACAATACTTTCCTTATACAATATGTATATAAGGAGAGTAATAACTGCATTACATAACACTAGCTAACACTAGCTCCGGCGACACACTAAGCTACCATAAGCCTTAGGGTTGGTCGTGTGGTCTGGGCCTTCAACATAACACTAGCTAATAAATGAAATTATGAATTGTTATTTATTATATTTTCGGACCCGTCACAATACTTTCCTTATACAATATGTATATAAGGAGAGTAATAACTGCATTACATAACACTAGCTAACACTAGCTCCGGCGACTCACTAAGCTACCATAAGCCTTAGGGTTGGTCGTGTGGTCTGGGCCTTCAACATAACACTAGCTAATAAATGAAATTATGAATTGTTATTTATTATATTTTCGGACCCGTCACAATACTTTCCTTATACAATATGTATATAAGGAGAGTAATAACTGCATTACATAACACGAGCTAACACTAGCTCCGGCGACACACTAAGCTACCATTAGCCTTAGGGTTGGTCGTGTGGTCTGGGCCTTCAACATAACACTAGCTAATAAATGAAATTATGAATTGTTATTTATTATATTTTCGGACCCGTCACAATACTTTCCTTATACAATATGTATATAAGGAGAGTAATAACTGCATTACATAACACTAGCTAACACTAGCTCCGGCGACACACTAAGCTACCATAAGCCTTAGGGTTGGTCGTGTGGTCTGGGCCTTCAACATAACACTAGCTAATAAATGAAATTATGAATTGTTATTTATTATATTTTCGGACCCGTCACAATACTTTCCTTATACAATATGTATATAAGGAGAGTAATAACTGCATTACATAACACTAGCTAACACTAGCTCCGGCGACACACTAAGCTACCATTAGCCTTAGGGTTGGTAGTGTGGTCTGGGCCTTCAACATAACACTAGCTAATAAATGAAATTATGAATTGTTATTTATTATATTTTCGGACCCGTCATAATACTTTCCTTATACAATATGTATATAAGGAAAGTAATAACTGCATTACATAACACTAGCTAACACTAGCTCCGGCGACACACTAAGCTGCCATTAGCCTTAGGGTTGGTCGTGTGGTCTGGGCCTTCAACATAACACTAGCTAATAAATGAAATTATGAATTGTTATTTATTATATTTTCGGACCCGTCATAATACTTTCCTTATACAATATGTATATAAGGAAAGTAATAACTGCATTACATAACACTAGCTAACACTAGCTCCGGCGACACACTAAGCTGCCATTAGCCTTAGGGTTGGTCGTGTGGTCTGGGCCTTCAACATAACACTAGCTAATAAATGAAATTATGAATTGTTATTTATTATATTTACAAAAAATATTAATATTTATAAACCATCAATGAATGATGGCGAATTAATAATGACAGAATATTATTTTATTTTAAGTGAATGTGTGTATGAAGATCTTTAAATAATTGAACTATCTCATATATTATGCACGGGCGGCTAATATTGTTATTTGCATTGTTCAATCTTCGGAATAATCAATGATACTAGACGACGAAGGGCATTCTTTATCCTTTCAAATATTTACATTGAAGCGGTTTTTCATGTTCATTCTTTTTTAATACCCAGACAATCAATTTTGTATGCCATAGATATATTTATGGCAGCATGAAATTATATATTCGAATATATTTACAGCGTGTATGTGACAGCTATTTGTTCATATATTTTGTCCAACGTTTGTTGTTTGTTCGATGCTTGGCAATAACGTGGAAATTCAGGAATAATCACTGTGAGGAGTGAAACTGTGAGGAAATGTATATATTTTCTGTGCAATGAGTTAGTTTAAAAATCATTCATTCTTGTTTTATATTTACGTACCATATCTATTATTTTTTTCATTATTTACATATGTATCAAGAGCCCTACATATACTGAATAAGTAGAAAATCATTTCTGCCTATTACAATACGTTTGGTCTTATGTTACTAAAACTAAAATCGTGGGGCGCCCATTAAGGAATTATACTTGTGCATTCTCAGAATTTTAAGGAAGAATAGGAATGATAATGATATGTATAACAATGACGGACTTTGAAATCAAAACTGTCAAAGAAATTTAAAGGGATTGGAAGTAATAATTCTATTATATGTAATTCCTCTGTTTTCACTTCTAATGTTCTTTTAAATTCTGTTAATGTCCAAATATAATTAATTTATGGGCGTCCCATGATTTTACCTTTAGTTACACATGACCAAAAATATAATATGAAATTCCAATGATAGATTAGAGATAAGTTGTAACTCATATAACCATAACATAAAATAGAAGATAACAACGTAAACACATGTAAAAAATTGAGATTCGTCAATCCAAAAGAGAATAAAATGCATGTATCCAGTCATCAAACTAAATAAATCAGCATGTATCAATGGTGAGATATCGAATACTCAAAAACAGAATATAATCAAAAATTAAAGCCAAGCACGTGGTAAAGCACTAGGCTCAAAAAGGGATTCAATTTGAAAGATTCGTCTTCAGATCCAAGTATCTATTCAGAATGAACAAAAAAATCTGGTTTCTGAAGACTGAGATAGATAATATCTATAAACTCCGTCTATATATATATATATATATATATATATATATATATATATATATATATATATATATATATATATATATATATATATATATATATGTACAAAAGTTAAGCATAGTTGTTGTTTACATACATATATATATATATATATATATATATATATATATATATATATATGTATATATATAAACAACTATGCTTAACTTTTGCACATATTACTACTTTTACATCCAACTACTTTTATTACTACTTTTATTATCCAAAGAAAAGGGTTGAAAGAAAAAGTATCACAATACGAATGTGAATCCCAGTGAAAAGAATGATTAAAACCATATGATGCAACAGTTTAATACGGTGTATGGGAACCTCGGGTAGCCACATATACTGCACAACGATTTCCCATACTTTCGATGATGGTTTAGATTAGTTGTGCGTTCAAAGAGTTCCAGGCCTCAAGGAGAGCAGGTTTTAATCCCGGAACGGAACTTGGTGGGAAGCGGAGGGCTGCAAGATGTCTTCTGAGCATATCCCACACATGTCTATTGGATTCAGATCAAAAGATTTGGCATGTCACTGCATGTGCTGGATATCTTCAGTTTGAAGGAAGTCTTAGATCAAGACCGCACGGTGAGGAGGTTCGTTATCATCCATGGATTTTAAATTAGGACCAATAGCACCTCGAAACAATCGAACGGTAGGCTCAAGGACTTCGTCTCTGTATCTTTGACCGGTAACCGACCACATGTCAAACATGTGGAGGTCTGTGCTGCCGTACATCATGATGACTGCTCAGATCATGACTCCCCCAAACGGAAAACGATGTCTTTCCGTGATGTTTCCCGGCTAAAAACGTATTCCACGTTCTCTCCAGATAGTGGTATGAGGAGAATCAATGTGCAGGCTAAACCTGGACTCGGAACTGAACATAACATTGCCCCACTGTTGTCCACTCCACTGCCGATGTTCCAAACTCCACTGTAAACCCGCGCGTTTCTGTGCAAACGTCAGGGGAATTCAAATTGCTGGTCATCTGGCATAGAGACCAACGTGTCTGCGTCTCCTTTAAACAGATTGTCTAGAAAATGCATAACAAAAAGTGCAATGACAAATGTGAAAGTTGATTCAGATTTGAACCGTGTGTGCCATGTTGGATTATATAGCTTTAAATATAAATTTAAATATGTATCCCATGTTTCTTTGTATATATCATGTTACAAGCTTTTTATGTAAAATATTTTTAATTTCGAAATTCAATTAAATGCCAAAATCAACAACAATAAATAGTGAAATTTCAAATTAGACTGAATGCATATGTTTCTTCAACGTGCGGAAAGTCATGGATGAATATGTATGCAAAGACTAAATGTGCATACTTAAAATTTGGCGTGGTTAATTGCACAATAGATTTGAGTTATAATTATTATCGTAAGTATTTGAATTCACACAATAACGGAAAGGGCCTGTGCAATTTCATGTCAGATACTGTATACAGAACCTTTTATATCTACAGCCAGCCGCTGCATAATTTATGCTGTTGTTAATAAATGAGTTAGATTAAAATCCATAGTCGGTGTGTACTTGCGTTGGCTGTAAGCTTACTCTAGATTGATACCGAAGTTTGTAGTTGTGTCACTCTGTCTTGCCAATAATTAAGAATCCAGATAGGGATTTTAGAATGGAACCCGATCAGGATAATGTCGTGACCAACTTCATCTTACGGTGTGCACTGTAAATAATTCGTAGATAGTTTGGGTAAATTATCATCTACAATGGGATCAGTCCCACCGCCGAAAGTCACCCTCTCTAGATGTTTCAATAAGATCAAAGGAGAGGTTCGTCAGCTCTGGTGTGATTATTGGAATAAAACTGGTTTAAATAAAACACCTTTTACGTTTTCAAATTGATCCAAATGCTCTTCATTATTTCAGAAAAATATCAATGGTTGCCACTTTTGGTGCCAAGACTAGGATAGGTCATATAGTCACCCAGGTCTAATTCAGTAGATTTCACATAGCTGGCTACAACAAGTTCCTTGTTTACTCTGTGGTAGAGGAAACCCTGGAATGCATCTTGTTCTCCTGCACTGGAGAGAACTTTTCTAGAACAGTCTTGAAATTTTGCTGTTTCTCTATCTATTTTATCTGTTTTGTTTAATATACATTTTATGTGTATATTTCTTTTTTAGTTTATAGAAGACGTCGTGAAATCAGTCGTTTGTACGTCGGACTCACGCATTAAGTTGTATATATGTATCTGAGAAATTGAAGTAATGTGAAACTACATGTGAAGATGATATTTTATGCAAATTAAATGCGCATTTATTTATATTAGACATTATTCCAAGTACAATGATATATTTAGTGTGACCGTATGATACGAGGGGCAGGATTAACGAACGAATTTCGGATTATTATTTAACTGAATGCTCTTATATTAATATAAAATTTATATATATAAATTAATTTTGCTATGCATAAATTAATATTATAAACATAATTATAATTTATATACATATATTTATTATTTATATGCCTATATTTATTATTTATATACATAAATTAATATATTACAATGCCCACATTTTATGGAAATACCGTAATTAATTTAAACTGCTATACTTGAATTTAATGTATTTAAGGAAATTTATTATAACATTTCAAAGAATTTTAACTGCTTATACTGACTCTCACATAAAGTATATACTAATTCTGAAATTTAATGAAACTAATTTCAAACCCTCATTACTTAAGAAAGGAGGAATTTTAATTAAACTTAGAAATCCTTGTTTAGAGAATATTCAGAACTTTATTATTCACACGCAACAGATTAAAGTACTTGTTAAAATACTTTTCCTAAATGCAAATGCAATATATTTTAAAGTCTTTCATAATTAAATAAATTGATGGTATGCACAGTTAAACGAGTTCTAAAATCTCATTTATTATATTATTTGTCGACAATTTAATAGGTTATTAATTTATTTAAATTAATTTTCGCTGAACTTTATATACCTTTAAACTAAACGAATGACCCATTATTCGTTAAGTAGGGAGATGACCTTCTAAAACTCAAAAATCGCTGTCGTCGTGGAATATTAAAATTTTTATGGTTATATAATTATTTTTTGAATGAAATCAACATTTTAGGGTGAATGTATATTGTTCTATTTCCTAGTAATTATTTAAAAAAACATGAGCGATCGATTGATATGTTTTGAAAATGTGTCTTGTGATGCATATTCTGCTTGCATGATATTTGAAAAACTATGATAACGAACTATGAACACGAACTATGAACACTAACGAACTAACGAACTATGAACACGACTTATCTACCGAATTTTGTGAAATTCGCTATATTAGTTTTTCAACTAGAGTGGGTAAAGTTAATTTTGGGGGAGCATTTCGTAAAAAAAGGCGGGTTCTTTTATCCCGAATCATACCCAGAACAATTCAGCACCAGATACGTCCACAAGTAACTTACCTAACAAATTTTATGAAATTCGGTCAATTATTTATTTAGTTAGAGTTGATAAAAAATCTGCACAGACAGACGCACAGATAGATAGACAGACAGATAGACAGACAGATACACAGACAGACACGCAGACTTCACGCTAAAAATTTTCTTTTTATTCTAGAGGTCTCGAAACGTGCAGATCCATCGAAAACTCGAGTTGCGATTTTTGACATGATTCCAATACTTTCCCTATACATTACCATGCATTGCAGGGAAAGTAAAACGTACGTTGTTGTTGTTGTTGTTGTTGAGACCCAGACCGTCCGACCTACCAGAAAGGTGTAAGGTAACTGTATGGACGGCCGGGAGTAAAACGTACGTGTTGCTATTTGAAAGTTTTGAAATTGTGTCACTGTAACCCTAACTGTGAGAGCAGGACTGCTGTTTTTTCACACCATTGTTGAACACGCATACCTTAGAATTTCTGCAAAATTTCTTTCGGTTTCCTTGAACTGTATGATCGCTAGGGGCTCATATATCGGCAAAATCGTTGTATAATCGTATAATCACCCCATATATATATATGTATATATATATATATATATATATATATATATATATATATATATATACATTTTATATATATATATATATATATATGTATATATATATATATATATATATATATATATATACATTTTATATATATATATATATATATATATACATATTCCTGGATTACGCCTTTTACCTTTTATGTAGATACATAGAAATGTACAAATATAAAACCATATTGAATATAGCCTTGTATGAAAATATTCTATATAATGGTATTAATTTCTATCAACAGAAAAAAGACTTTCCTATAGGAGGGGGATGCTCCTCTATGTTAGCGGACCTCTACCTAAACTACTGCGAAAAAGGTACCCATATTCTGAACGAAATGCCTTACTTCAGGTTCGTGGACGATATCTTTATTGGTCAAACAAAAAACAGCAGCGATTTTGACTTTAGTTTCTACCCATCCAACTTAGAACTTATAGAAACTAATTGGAATCATGATAACTTGGATCACGATCAATTATCTTGATATTAGTATCTACTTTTGTGAAAATGAAGAATTATATATAAAACTATATGATAAGAGAAACTCATTCGATATCAGTATTAATTACATTGTTGACTGGAATTCGAATTTGAGATCTACCTAATTTCGCAATATCATCAAAAATCATTTCCTTCGCAATTTGAGAATGCATACTTATAAACGTGATCGCATCATTTGTGACAGAAAATTCATCCAGGAGGCCTTACGACAGCATTATCCAGTGAGCTACATCAAACACTACTATAATACACTACAGAGCAATGTTATAAACGCCTCTTACAAAGATTTTGGCAACATTACTATTCTATAAATTTTCTTGGCAATTTATATATTTTAAGCATCTCTATAAATACAGTTGATTCGGAAACTTTTAAGATGATGTGAACTTAGCACCTTCACTGTCATCGGGAATTGTTTTCCCTCCCTCTAATCAACATTACTATTTCTATTTTTATCCTTTTAAATTTAAACTTGGTCTTTGCTTCCATTTCTGGATTACGCCTTTTGCTTGGACGTTTCATGGAGATTAGGACACTGGAAGGTAACGGCTCCGGGAGTGTTCTCTAGGAGTAATTAGCTGGCTATAACCGGGAACAAGGGGTCACAATCCCCCTTGGTCTATTAGTATCTTACCTGTTAGCACTTTCCCATCTTATACTTTTGGCTTTCTTATATATACCCAGCATTCGTGAGCAGCTTTGCGCCTTTATGTTGGGTCACTTGTTTTTATTTGTATATTGTACAATTTCGTACTTTAGAATATTCACTTTATATATATATATATATATATATATATATATATATACAGGGTGAGTCAGAACCCTTAGGCCAAACTTTAAGGGGTGATAAATCACATTCTAAACAAGCAATTTTTGTCATACAATGTAAGGTCGTAACGCAAGAGGTGAACCGCTAGGTGGTAGCTCATGAAATGAGGAAATGATGACTATCTTGTGAAGAGAGAAAACACAAAAATGACAGAGTAAGCACTAAGTACGTTCCACTGACAGAAAATGCAGAATGCATTTGCAAAGTTACAGAAACTGCTCAAAAGTGCGACCACCAGCACAACACCGGCGGCAACAGAAATCCTACCAACAAGGCCCTCTTCGGAGTTGATGGGGCTATCGTAGATGAGATTTTTCATATGGCCCATAAGAAAAGGTCGAGACAGGAGGGATCATGCGGGCCAAGCTATGGAACCACCCCGACCAATACATTGCCCTAGGAATGTAGCATCTAAGGTGTACCGCACATCGACGCTGAAATGGGGAGGTGCTCCGTCGTTTTGGAACCACATACATGCTTTAATGTTGGCAGGAAAATGTTGCAGTAACTGTGGTAATATCTCTTGCAAAAATAGGAGGTGTGTTCTGCCGTTCAGTCGGCATGGTAGAAGATATGGGCCAATCAAATGACCATGTACGATTCCACCCCAAACATTTACTGACAAACACTGGAAGGAATGTGGACGGGTAGCGTGTGGATTTCTAGATGCCCAAATATGAAAATTGTGCATATTAAAAATGCCTTCACGAGTAAAGGTGCATTCATCCGTGAATAAAACTTGTGCACTAAAATCAGGCTGCGCTGCCATCTGTTGCAGAAACCAACGTGCACAATCGACACATGGCTGATAATCTGCAGATGTCAAGGTTTGCACTTTTTGTGCATGGGGAACATTCCTGTCCGCTGCACCATACATAAAATGCATGTCCGCCTTTTCCTAATTTGTGAAACCTGCCATTCCTTATACAATCCACGGCAGAAATGATAATGAGTACAGAAAACCATCGCCTTATGCGTTTATTTCTTCCGAGGTTTTTATTCTGTTTACAGTTTTTTAACCAAAATTCTATCAACTAGAATAAACAATTTATAGCTGTTGCCACAAGTACGTAAAAATCGTCTGCAAATAAAATAATCATTTTCGATTACTTTACAAGAGAATAACAGTGGCGCTGCAAGTTGAGGTTCGTTCGCTAGTTCCAATGTTTCCGCTACGATCTCATTTTTCGCAAAATGCTAATAGACTATCCAAAATGCAAATATGAAACAAGAGGTTTTAGCTTTTTTTTGCTAAATAAATTTTAAACTCAGCTTAAGCCCTGGTTAGTTCTGACCCAGTCGTCACTGCATTCAATGTCAGCGGCGTTTAGCGGTTCACCTCTTGTGTTGCGAACCTGTTTTGTACGGCAAAAATTGCTTGTTTAGATGTGATTCATCTCCCCTTAAAGTTTGGCCCAAAAGTTCTGACTCACCCTATATATGTATAAAAGAGAAACTGTTCAAAACTGTCTTGCAATACTATTTTAGGATTCCGGGGGAAATGGTCAGATGCCGGTGAAAGGTAAATCTCTAATTTGATGAAATGTATTGTTATCGCAAATACCTGTATGTAAAATTTTGAGAAAATCAGCTCTGTAGAAGAGGGTCATCCTCCTAGCTATTGTAGTTTTTGAGTAAAATCAATCGCGAAATTTATCCAAATGTTTAATTCAAAGTAAATAGAAGATGGACCTTGCTTGGCTTGTCCATAAATAATGTTTGTTGCTTCAATTTCAGGGATCCATCATCACTAATTTCATTGATCAATCAGAAACCAATTTTATGGATCCATCACAAACAAATTTCATAGATCCATCAAACATATCATTGATCCATCAAAAACAATTTTTCTGGATCCATCAAACACCCTTTTCAGTGCAGACAAGGGCTCATTTTTAGTAGATAAATGTTTATCATTTGAACTAGATAGAAACTACAATATATATTTTTATGTATACATTAAATTTGAGTTCCAGAATTCCTAATTAATTAAAGTGAATATTTTGAATAAGTTTTATTAATGTATATCCGTATTTATATGGTGCTTCTTTGAATTGAATTTAAAAAAATTCCATGAAATATAGCCAAATTTAAAAGCAAAGAAATGCATAAGTATAATTTTATCTCAAAAAATACTTTTCTATTCTTTTTCCGTCAGACACAGGGGTATTTCCAAAATTTAATGCAATGGAAGTAAGTAATATCTTCTAAGGCTGCATTGTCGTGCATTTTTTCATCATTCATTGATAAAACATTGTTGGAAATGTTATGAATGATCGATGCTTTTGTGGTTGTTGCAATGGGATTCAGTTCTTTACATTAACGATGGGGGACTTGAATGTGGGACAAAAGAAGGGTGATGCATATGTTTTGCATTTTTCCTACGGTTGATTATGATGGGGTGGTATTTTTGATCATATATTTCCGTCCTTAATCTCCAGGGATTGAAATACGCAGAGCTGGCCAACACGAAATCGTTGGATCTTCAAAGGACCTTCAGAATGTATCATAAAAGAGACAAAGTTCAACTTTTTTGCAAATTTTTGCTTTTTTTGTTAATATTTTGTTTTATTTAAATTCGCTAATAATTTATTTTTGTTTCAAAATTATTAGAAACTTTATTATATAAAACACTGTTAATTAACATTCTATTCGTCAACATTTTTATTGTTTCCATCTAAAGATTGGTGCAGTTGCAATAATATGCACTTCGTTGTTAGTGGGCTTATCTAAATAAGAAGTACAAAACTATTTTTGACGATTTTGAGCATGTTCTTTTTAATGGTGGCAAACATTTTGTCTACTATTTTCTTTTGAAGAAATGTGCCTTGAAACATATATTTACCAGGATCTGATATAGACAATTCTTAAATGATTATTGACACAGATTCAGCATTAAATTCTGGAGGTTGTATAGTATTAATTAAGGATTTCTACTTAGGTTATTTCCAATTCGAAAATTTTCATTTTATGTGAAACATCTATTTCTCAAAACTGTCTATAGATATAGCTTAGATGATAAATGATATGAATCCAGCATCAAATTCTGGAGGAGGTAGAGCTAATGACTAAGAATTTTCACTTCAGGTTCCTTTCAAACTTCCAATTCAATCATTTTTTACATCTATTTCTCATGATTGGTTATAGCTAAAGTTTAGATAAAGTTTAGATAACTCATCGTCGGAATAAAGACTCTGGAAGGCCAATGTGCATTAATGAGAGGCAAGATCGGATGATTGTGCGACAGGCCCGGACTGGCCCAACGACATCATTGTCCGGAATCAACATTAAATTATTTAGGAGATAAATTACTCACTAAGGATTTTAACTTTCTGTTCTGGTGATGCCACTTCGGATTAAAAATTTACATTTTCCGTAAAACATCTATTTCTAGAAATATGCAATTCATATAGCTCATATAATGACTGGTATAGATTCAGCATCAAATCCTGGAAGGAGTAGGATGTTCAATAAAGTTTTTTTATCTCTGATACTGTTCCCACTTCCAGTCCAAAGACTTTTCTTGATGCGTCTATTTCTCAAGATTGGCTATACATAGCATTTATACAATTACTGATATAGATTTAGTTTTGATTTCCAGAGGGACTAGAGGGTTCACTAAAGTTTATATTTACGGTTCTGGAGATGTCTTTTGCAGTTTTCCGAAAATTTGACTGAATTAAAAATTTCAACTGTGCCAAATGTATGCATAGGATAAATAAAATGTCGCTATATATTTGCCAGGATATGGATAATCCGTCATACACTTCTTGTTGATTCTGTTGTTTGCAAAGGCACGTATTTTAATGATTGGTGTATATATTATTCCCTTCACCATTACCTTTATGTTGGTGTCTACCACGTATTTCGCTATTTTTAATTCCTTTTTATATCAATTTAAGGAGAATCAAAACGTCGCCATATATTTGTTGCGATATGGAGGCTTCTTCATGCACATGTTGTTGATTCTGTTGATTGCAAAGGCATGTATTTTAATGTTTAATGTATAATCTCTTCGCCATTGTCTTGATTTTGGTGGCCACCATGTATTTACCTATTTTTAATTCTTTTTAACACTTTGCAACATAACTGAAAAATGTTTATGACTTTATTCATTCTGCCTGTCTGTCCGTTCGTACGATAACCGCTGTAAAAATGGCGTTATTAAAGTGAAATTTTAGTATATTGTTGAGGCAGTCTATGGGACATATAACAAGGTAAATTAATAGTATCACCCATTAAGTTTTGAATTGAACCCGGGTTGGAAAAATGAAATAATTTGAACCCTATGGGACCTCATTTTCCAAGCATTTTTTAAGCAAAATTAAAATTCACAAATTGTTTCGAAAATTTCAGATAATATTCAAATTTCATAAAATATATAAAAAAAATTCAGCAAAATATGTTCGGTAGTTTTTTAAATTAAAATTAAAATAATAATGACACCCATATAATATAAAGAGTTTACATAACCCACTTCAAAATGAAATATGTCATCCATCTTTTGTCCAGAGTAAAAATCGTGATTTTTAAAGTTTTTTAAAATTTGTATTTAATGTCGCATCAGTCCTAAAACTGCATTTTTGCGTTTTGTCTGTACATTTATATTCTGCGCTAACACAGTTACAATATTTTTGAGTTTAAATGATCATCAAGCTTTGATTATTTCTACAACGAAGCCTAACTTTAATGAATGTAAAATGTAAGCAAGTGATTGTAAGAGAGTTGTATAAGAATTGCTGACTGTTTTCACACAAAATGATTTAACTCTGGAGTCTGGAATAAAAGTGTATGAATGAAATTCACAGCTTGAAGTGAAATTTTTTTTCTGCTCGGTCTTGTTCCCTTCCTACTTCTCCTGATAACCTCCTAGATTATATGGGCGTCTTCTTGGGACAGCTGTCGGTTGAGCAGGAATTTGTCTGTGATTCTCTTTTGCGGCATTGTTTTTTAGACTTGGTGTAGGCTTTTCTACACCAAGGAGATTGGAAGCAACAACAACACAGCAACATAATAATTAAAAAAAATACCGCCGCTGAATGTATCGTAATTTAGAGATGTTTGAAAGGGTTTTATAATCAATGTTTTCTGCATGATTGAGCTTTCTTGCATTTATATTTAGTGTTGCCGAAAACCGCTTTATTTTTGCATTTTATCTGTGTTTCTATATACTGTGCTTACGCAATAACAATATTTTTTTTATTTTAAATGATCACTAAGCTTTGATTACTTCTACAACGAAGCTTAATTTTAATGTATGCAAAATGTAAACAAAACAAGCGATTGTAAGATGAGTTGTATAAGAATTTCTGAATTTTTTAACGCCAAATTATTTAGCTCTGGAGTCTGGAATATAAATGATATGAATGGAATATTCATTAATTTTACTTAGATAGAGAAACAAGCGGTTTTATAGCATTGATTTTTTGATAAAGTTTTAAGTTTCAAAGAAAAATAAATTATTGTACTATGTTAATTTTATAAATATCAGAGCTGAACGCATCGCATATTGGAGATGTTTAAATAAAAATATATTTCATTTGGAAAGTGTACGGATCATAATCAATGCTTTATGCATTATTGATCTTTCTTGCATTTATATTTAGTGTTGCATACGTCCTGAAACCGCTTTATTTTTGCATTTTATCAGCGCTTCTAAATTCTGTGCCTACGCAATTACAATATTTTTTTATTTTAAGGATTACTAAACTTTGATTATATCTACAACGAAGCCTAATGTTTACGTATGGAAAATGTAAGCAAAACAAGCGAGTTGTATAAGAATTTCTGAAATTTTGAACGCAAAAATATTTAGCTCTGGCGTCTGGAATATAAGTGATACGAATGGAATATTCATTGATTTTACTTAGATAGAGAAGTAAGCGATTTTATAACTTTGGTTTTTTGATAAAGTTTTAAGATTCAAAGTAAAATAAATTATTGCACTATGTTAATTTAAATAATATCGTATCGAATTTTAAAGATGGTTAAATAAAATTATATTTCAGTTGGAAATTGTTTCATAATCAATGCTTTATGCATGATGAATATTTCTTGTTATATCTACATTAGGAGAAATAAAATGACGCCATATATTTGTCGCTATATGAAGGCTCCTTAATACACTTCTTGTTGATTCTGTTGTTTCGCAAAAGCACAAATTTTAAGGTTTGATGCATATTTTATTCTCTTCACCATTGTCTTTATTTTGGTGTCGACATTATTTTAAGTTTAATTTAATTAGTTCCGAAGGGCGCTTTTTTTCTCTTTGCTCTCAGTGACTACAATCTTTGCTCATAAGAGATTTAACTTTTTATATACCCGCGTTAGAGGTGATTTAATTTATGTCATGACTCATGCTTTTCTTCACATGTACAGATCTTACTGATTGCAAGAATCTGCACCTTGCCTCCGAGGTTGTATTTTACAGACCTGTAAATATATTAAATAAAAATAATTGTATGTATTTATTTTTTTGCTTTATTTTTTTTTTTTTTGTATTCAGAAAATTCGTGCAATAATTCTTAAAAAGTCATCAGCCGCAACATATTGTATTTTTTGATCGTGTGCTTGTTAGAGATACAGTTCCCGTAATGCTCTGATAATTGATGCTCGGAATAATGCTCTGGTGATTATGCTATACCCAAATAGCGAAAGTAAAAGCTTCCTGAAATATCCTATTAGTAATTTTTGAATCCCAATGGCGACAACACATTTGTCTCTTAGTAACTTGGCGTAACTATACTACAACAAAATGAAACAATTTTATTTGTATACTTCTATTAACGAACTATTTCATTTGTATGTTTGCAGTAAAGCTATCTTGATTATAGACAGGTGTAGGGAGACATAAAAACCTCCGCCATTTATATATTATTGCTAAAAAGTTCCTATCAGTTCAGCACGATTTGGAAAATGCTATTTTTGAATAGAACCATTTTAAATTGAGTTCAAATGTATTATTTAAATAGCGGTCACTTGCTTAATTATTTATAAGTAGTAAGCACTTATTTAGTACCGCTTAACGTCATTTTAAATTGTGTTCAAATGAATTATTTAAGTAGCGGACGCTTATTTAATTATTTATATGTAGTGGGCGTAACTGGTCTATATATAAAACTATAGAACAATCTAATCTATATATTAAACTATAGAACAATCTAATCTATATATTATTTCCTTCAAAAGCCACTGTTCTCGAAGAATGAGCAGTAATGTATTTTTTAAAGGAGACGGGATAAAAAGTATCATCTATTACAGGTTAGAAGCATTTTTCTTTAAATGTCCATTCTGACGTGAGTGTGGTTTTTCTAAAAGCGATTCGACTGCTGAAAGCTGATACTATGTTCCAATCGCCCAGTGATAAACGATGTCCAGCGAATGTTTTTGGCAAAGCTTAGAAGGTAAAAAAGATGGATTAAAACTCCTATGATTTTTATAGTTACTTGTTTACTTCTGCAATAAAATATACATTAAAATTAAATTTTCGTATAGAATATAAAAACCATCTCAAGACAGAAGAAAAAATTTTTACCTACATATGCAAGGTGTGAAGGAAAGCCATGGATTTACTCCATAGGTCTTAAGATTATCATATATTTTTATGCAGTTGAATAGGCGAGCTCTATTACGCTACACGATTAAACTACTTTAGGGAGATAACACGTCCTTTAAGGAAAGTATGAGAGGCTATCTCGCTTCCTGTTGGAGATAGAGTGTTAAGGAAAATCATGGACTGGATCAAATACTCAACAAGTATTAAAATTATCATATTTTTTTTTAAACTAAATCTGAAATCTCTGTGGGTCTACACGATGAAAGAAAGTTATCGACATGACCCCCTTTTAAGAGAGATATGGAGAGGGGGTATCTCGCTTCTTGTTGGAGATAGAGTGTGAAAGAAAGTCATGAACATGGTCAAATACTCAATAAGTATTAAAATTATCATATATTTCTATGCATCTAAATAGGAAATCTCTATAGCGCTACACGATTAAACAAAGTTATACATGACTCCCTTTTACGGGAGGTATGGGGGACAATCTCGCTTCTTGTTTCAGATAGAGAGTAAAGGAAAGTCGTGCGCACGGTCAATTACTTGAAAAGTATTAATATTATCATATATTTTCTTGAAGCTGAATAAGAAATATCTATGGCGTTACACAATTAAACATCTTTAGCGAGATGACTCTTTTTAAAGTAAGGTATGAGAGGCTATTACAAGTCAATTACAATATTGTAAACCGTTGTAAAAATAGTATTAAGTATTTTCATCCCTACAAAAAGATGGAAAAGACTCCTAAGAGCCAATGTATATAATCTGAAAATTCCCTTCCATCCGCTCTAAAATATCTAACATTTAGACAATGCGGAAGAATAAAGTTGATTTAATTTTACACAAAATACTAAATTTTCACCTTCAACAATGACATTTCCCGATCGTCCAAACAGTTACCTTTTCTGGTAGGTCGGACGGTCTGGGTCTCCACAACAACCTTCAACAATGATGCATGTTTGTGCACGTGTAATAAGATGTCTTCTCGTATATTTCAATATCTCTGCGTTTACACTATTTACTTAGGTATAAGTACGGTTAGTTTGCAGCTACGAGTTTAGGTCTTCAATTTGGCATATCAATTTGGCATATGTTAATTAAAGTTCTTATTTGCAGAAGCCACCTATTTTTAGCATATCCCGAAATTATCTCATTGCAGCAAAACAGACCGATTTTGTTCATATCACGCTCTCCTCATCAAGAAATATCCAATGTCCACACTGGTAGCAAGCAGCTTGCTATAAATCACAGTTTTGCGATTATGGAGATTGAAAATTTCAATTCTACCACGTACCATTCGAATTTGAATATCATTTATATCAGGGTAAACTCGTAAAGTTATAAACTTTGTTTTTTTTTCATCAAGCGCATTATGCTTCAATACATTTTATTTAAATTATTACTTTCCTTATATACATAATGTATAAGGAAGGTATTGTGACGGGGTCGAAAATTCGAATTCGAGTTTTCGACGGGAGAGCACGTTTCAAGCATCCCTGTTCACGAATCGAACATTTTTGAAGTGATGTCTGTGTGTGTGTGTGTGTGTGTCAGTGAGTCTGTGGAGACGATCAACTAAGGGACCGATTCGAGAGAAATTTGGTACAAAAATTACAATCCGTGAATACTGGAAGCCTATTGTTTTTAAACGTTATCGAATGTTCAAAACCCCCCTAAATTTTCGAGTAAAATTTTGAAAAAATCATCAAAAAATCAAAAGATTTAATAATGTTGCACAAATAGACATTTCTTTTGTAATTTTTCCTTAGAAAACAAACGCTAGACATAAACTTTAGAACACTAGCATGAACCGTTCTCGCGATATTGCACATTTTTTAAATAAATTTATCAAAAAATCCCATAAATTAAAAAAATATATATTAACTGTTGAGAAATCTTTTCACTTTTCATCTCTAATATCATGCAATAAATTTCGTGACATCATTTTCGTGGATCTAGCTCGTTCCATTCATGAGAAAAGAGACTTTGAATAATATCTTTGTATTTGAACGCCAATAGTTATTTATCTGCTATAAGAATAACTTATTTCTCCGTCCATAACGCTGGACAATATATGTAGGCGCCGAATTTGGCGGAATGTCGCCAACTTGGTGACTTTTTAAAATGTTGCTATATAAACGAAAATCTCGCCAAATGGATAAAAATGACGCTAAATCAATGAAAATGACGACTAATTGACGAACATTCAATATCTTGGAAAGAATATAAGTATCTACTATAAGTAAAACCTATTTTTTTACTGTAAAAGTAGGAAATTCATTGCATTATATAAGGAAAGTCTTGTGTTGCCCACATCAGATTTTTTTCTGCATTGTGATGCTGCCAGCACGTTTTAACTAACTTTTTACTCTTCATATTTAAGGTTTTGCTGATTGGCAATCCTGTATACGTAGAGGCAATCCTGCATACTGGGTAAAGGATTTCCTCTGCTAATAGAAAATACTGAGGGCCACATTTCATTTTCGGACGCAGTGTGGAACGTTTCGAGATACATTCTCAATAAGCTTCAAAATTTTGGTTACTATATTGCTTATTGCTTCGAAACTGTGCCAAAACACATTATGATTCAAATCTGAGCATCGCAGCGAAATGTATATAATTCACACAATATATTATTAAAATACTAGAACGAATTATCTGGCGCTGCGCTGGTTCCAAATAAGCGCCTAAGCGCCCAACACGTATACTAAATTAAAACATCTGATGTGGGCAGCACATGACTTTCCTTATATAATTCAATGAATTTACTACTTTTATAGTAAAAAAAATAGGTTATTCTTATAGTAGATACTTTTATTCTTTACAAGGTATTGAATTTTCCTCAATTAGTCTTCATTTTCGTTGATTTAACGTCATTTTCGTTAATTTGGAAAAATTTAAAACAAGTTGCCAAGTTGGCGACATTCCTCCAAATCTGTCGCCAAAATATTGCTAAGTATTATGGATGGAGAAATAAGTTATATTTATAGCAGGTAAATGACTATTGCAGTTCAAATACAAAAGTATTACTCAAAGCATCTTTTCTCATGAATGGAATGAGCTAGATCCATGAGAATGATGTCACCCAATTTATCGCATGATATTACATATGAAATGTAAACATGTTTCTCAACTGTTAATATTTTTTAATATATTAGATTTTTCATAAATGTATTTGAAAAATGGACAATATCTCAAAAAAGGTTCATGCTAGCGTTCTAAAATTTATGTCAATCGTTTTCTGAGGAATAATTATATAAGGAATGGTTATTTGCGCAACTTATTAAAGGTTTTGATTTTTTGAAGATTATTTTTAAAATTTCACTGGAAAATTTAGGAGGGTTCGGAACATTCGAATGTGTTTAAAAAAAATAGACTTCAAGTATTCACGGATTGTAATTTTTGTACTAAATTTCATTCGAATCCCTCCATTCGTTCGGAAAATATCGTGTCCACAGACTCGCTGACACACACACACACACACACACACACACACACAGACCTCACCTCAAAACCGTTGAATTCGTGATCAGAGATACTTGAAACGTGCTCTGGTCGAAAACTGGAATTCGAATTTTCGATCCCTTCACAATACTTTCCTTATGCATTATACTATGTATATAAGGAAAGTATAATAATCACTTGTTATTAAATAATAAATTTGAACACAGTTTAAAATGGTTTCGATCAAAAAATTATACGAATCAAATATCACATACTCTCTAAAAACAAACAAACAAAAAATATGAGATTCCTAATTGACGGTATATTCAACCGTTTATGAAAGAAGCGATTACGCCACATGCGTCCTAATAAATAGGAATTCCCGGTTTCGCGACCCAGGCGCTTATCTGTGATCTCCATTTACTATGATCTCCATTAATTTTCTCCATTACCAATTTACAAGCGATATAATACAGAGCCTTTTATAATGTATACACGTGAGGAAAGCGTGTTGAGTAATCCCAGCCTTCTCCATATTTAATGTCTCTGAATTTTTACCTACGGGATTACCTTAAATATCAAGTTTATGCCACAATAACGCGTCTCGCCCTGAATTAGATCAAGCTATTGAATTACAACGGCATCAAGAGAAATCGCAGGAAATGCATTTACTTCAGTTTTTCGACTAAGCTAAACATTCCTGTATTAGAGAAGAAAATAAATGGAACACTAGAATTGCAGCATATTTTTTCTCGTGTAAATGCATATATCTTCATTTAAATCATGAAAATGAATTTATGAAAATAAAGGTAGAAGTTGCTATATAAAATGCAAAAAATCTGATGTGGGTAAGCACATGACTTTCCTTATATGATGCAATGAATTTACTCCTTTTACAGTAAAAGAAAATCTCATGTGGGCAACACATGACTTTCCTTATATAATGCAATGAATTTACTAGTTTTACAGTCAAAAAATAATGTTTAAGATCCACGACGCTGTGTTTTTTTCGTTGAATTGTACAATTGGCGATTTTCCGGATGACAACTTGTAAAACTATTTCAAAATACTCAATCACCTTATACTTCGCAACTCTGAATAAACAGTCATCAATATTGATAGCATCCTCAATAAGCGGTACAGCTCATATATTAAAATACCTTAATAATTACGTCATCAATTAGGTGTAATTTTAATTAATTTAACGTCATTTTTGCAATTTTGACGATATTTTTGTCAATCTGGGGCGAACTATCGCCAAGTTGGAAATACTTTGCGAAATTATTCGTTGAGTTTGCCAAATGCATCACCAAGTTTTTACAGACAAACGGAGAGAAGAGTATTTCTTATATACTAGAAGGCATGCCCGTCATATGATGGAAATCAGAATTTGGGAGACATTAGTTCCCATTTGGCTTCATTTTTATTGATTTGGCGCCATTTTTGTCATTTTAGCAGTATTTAAAATAGTCGCCACGTTGGCGACATTCTGCTAAATTTCTCGACAAACGTTACGGACGGACGGAGAAATGTGTTATTCTTATAGTCTACACTTATGGTCTTTCCAAGATATTGAATTTTCATCATCTAGTTGTCATTTTCATTGATTTAGCGTCATTTTTATGAATTTGGCACCATTTTCGTTAATTTAGCAACATTTAAAAAATTCGCAAAGTTGGCGACATTCCGTCCAAATCTCGTCAAGCGTTATGGACGGAGATATACGTTATTCTTGTAGAGGATAAATGACTATTAGCTTATAAATACTAAAGTATTATCTAAAGTATCTTTTCCCATGAATGGAACTAGCTAGATCCAGGAGAATGATGTCACGCGATTTATCGCATGATATTACTTATGTAAAGTGAACATATTTCACAATAGGAAATACTTTTTTTTTATTTTAAATGATTTTTTGATATATTTTTTTTAAATGTTCAATATCTCGAGGTGCAATATTAGGGTTCATGCTAGAGTTCTAAAATGTATCTCAATGGATTTCTAATGAAAAATTACATAAGAAATTACAATTGGCGTAACTTTGTTAAATGTTTTAATTTTTTGAGGATTTTTATCGAAATTTCACTCGAAAATTTAGGGGGGTTCTGAACATTCGATTACATATAAAACAATAGGCTTCGAGTATTCATGGAATGTAATAATTTTTGTAAAAAATTTCTTTCGAATCGGACCATTCGTTCGTCAGTTATCGTCCCCAGAGACTCACTGACACACACACACAGATATCATCTCAAAAAAGTCTGATTCGTATTCATGGATGCTTGAAACGTGCTCTTCCGTCGAAAACTCGAATTTGAATTTTGACCCCGTCACAATAGTTTCCTTATACATTATATGTGTATAAGGAAAGTAATTATGCATAAGATCCACGGTACTGTGTTTTTAACTTTGAATTGTATATTTGGCGATTTTTCGGATGACAACATGTGTAAAACTGTTTCAAAGTACCCAATAAACTTATTTCGCGTAAATATATATTAACAAATATCAATATTGATATAATTCTCAATAAACGATATAGTTCATATATTAAAATATTTTAATAATTAATACATCAATTAAGCGTCAATTTCATTGACTTGTCGTCATTTCTACAATTTTGACGATATTTCCGTCAATTTGGCAATATTAAAATGTCAGCAAGTTGAAGATATTCCGTCAAATTCGTCAAAAAATTTTGCCAAACCTTACGGGCGGAAAAATATGTTTCACTTATGGTAGCTCCTTCTATTATTTCCAAGAAATTGAATTCTCGTCAATTAGTAGGCATTTCCATTGATTTAGCGCCATTCCTATCAATTTCGCAACAATTTTATTAATTTGGCAATATTTAGGAAAGTCGTATGCGACATTCCGCCAACTTCGTCATCAAAATCTCACCATGTGTTATGGGCGGAGAAATAAGTTATTCTTATAGCAGATAAATGACTATTGGCGTTTAAATAACGAAGTATTACCCAAAATCAGTTTTATCATGGATGGAACGTACTAGATTCACGAGAATGATGTTATCAAAGTTATCGTATGATTTTACATATGAAAAGGGAACATATTTCACAATAGATAATATTTTCCATTTTATTTTATATGATTTTTTGATATATTTATTTGAAAAATGTGAAATATGTCAATAACGGTTCATGCTAGCTTTCTAAAATTCGGGTCAATCATTTTCTAATGAAAAATTACATAAGAAATGTCATAGTGCTTTATGACATTATGAGTGCGAAAGACGACATTTTTCTGTTCTTCCCAAAAACATGCTCTTTCGGAAGCCATTTTTATTCCGAGCTTTTAATTCTGTACGAGTTTGCACTTTTCATGCTGAAAGCGTGAGATCTCGCTCCTGCAGATGTTTCGAAGTAATTTCTTATTTCTTTAATTATTGCGCAGGGCAGTGGTTTCGATTCTGCAGACAGTGACGCGAGGTTGCCGCACAAATCCGTTGGATGCTACTTTAATATCGTACATGAAGCTGAAAGTCGAGAGACCTGAATTCCACTTTTCACAGTAGAGGGGCTCTCTTGGCCCTGAGTTTTCGTTGGAGAAGGAACTTTTATTTCTCGCTCCGGGAAAAATCGGACACAAAAGAATTTACGACCCAACGGTCATTTTTGTGTTTCGGATTATAACTTTGATTCAGAAGGAATCTTATAATCCGTGTGGGCCAAGACAATTGCTTTTATTTCAAAATTTATTAATTTTCTCCTTTATTTGCTTCAGATCTAAATTCGAAAAATTCTGAACGAGCGCGATGACATCCTACTTGACTAGCTGTTCCATAGATTTCCCCATCCAAGTTTGCTAAGTCTCGAGATTTATTTGAATGTTCTACAATAATGACGACTAAATACAGTCCTGGTGTTTGGATTATTTCCTCCAAGATCGTTGAGTGAGATTCTTGACTTGAATCCAACCAGTGCGTGATTGTGATCATCTGTAGTGATGTTGAATTCAGATCTTCAGTGTTTGTCGCGCCGCTCTAAATGAGAGCATTGTTGGTCTTGGAAAAGGAAGGAACCGATATCTGGTTCTGGTAACGTGAATGATTACTAAAAGTGAAATCTTCTTTAATATTCAAATTCCTCAAAATGAATATGGTTTTCAAATTAATTTCTATGAGAAATGTCGTGTGTCAATTTGTGTGAAAATATATTATTACATAGAATGATTGGATAGAGTCATATTACATAAGTTCAAACGCCAAATATTATCTAAACATATTATTATACCGAAATTGGCCAATAATTGTTATCAGTGATTCTATATTTTTATGATATATATATATATTTAATTATTTCAATAAAAAGAAGGAGTTTGTTTAAGATAATTTGGTCTCATGTTTTACCAACTTGATGTGGTTACTTGCTTGTGCGCCTGTGTGTCCAGTTTGCATTTTGTAAGCTTGGGCAGCCGTACCTGAGTTATTGCAAAATACAACGCAACGCTAATCAATAGTAAATCTACATACTTAATATCTAATTTACTTCATTTGTGTGATCCTTGATTTCCGTCACACATTGGCGTTGTCCGTCGTACACTTCTGCTTTCCACCGTGACAGAAATGACTATTTGTTTAACTTTGTTAAAGGTTACGATTTTTTGATGATTACTTCAAAATTTCACTCGAAAATTTAGGGGGGTTGCAATCGAACGGTTAAGTTAGGTTGCGTTTAAAAATAATAGACTTCCAGTATTCCCGGATTGAAATTTCGTACCAAATTTTGTTCGTATCGCTTCATTCGGTCGTGAGATATCGTCTCCATAGACTCACTGATACACACACACGCAGACAACACATCAAAAGCGTTTGATATGTGTTTAAGGATGCTTGAAACATGCCCTACCGTCGAAAACTGGAAATCAAATTTTCGATTCCGTCACAATACTTTCCTTATACATTATACTATGTATATAAAGAAATTATAAATATTGTTTAAACTGGTGAATTAAAGGAAATGTAAATTAAAAATGTCTTTAGTAAAGCTGTATAGTTTATTGGATGTATCAACAGCTTTTGGGGAACAAAAGTTAGTCTATTTTTGAGCTAAAACACAAACAGCAAAGTCAGGAAAAGTAACTGTCTTTTTTCCTTTAGAGTTAGGCCCTCCGACCTATTCGAAAGTACGAGGCATCTGTTTGGACGGCCCGGACAGTGCCACCCAATTAAGACCAGAATCCAGTGAAGACGGCATCCACAAGGACCGTACTTTCCTTACCCTGCCACCAACCTCCAAGAAAGACTTTCAGACCCATATATTTAACGTGCCCAAGATTAGCGTGAACAGCTTGGGCAGAGCTAGGATTCGAACTCGGGTCCTTCGAATGCAATCTCCTTGCGTTAACCATTGGGCTATCCTGCATCAGACAAAACAACTAAAAAAACTCAGACAAATTAGAGAGGTTGCTCTCTCTAGAGAATTACACAAATAAACTATGTTGGCGTTGCCTCACTGAAAAATTTAAATTGGAAGGGTAAAACCATGGAGTTACATTTTATCACAAAACCGAGCTAAAGTAATTTACCAACAAAGCAGTTGTATCATAATTTTGAATTCGAAAATTAATAGAAATCAATAGATTATATATGCAAAGTATATGATGAAATAGAAATAATCAAGAAATTATATATTCCATAAATCCAATTATCCGTGCCTTGTTTGCTAATAATTGGTCAATTTTTATTTCTGATTCATAAATTACATCATAAAACCGTCTGCTCTTCTCGTCCTACTTTTCAACTGTGATTTACAGATGTAATTGACATTAAATGTCAATAATTCACCTTCATGGAAAGACACATGAAATTTTACAGACTCAAGTATTATATTTCAGACATATTTTTTTTTAAGTGTCAAAGTGTTATTTTTCTCTTATATAATCCGACAGTTAAAAATTGTTATTTTTTTATATAATCCGACAGTTAAAAAGAATCATAGTATTTTCAATCGTCCAGTTTCCAGTTATAAATGAAGGCCAGTTCATATCGATTCGCAGAACGGTACGGATTACAAGAAAATGACGTAAAAGTATTTAAAAGCCTCTCAAAATTATTTTAACCATGTTGGGTTAACTATGGAATTGTATAAGTACGTGAGCCACTTCTCAGTTCCGAAAAAATAAAAATGTGCTGTTACGTACTTGGTGTTTATTGTTTAATTATGGAATAATAATTTATCTGGTATTTAAATAAATCATTTTTATGCATATCTCAAAATTTCAGAAAAGTGTAATTGTTGTACCCCAGAATGCAATTATCTATATAACTGTATATCTCTATATAACTGTATCGTATCTCTATATTTCTATATCGTATCTCTATATTCTCAATATATCTATATAACTGTATTATATAGTAATAAAAAATTGCAAGAAATAGCTATCTGGATGCTTCAAAGCCTTGAATTGAAATAATCTGTTCATAGATTTGGTAATGCCTTTGGATAATCTTGCAGGTCCTGCACATGTTTCTATATAGATATGATGTGGAATGTTAAGTTAATTTCTTGATATAGATTTAGTACGCAGTACCAAATAGTACAGTATATTTAATTAGGAAAATAGAAATATGTAGAATTAATTTTGTTACAAACTTTAAGTATTAAATATATATATTTTTTTTCAATTGTCTTATAAATATATCTACACCATCAGAAACATTCAGGTAGTGATATATCTTATCAATAAGTTCATTTTATGACACTTTACTTTTTATTACATTTACTGTTTGTGACATATAACAGAAAATGTAAAAAAATGCACACAGAAACTCCTGGATTCACTGCACATTTGATTGATTCCTTAAAGTATCGTATGCATCTACACTGAGTGAAAGTATCTTCTGCATCTACACTGAGTGAAAGTATGTTATGCATCTGTACTGAAAGTATCTTAAGCATCTACACTGAACGTATATTATGCATCTACACTGAATGAAAGTATTTTATGCATCTAAACTGAGTGAATATGCATCTACACTGAAAGTATCTTAAGCATTTACACTGAAAGTATCTTAAGCATCTACTCTGAGTGAAAGTATCTTATGCATCTACACTGAAAGTATCTTAAGCATCTACACAGAAATGCAGTAAGTGTCTGCACTCAGTGCTGATACTTAAGATAAAAGCATCGTATGCATCTACACTGAAAGTTTCTTAAGCATCTACACTGAAAGTATCTTAAGCATTTACACTGAATGTATCCGAAGCACCTACTTTGAGTGCAAGTATCTTATGCATCTATACTGAAAGTATCTTAAGCATCTACACTGAACGTATCTTAAGTATCTACACTGAGTGAAAGTATCTTATGCATCTACACTGAAATAATCTTAAGCATCTACACTGAAAGTATCTTAAGCATCTACACTGAAAGTATCTTAAGCATCTACACTGAGTGAAAGTATCATATGCATCTACACTGAAAGTATCTTATGCATCTACACTGAAAGTATCTTATACATCCACACTGAGTGCAAGTTTTATCGTTAAACCAGGTTTTTTGGCTCGATATATACCTGCATAGAAATTTTCATACAAACAAGAACATTTCTATGAACAGAAAATACCTAGTTTTATAAGAACATTAACTGTGAGACTTTCGTCAATAGATGGTACCGTAAACTTCGAAAAACTTTTATGTATATAATAATTGTAATAAAAACAAAGGTTTTTAATATATTTGACAAATTAGGTTGTTAATGTAATTATATACTAAAATATTGCAACTATATTGTTACTTTATTTCATAATTTCACAAAAGCAATAGCAAAATTATATATACTCTTGATCTTATATTTCATTGTTTATTGGGCAGAAATAAAAAAAATAAGTCCCTTAAACAAAATTGATATTTTCTTGCCCCATTTTCTACTCTCAAACACAGTCCTCAAATATTGATAAATAGCAGTTTAAAGGTTTTATCACACAAGATACAATGAGGTTTAAAGAGGAACTGCACATCGTTGATTATGCTGAAGTCCGCGGATGAGTAGGACGGGCTAGGTCGTCAACATCGTTCATTATATCTATCTACAAAAGGTTTTCTTTTGTTCATATACCCTCTCACGAGACTGATTACTCTGGGTTTTATAAGTTCTAAAGTATTCCAACTATGTTACAATGGAATATAAAATGTGCGTCTTGTAGCATCCACTTCCATTATGAAAGATGAGAATTATGTCCAAGTTCCGTAATAGATAGAGCACCATTTGGTTAGCGAAAATCAGTTGTTGAAATACTAAAACTTTAAATTTCTGAAATAGCATGCATACAATTTAACTATATAGATTAAATACAGTAATCACTGAAATCTAATTAAGACCGATCAAATACTTCCAAGTACATTATAATTTATAACAGATATTTTCCATTGACGAGTATTACAATCTAATAGATACTAGGCTGTATAAATACCTTTAAAATGATTAATTCATTCGAAAATCAGATGTTGGAAATCAGATGTTGTCCAGCGAAAATCAGATGTTTGAATCCCAGCTCGGACTTCAAATTTCTACAACAGCCTGCGAACAACTTAGACATAATAGGTTAAATACAGTGATCACTGAGGTTTAATGAAGGCAGAACCCATACTTCCAAGTACACTATAATTTATATCATCGATTTTCCATTGACAAGTATTACTATCCAAAAAATACTGGGCTTTATAAAAAGTGTAAAATGAGAAATTCGTTCAGATCGAAAGTTTCAGAGAAAATATGAAAACATATGCAAGGTTCGGTTCCAATATAGAAGATGAGAATGTTGTTAAAGTTGCATAATAGATGGAGCATCATCTGGTCAGCAAAGATCTGTTGTTGGACTCACAATTGGAGACTTTAAATTTTTACAACAGCACGCGATCATCTTGAAACAACAACTCTAAGTCTGATCAAAGTACAATACAATTCATATCAGCGATTTTCAATGGGTAAGTATTACGGTCCAAAATGAAACTCTTTTCAATAAAAATTTTTAAAATGACCATTTTGTTCAGCCTGGAAGTTTCTGTAAACGTATAAAAAAGGCTGTAAGGTCCACTTCCTCTGTTGAATGACAAACGTTGTCTCATTAACTAAATGAATACAACATCGTTCAGTCAGATAAGATCCATGTTTTGAATCCATGTTTGGAGTTTAATTGCTTGCACAGTATTCTAAAAAAATGTGTGTGTGATTAGCAAATTTTTCGCTCACTGTATTCATTTGTGAGAATAATTGTAAAGTATTTCTGTTCAAATTACACAGGATAAATAATTTCATCTATCCATATGTAATTAGCGAGTTTTATACGTTGCATTCCTACATTATAAGAATAAATTGGTGTATTTTAAATGCTAAATAATTACAGAAAATTACTGATTATTTTATAAATAATTCGACTAAAACATTTAAGAATCATAAACATTTTATAGCGTCAATCGGCAAAATTATTATGTGACATATAAATGAAATATATGCGTAACTGGAAACGTACAAATTTTATACAAAGTACTTTGTGAAAGGATAGGAGAAACTAAAGTAATGAAATTCAGCCCAAATTAGTAAAGAATGCAGCAAGTAGCTGTGTCGATGATATTCTGGATTCCCAATGCGATTTACCTATTTTATCATCAATTCGTGCTTAATTACGTTTATTCCACTGAAGAGGGAGGTACAAAGTATATTTGAAACAGCTGTATTGTGCATTATTTACCAATTTCAGTTTAATTATATTGATCAAGGTTTATGTTTTTTAAACAGTTAAAGAAATTGAAATACATATGTGATACAGTTGTGCAAAAAGTATTTACATATTTTAGAAATGACTTTGCCTCAAGGTGGCACTAGCCGCAGAATCAACGCCGCCTAAATCTACAATGGGCGGACAATTAATTTATGATCAATAAATGAAGGGCGGCATGACGGGGATAACAACTATGAACTCAAGCGAGCCCATGGGCATCATGAACTATCCAATGGAAAGGGATATAGACCACGCCCAGATGTCTGAGCAAATATACATGCGGGTACGGTGGAGCCAATGAGAGCCAAGAGGAGAACTCATAAATTACCCTTGTTTAACATGTTGTTGTTTTTGTTGAGACCCAGACCGTCCGACCTACCAGAAAGTTGTAAGGTAACGGTTTGGACGGCAGGGAAGAGCCACTCAATTTAGACCGGAACCCGGGGGAGGCATCCACAGGGACAGTACCCTCTACCCCTGCCAACAACCTCTCGAAAGGACTTACGGATCCACATGTTTAACGTGATCGTACTCCGCATGAACACGGCGGCAGTTTTAGCAGGGAAAGGAATTGAACCCGGGCCTACCGAGTGCAATTCCCGAGCGCTGAACACTGGGCTACCGCGCCCTCCCTATTCAACATGTGAAAGTTAAGACTCTCTCTGTAAAATTCGCTGTGGAGAAAGCACATAAACATGTCCACAAAACTCTCCTGAATTTTTCTCCTGATTATGGACGCAAAAATGTGCTTCTACTGTCCTGAATTTTGTCGCAGATTAAGAGCGCCAAAATATGTTTCTTTATTCTCTTCATATTCGTTGACTAAGTATTTTCTTAAATATGTCTACAATTCTTCGAGGACAAAATAGATCCACATATGAGCGGTTGTGCTTCATAGAGCAACAGGTAAACATTTTATGTCACAATATGAGAATTTATTTAAGCTGACCAGAAATCAGTAACAACAGGTCGCCAACTGGATATCATCACCGACTCAGTTAAGGAAGATAGTCTGTAATGTTGTAAGAACTAATAAGTTCTAAATATAACTAATGAGTGAAGTTAAGCAATGTAAAAATTTAATATAAATTATAATATTCATAAAATCGAGTTTCAGCAAGTTATATATGTTTTATTTTGTAAGTAAAGTTGATTTATGTCTATTAATCAATTTGATTTTCAGGTACACCAGGAAACACGGGTGGGTTTAATGCGGCATAGCGTATTCTTTATAAAATCTAAGTTAATGTAAATCACTGTAAATCACGCCATATATATATATATATATATATATATGAACTTTCTGTGCACCCTGTATATATATATATATATATATATATATATACAGGGTGCACAGAAAGTTCAGGAACGGCGCAATATCTCGAGAAATACACTTCGGATCAAAAAATAAAAAACTCGTATTAAATATTTTTAGAAAACCTATCCAATGATACCAAAATTGATGCCCCTCCTGGTGTAAGGCGGTGGGGCAACTTTGAAATCTTCAATTATCCCCCATTTTTTATTGCAGATTTGGGTTCTCCAGAAAAAATTACATACATTTGACTTACGATTTTAATTCAAGCACCCCGATCAAGAGAGGGAAAGGGAGTTACAGAAAAAAGCACCCTGATCATGAGAGGCAAGGGGACTCATGTTAATCAAGCACCCCGAAGGGAACAGAAAACTACTACGTCCGCAACCTTGTTCCTGGGTAGTGCTAAAAGTAGTTTTGAACCGTTTTCTAAAATGAAGTCAACAGTTGTCTCTGAAGTGAAGTGTTAGCGGGGGTAGGGGAGGGGGTCAATTTTAGCATCATTGGGTCGATTTTTTTTGGAAAATATTGAACACGTAATTTTTTATTTTTCTATCCGAAGTGTATTTCCCGAGACATGCCCATTTTGAAACGTTCATGCTCCACTTCCGTTTTTCTTGATTATAGCGCCGTTTGTGGGAGCAAAAATAAAAAATCGTAGGTCAAATGTATGTAATGTCTTCTGGAGAATCCAAATCTGCAATAAAAAATTGGGGTTCCCATTGAAGATTTCAAAGTTGCCCCCCCTCCCCCAATTTTGGTATCACTGGATAGCTTTTCTAAAAATATTGAATACGTTTTTTATTTTATTTTTTGATCCGAAGTGTATTTCTCGAGATATTGCGTCATTCAGGAACTATATATATATATATATATATATATATATATATATATATATATATATATATATATATATATATATATATATATATATATATATATATATATATAAATATGTATAAATGAGTGAAAGATACAAAATTCCAGAAAATCACACGAATAAGGCGCTATGCTGCACTACAATGTGGATTTTAATATCATACCAGAAAAGTATAAAAAAGAAAGAAAGCAATATATCAAAGATTGGCCGGGGGGGGTTGTGACCCCCACTCCCCGGTTAAGCCAGCTTGCGTCTAGACAACACTCCCGGTAGCCGATATATTGCACAAAGATGAATACCGAAGTATCAAAATTTCAAAAGGATTACAGATACTTAAGGAACACATCACGGTAGTAATCACCCTTTATGAACACACCGAAATATCAGAAGGCCGTCATGACTAACATTAAGCCACCTGGAGCGAAGTTCAAACATCCCCCCCCCCCCTGTAATTAAAGTATAAGTATGTAGTTGAAGTTCAAAAGCGCGATGCAGCTATACATGATCAACAACAGAATATATAAATAAATATGTATAAATGAGTGAAAGATACAAAATTCCAGAAAATCACACGAATAAGGCGCTATGCTGCACTACAATGTGGATTTTTTTCACTTTTTCAAGTTCCACTCCTTGAAACCACATCATTATGTCTTATATATCCAGTATTTTATTTCTATATAAAGGGGAAAATAACATATTATTTAGAAAAAAGTTCTCAAACAATTTTTAAACTCGTAACCGTTATTACTCATACTATATTTTTGATAAATAGCAGCTAAAAGGTTTTGTCACAACCGACATGAAAGGTGCGACGGAGATATGTCGATCGTTTATTATTTCACATTGGAGAGAGCTTTCTTTTGTCGATATCCCTCAATGATAGATGTGGGTTACAAAAATCATGTCCTAAGTTTTGAGTAAAATGTTGGAGAGCTACAAAAATGAAAATACTGTGTATAGATGCAATGTTTAGTGAAGTGCCCGGGAGAGGAAAAATCGCCCCCTTTAAACTTCCAGCGAAAAGCAAAAAATTAAGAGAAAGTGAGTTTCATGAGTTGATAGTGTTTAAATCTAGAGTGCGTTTGGAGGGGGGAGGAGCGACGACCGAAGTCGGGTCCTTCTTCAAGTCTTCAGAAAAGGAAAGAACTAGGGCCGAAGTAGGCACGTAGTGAGGAGAGAAAGGTCAGAGGGGTAGAGGTGCGCTCCTAGTGACGTACGACCTTAAGTTTGAAAAAAGATACGATTGGTTTGGCTAGAAATAGGGGGAGGTTCGTTGCAAATACGCGAGTTCCTAAATGCTGGGGAGGGGCACGGAATTAGTTAGAAGTCGGTAACTAAAATGTAGAGCAGTAGAAGGATGTTTCCCCTTCGTGGTGCCCTGGAATTCCAGAGGTTGTACCACTAGATACTATCTGGCGTGGGAATATTTACTCTATTAAGATCTTTGAAGAAATTTTAGCATTTTTTATATATTCTAAAATGTGTCGAATGTCGAGGTCTCTGTGTAAGACTTCTAGCCAACGGAAATCTAATAAGCGAGCGTGATGCTTTATTTTGCATACATTGGAGTTTTCCTAAGGTGAATCTCAGCTGAGGTTTCCCTAATTTCGGATCCGTACGTCATAATTAGGCGAATACAGGACTTGTTCAGCAGTAACTTATTTTTCGTGGACCGGTGTCTGTTTCGAGCCAACAGGATGGGCATTTGGGCGAGTGCAGACATCACTTCAATGACAGATTTCAGAGATGAGAATTTTCCACATGAGGTTAGAATCCAAATACACTCCAAGGTACTTGTACTAGTTTGGCAGAGTCTTTTTTAAAATTAGTATTTGGGGTACTATGAGGGAGGGGTGTTAAGGCGGCACATTTGCAGACGTTGCCTTTGCCATTGACGTTGACGTTGGTTAGCCATTGCTTTATGAAGTCTAAGAAAGATTGTTAAATGTTGTGCACGATATGTGCTTGCTTGTGTTGTACGATCAGGATCGCACGATCAGCGCAAAGACGAATACTGACATCGAGGTATTTTATATGGATTGCTTCTTGACAGATTGTAGACATTAATGTACCCCCCCTCCCCCATAAAAGTTTATTTTGGTTCTTAGAAGATACCATATTGCTTGTCCGTTTGCAATTCTTAGGTACGATTCATCGACTGTAAAAACATCCTAAGTTAATCAGGGCATTTCTTCTACTGTAAGGAATCCAAACTATTATTTGACAATTTTTCGAGGATTTAAAATGATATATATATATATATATATACTTTTCAGACTTTTTAAACCTGTACAATTTTGATATTACGATATACAGAAATTGACTCGGCATCCATTTTTCACTTTTTTCAGCACCTGCTTAAAATATTAGACTACTAAAAATGATTTCATAAACCCTTCCGTTGATTAATTATGCATTTATTTTACCCATGTCTTAGACGGTTTGAATGAATCTATGGATTCACCACTTCCGATCGTACCCCCACTCGAAGGTAACTTTCTTAATGGATTGGACAGATGCAAAGCCATAAACGTAAAAATACAGAATATTTCTTTCTCCGATTTTAGAGAAAAAAAATTAAATTTTAGTTTCGCTTTCATTACACGGTTTTTTATTAAACGTCAATATCAATTTTAAGCCACTATAAGTAGAAACCACATCATTAATTTTCTGTGCAACGATTTCAGTTTTGTGTTAAACAAAATAATACAGCATGAAATTGAAAAAAATCCTAACACTTTTTTATCACTCTTTGCGTAAGTTTGATAAAAAGCAACTCATAAGTTTTGTGACACTCAACACAGAAGGTCTAAAGATGAGATCCTTGAATCATTTATTATTTTACTTTGCAGAGAACACCCTTTTGTGCACTTCCTTCCTCGAAAGATTGATCATATTTTAACTCCAAAAGATCATACCTGAAATCGTTTTAAAAACTTTCGGATATAGGAACGAACATATGTCTGTCTATATACTGCCTTATAAATTGACGAACTGTGGTAAACGCTAAGGACTGCCGAAAGTACGATGAATGTTTGTTTTTATTACATTCCTTGCAATATATGGTAGTGTATAGGGAAAGTATTGGAATCATGACGAAAATCGCTACTTGAGTTTTTGATGATTCTACGCGTTTTAACACCTCTATATTACGTTAAAACTATTTTTAGTGTGACATCTGGGACTGTGTTTGTCTGTGCAATGTATGTATCCACTCTAACTTAAAATTAATTGACCGAATTTCATAAAATCTGGTAGGCAAGTCTCTTGTGGGTAACACTGGTGCTGATTAGATTTGGTACGGTTCGGTATGAAAGAACCTCCTTTTTTGCAAAATGGCCGCACAATTTGATGTATCCACTCTAGCTAAAAAACTAATTGGTCACATTTCATAAAATTTGGTAGATAAGTCACTTGTCGAACACCCTGTTGCTGATTAGATTTTGGTACGATACGGTAAACCTGCCTGTTTTTACGAAACGGCCCGCAAAAATCGCCCAAATCTAAAATAAAAGACGAATTGTTCTCAAACATAGCAATTGAATGCGTGTTCTATACGTGATTTTTGACGAGGAAAATAATAAGATCAACCTCATAAATCTCGAACTAATTGCTCTCGACATATTTGAGGGTTTTTTTTTGCATTTTTGTTACGCCATCTTTGAAAACATTTCTAGTTACCAAATAAAAACAAGAAATTGAATTAAATTAATTCAGTGTTATTTTGTGCATTTATACTCAATGAATTATTAAAAAATAATGAGAAAATGAATTTGACTCTGCATTGAAAGTCATGTGCTACTCATATCAGATTTTCTTATTCACCTCAAATGCATATTACATGGATAAAAAATATATATAGTTGTTTATAAATTACTAGATGTACCCACGCCGAATATCTGCACTCTAGTGTCTTTTAATGACCATCATCTGCAGGTAATTTCCTACCCAATCTCGAGTGTGAGTCTCCAGACTTTGTGAAGAATTGATAATTCACAGTATTTAGTTCCTTTTGTCTCATGATCATTATCAGAATGAAGATATAGTTAGTTATTGCCCTCTCAATATCCTCAGGCATATGCGGATTCATTATTTTACGGCCATCTGAAAATCTAAAACGACCCTCTAAAAACGACTCCTATCAAACATAACCCATATTTATTTAAATTAAATTCATTTCAGATCAAATAATACATAATTTCAGGATTGAGCAAAAAACGGAAACAATTATAAATTCCTGATATATAACCATGGAGTTAAAGGGACTCTTTAACTCTATGGACACTTTTGCTAATCTTTTTATTTTCCTTATATACATAATGTATAAGGAAAGGATTGTGACGGGGTCGAAAATTCGAATTCGAGTTTTAGACGGGAGAGCACGTTTCAAGCATCCTTGATCACGAATCAAACATTTTTGAAGTGATGTCTGTATGTGTGTGTGTGTGTGTGTGTGTGTGTGTGTGTGTGTGTGTGTGTGTGTGAAAGTATGTGTGTGTGTGCGTGTGTGTGTGTGTGTGTGTGTGCGTGTGTGTGTGTGTGTGTGTGTGCGTGTGTGTGTGTGTGTGTGTGAAAGTATGTGTCTGTGTGTGTGTGTGTCAGTGGGCCTGTGGAGACGATAACTGACGAACGAATGGACCGATTCAAACCAAATTTGATACAAATATCACAATCTGTAAACACTGGAAGCCTATTGTTTTTATACGCAATCGAATATTCAGAACCCCCCTAAATTTTCGAATGATATTTTGAAAAAATTGTCAAAAACTCAAAGCCAATATTAAAGTTGCGCAAATAGACATTTCTTATGTAATTTTTCATTAGAAAACGATTGACATAAATTTTAGAACGCTAACATGAACCGTTCTCGAGATATTGCACATTTTTCAAAAAAATTATCAAAAAGTCATATAAAATAGAAAAAAAAATATTTCCTATTGAGAAACATGTTCACTTTTCATATATAATAACATGCGATAAATTGGGTGACATCATTCTCGCGGATCTAGCTCGTTCCATTCATGAAAAAAGATACTTTGAGTAATACTTTTGCATTTGAACGCCAATTTATCTGCTGTAAGAACAACTTATTTCTTCGTCCATAACGTTTGGCGAAGTTTTGGTGACGAAATTGGCGGAATGTCGCCAACTTGGCGACTTTTTGAAATGTTGACAAATTAACGAAAATCTCGCCAAATGGATAAAAATGACGCTAAATCAATGAGAATGACGACTAATTGTCGAAAATTCAATATCTTGGAAAGGATATTAGTATCTACTAGAAGAAAAACCTATTTATTTTACTCTAAAAGTAGTAAATTAATTTCATTATATAAAGAAAGTCATGTATTGCCCACATCAGATTTTTTTAACTGTAAAAGTAGTAAATCCATTGCATTATATAAGGAAAGTCATGTGCTGCCCACATCCGATTTTTTAAATTGTGGTGTATATGTTTTAATTAAATTTATGTTTCAAATAATGTAATTCAGACTAAAGTTATTGCCTGCTGACCAACGATAATTAAGCCCTTATTTCGTGCCACTGACCTAAGGGCAATATTTATATATTTTTACTTTCCTTATATACATAATGTATAAGGAAAGTATTGTGACGGGGTCAAAAATTCGAATTTGAGTTTTCGACGGGAGAGCACGTTTCAAGCATCTCTGATCACGAATCAAACATTTTTGAAGTGATGTCTGCGTGTGTGTGTGTGTGCGGGTGTGTGTGTGTGTGTATATGTGTGTGTGTGTGTGTGTGTGTGTGTGTGTGTGTGTGTGTGTGTGTGTGTGTGTGTGTGTGTGTGTGTGTGTGTTTGTGTGTGTGTGTGTGTGTCAGTGGGTCTGTGGAGACGATAACCGACGAACGAATGGACCGATTCGAACGAAACTTGGTACAAAAATCACAATCCTTTAACACTGGAAGCCTATTGTTTTTGTACGCAATCGAATGTTCAGAACCCACCTAAATTTTCATATGAAATTTTAAAAAAATCGTCAAAAAATCAAAACGACTACTAAAGTTACGCAAATAGATATTTGTTATGTAATTTTTCATTAGAAAACGATTGGCATGAATTTTAGAACGCTAATATGAACCGTTCTCGAGATATTGTACATTTTTCAAAAAAAATATCAAAAAGTGATATAAAATAAAGAAAAAATTCCCTATTGAGAAACATCTTCTCTTTTCATATGTAATACCATGCGATAAATTGAGTGACATCATTCTCGTTGATCTAGCTCGTTCCATTCATGAGAAAAGATAATTTGAATAATACTTTTGTATTTGAACGCCAATAGTCATTTATTTATATGCTGTAAGAATAACTTATTTCTTAGTGCATAACGCTTGGCGAGATTTTGGCGACGAATTTAGCGGAATGTCGCCGACTTGGTGACTTTTTTAAAATGTTGCCAAATTAACGAAAATCTCGCCAAATGGATAAAAATGACGCTAAATCAATGAAAATGACGATTAATTGTCGAAAATTCAATATCTTGGAAAGAATGATAGTATCAACTATATGAAAAACCTACTTTTTTACTGTAAAAGTAGCAACTTCATTACATTATATAAGGAAAGTCATGTGTTGCCCACATCAGATTTTTAGTATATGTTATAGGGTTATATAAAATATAGGGATTGAAAACTATTTGGATCCTATTCCAAACTTTTAGGTTGGTATATTTTATAAACAATCAAATATAGGAACGAGTTCATATTTCTTTATATTGGGTCACACAATCACGACTCTGCAAGAAAAGATTTGCTGAAAGTACGGTATATTTTTTTTTTTTTACATTTTATACATATTACATACAAAAGCACATTATTTCAATACGGTCATAAAATTATTTGAACCCTATTTTAAACTCGCGATTTGTATGTTCTCAAACCAATCGCATATAAGAACGAACTTATGTTTTGTTATGATTTTATTTTTTGTGCCCCTCTAATGCATATTGAATGCAAATGCAAAGTATTAATGTTGGATCAGAAAACTATTCGGACCATATTAAAAACTCTTAATTGTTTATATATATATATATATAAATATATATATATATATATATATATATATATATATATATATATATATATATATATATATATATATATATATATATATATATATATAAATATATATATATATATATATATATATATATATATATATATATATTTATATATATATATATATATATATATATATATATATATATATACATATATATATATATACATATATATAAATATACATATATATATATATATATATACATACATATATATATACATACATATATATACATGCATATGTATGTATATATATATATATATATATATATATATATATATATATATACATACATATATATATGTATATATATATACATATATATATACATATATATATATATATATATATATATATATATATATATATATATATATATATATATATATATATATATATATATATATATATATATATATATATATATATATATAAACAATTATTTTTATAATTGTGTATCAATTATTTTCTACAATAAATATAATTTTTCAAACAATATCTCCTAGGAACTACAGTATTATGTTTTACGCTTTTTATCCCTTGAATTTTCCTTCTGTATCTGACATAACAATATATTACTCAAACAAAATATTATTTCTACATTTTTAGGGGGAACTTTAAACGGATTTACTTGTTCTGTATCATTGATAAATAGAAGCTTATAGGTTTTGTCACACCCGACACAGAAGGTATAGGAAGGGGATTCCCAGATCGTTTATTATCTCACTCTGGAAGGAGCTTCCTTTTGTCAATATCCCACATTGAGAGATTGATCACTCTGTGTTCTCAAAAAGATAATGTTCTAAATTGTTCTAAAGAATGATGAAACTAAAAAAAAATATATTTTTACTTTTTCTGCAATGATCAGATATAAAGAGTAAATTTCAATACACACTTCTAACTTTGGTAAACATATCCTTTAAGGTAGTATTAAGTAATATATAATATATCCTCGTAGGTTGAATACAAACAATATTCTGAAGGAAGAATTTTCTCTCTAGAGAGAAGTCCTGAATGACGAGAATTAAATCGGGTTTTTCTTTGTATATCTATCTGTATATCTGTTATAACCGCTTAACGGAATAACGTATTTACATTTTTATTTTACTGATTTGTTCACTTTAATGAGAGTCACGTTTCTTTCTAAAATTATTTCCTATTTTGGGCCGCTTTCGAGTATAAAAGTTAAAACTTTGAAATACGCATATAATCAAATTATTTCTTGAAATGCGCCATCTAATTTATTTCTATCGTTTTTAACACTTTACAACAAAGGTGAAAAGTGTTTATGACTTTGTACATTCTGTCTGTCTGTCTGTCTGTATGTCTGTCTGTCTGTCTGTCTGTCTGTCCGTTAGCACGATAACTGCCGTAAAAATGACTTAATCAAAATAAAATTTTAGTATGTTGTTCAGACGGTCTGTAGGACCTATTTGAATATAAATGAATAATATCACCCATTTAGTTTTGGATTGAACCCGGGTTGAAAAAATGAAATACATTGAGCCCTATGGGAACTAATTTTTCAAACATTTTTTAAGCGGATTTAAAATTCACAAATTGCTTCTAAAATTTTAAGTAATATTTAAATTGTTCCATAAAATATATAAAAAAAATTCAGGGAAATATATCTAGTAGTTTTATAAATAAAAATTAAAATAATAATAACACCTCTTATATGAAGCGATCACGTGACCATGATATGAAAAGATCAGGTGACCCACTTCAAAATGATATATGGCATTCATCTTGTTTCGAAATCGTGATTTTTTTAAGTTCTTTTTAATTCATATTGAGTGTTGTATCCGTCCTAAAACTACTTTATTTTTGCTTAAATTCTGTGCATCTACATACTGAAACAACGCAATGACAATATATTTGAGTTTAAATGCTCATCTAAATTTGATTATTTCTACAACTAAGCCTATTTTTCACCTATGTAAAATGTAAACATCAAAATATGTAGAATGAGTTATATTAGAATTCCTGTATTTTTTTAACACAAAATAATTTAGTCCATGGTGTCTGCATGGCTGATATGAATGAAATATTAATTGATTTTATAAAGAGAAGGACGATTTTTTTCGATGAAGTTTTAAGCATAGAGTTTAATTATTTGTAGCTCCATGGTCTTAAATAAAATGTTTAAATAAAATAAATTATTATAGCATTGTGATGAATGAAATGAATGGGAGAAAGTTATGAATGAAATCCTGTTTTTATAGAGAGATCCAGGCGTGTTATTTTTTCTATGACGTCATTTGAATTAATTTCAGTTGTTTTCGATGAAGTTTTCAAATATAATAAATTATCGTAGTATTATGATAATTCTAAAACTATTACCGAGGAATGTATAACATTTTAGAGATGTTTAAACCAGGCAATTTATATTTCAATGCCGTCATTTGAATGAAGTTCATTTTTTTCGATGAAGGTTTAAGTTTTCTAATATAATAAATTAATGCAGTATTGTGATAAGTTTCAAAATATTACCGAGGAATGTATTGCATTTTAGACTTGATTAAATAAAATTTCATTGAAGTTGGAAAGTGTTTCATAATCAATGCTTTAAGCATGATTGATCTTTCTTGTTTTTTTCCAATTTGCATTACAGCTAGTGCAAAAAAACTGACCTATGGGTCAAAGATGCCGCATAATTTTTTTTATGAAAGTTGTCAAAAATTTTCCGACATTCATTTTTTTTTTGGGGGGTGGGGTTAAATTTTTAATACTTCCTTGAAACTGTGATCGAAGCAAAAATTTTGTAAATTTTTTTAATATGATTATGAATTATGGTTTATGCGGAAGACTTAATTGATAACATATTTATTTGTAAAATATTTCAGATTTTGCCTCGCGATAATTTTGTTTTAGTATTATTCCAGAACAAGTGAGTGTTTTTACTAGTATTATATGTAGCGTGTATTATTGTGATCAGTGTTATTATATGTAACGAGTATTATTGTGTATCGTGTATTATTGTGCAATATGCATTATTGCGTATTATTGTAATCAGAATCTAGAACTTTGATGAATTTGCACGTTGTGGACATCCATAAATAAATATCAGCCTTTCTTGAAAATGATCTCTATGCATATTTCTGTTTGCCTCTTTGGGTCTTTATACTTGCTTTATATTTTGCTTCATATTGAATCATTCTGAAACCTTTTAATTTCCCTTGATTATTTTTGAAAAATATCTTGAAATTTTCCTCAATTCATATTGAATCATGCAAATACCTTAAAATCTCTCTTCCTCCATATTGGATCATACGAATACCTAAAGTATCCTTGCTTTATATTGAGTCATAAAAATATTTTGAAATCGCCATCGGTTAATATTTTGTCGAATGAATAGATCGTGCCAAACACAGTAAATTTAAGATGTAGACACAGTAAATTTAATAGCGGTATGCGTATCTGTTTGTAGGCATCCGGCTCATACATCCCAATCGTAGAATATTACATAATAATACATGTACAAATATAAATATTTTTATGTAATTTTTCGAAATTTGTTTTGGAAGTTCTTTGTGACCTCTCCAGATCAGTTAAAAGTCAATTACTCTTCTGTCAAAAACTCGAACTAAAAACCTCTGATGTGGGCAGCACATGACTTTCCCTGTAGACTCATAATCACGTTCTCTTTATGTACAAACATGAATATCTTTATGTAATTTTTCGAAATTTGCTATGGAATTTCTTTGTGACCTCTCCAGATCAGTTAAAAGTCAATTATTCTTCTGCCAAAAACTCGAACTAAAAGCATCTGATGTGGGCAGCACATGACTTTCCCTGCAGACTCATAATCACGTTCTCTTTATGTACAAACATGAATATCTTTATGTAATTTTTCGAAATTTGCTATGGAATTTCTTTGTGACCTCTCCAGATCAGTTAAAAGTCAATTATTCTTCTGCCAAAAACTCGAACTAAAAACATCTGATGTGGGCAGCACATGACTTTCCCTGCAGACTCATAATCACGTTCTCTTTATGTACAAACATGAATATCTTTATGTAATTTTTCTAAATTTGCTATAGAATTTCTTTGTGACCTCTCCAGATCAGTTAAAAGTCAATTATTCTTCTGCCAAAAACTCGAACTAAAAGCATCTGATGTGGGCAGCACATGACTTTCCCTGCAGACTCATAATCACGTTCTCTTTATGTACAAACATGAATATCTTTATGTAATTTTTCGAAATTTGCTATGGAATTTCTTTGTGACCTCTCCAGATCAGTTAAAAGTCAATTATTCTTCTGCCAAAAACTCGAACTAAAAGCATCTGATGTGGGCAGCACATGACTTTCCCTGCAGACTCATAATCACGTTCTCTTTATGTACAAACATGAATATCTTTATGTAATTTTTCGAAATTTGTTATGGAAGTTCTTTGTGACCTCTCCAGATCAGTTAAAAGCCAATTACTCTTCTGTCAAAAACTCGAACTAAAAACATCTGATGGGGGCAGCACATGACTTTCCCTGCAGACTCATAATCACGTTTTCTTTATGTACAAACATAAATATCTTTATGTAATTTTTCAAAATTTGTTATGGAAGTTCTTTGTGACCTCTCCAGATCAGTTAAAAGTCAATTAATTTTCTGTCAAAAACTCGAACTAAAAACATCTGATGTGAGCAGCACATGACTTTCGCTGCAGACTCATAATCACGTTATCTTTATTTCTTCAATAATTCATTAAATTTAGTTTAATTGCACAGAATGACAGCCATAATTACTCTAAATCACTCTAAATGTGAATTTTAATTGAATTTTCGTGTTCACTTGGTAACTGGATTTATTTTCAAAGGTGGCGTAGCGAAAATGTGAAAAAATATTTCGACAACGGCTAATCCTAGAGAAATGAGGTTGGTCTTATGATTTTTTGTCAAAAATTAAGTATGAAATAAGTATTTAATAGATATATTTCAGTATATGTAGTTTGTTATCATTCGATTTAACTATTTTTGCGGACCATTTCGTAAAAAAGGCAGGTTAATTATTTTTTCAATTCGTATCAAAATCTAACCAGCACCAGGTTATCGTACAAGTGACTTATCAACAAAATTTTACGATATTTAGTCTATTAATTTTTTAACTAACGTGGATACAGGCAATTTTTGCTGTCCATTTCGTAAAAAAAAGTGGCGAATTATTTTATCTCGAATCGTTCCAAAATCTAATCAGCACCAGGATCTCCCACAAGAAACTTACATACCAATTTTATGAAATTCGGTCTATTAGTTTTTCAGTTAGAGTGGATATAAAATCTGCACAGACAGACAGCCAGACAGACAGACAATTACACAAACGTCACGCTAAACATAGTTTTTCCGTGTTCTCGAGGTCCCAAAACGTGTAGAACCATTGAAAACTCAATTGAGATTTTTGGTGCGATTCCAATACTTCCCCTATACATTATACCCCTATAAATACTTCCCCTATACATTACTTCCCCTATACTTTAAGTAAAAATTTAGGAAGAATAATATAATAGCATGAAACGGCAATGGAAATATTTTTTATTAAATGTTTCAACTCGTAAACACATTTATTTGTATGTTTGAAGAAAAAAAAACGTTTTTCTTCAAACAAGATTTTGTCGCACCGGACATGGAAGGTGTGAAAAAGGATAACAATCAATCTTTTATTATTTTACCACAGAGAGATTCCTTTTGTATTTATTGCCCCCTAGAGAGATTGATTACTTTGTGGATTCCAAAGGAACACTTCCTAAACAATTTCCAAGACTGATGGAATTATAATCAAACACATTATTCCTACTAGCACGATGCATGATTGTAAGCTCTTAAATTAGATAAAGTTTATGCAAATTAATTATTGTATTTTCGCAAACACTGTGAAAATTGATTATACAAGATAATTTTGCATATTTATGTCTTGTGCATAATGGTGCTAAAGTAAGCACATCATTTCGAAAAATTCAGAATCTTAAATAATAAAAAGCAATGTCTGAGTGTCTGTCTCTCTGTGTGTGTGTCTTATACACTATAGGTTCAGAGACCGCGCGTCGGAGAGATACGAAATTTGGCAATCAGAGACCCAGGGGGTGGGAAGGTGACACGTAAAAACCGATTTTTAAAATTTGAATTATTACTTTTGTTATTTAATGTTTTATGCGATTTCGACCGTTTCTTCCACATTCCCCCCTTTTTTTCCCACCATCCAGACGTCGTAAAAAAAAAAAAATCACACGACAGGAAAGAGCAGACAATTGCAAGTAAAAATATATAAATTTCAAATCTCAGGGATACATACTAATATTTTATAATGATTTTAAAACAAAAGTCACTTTCAGCTAAAAAAAAAACGAACTTTCGTTTTTAAATCCTCGCATCCGAAAAAATATCGAGATTTTCGACTAATAATTTACATTTTTAGGAAGCTCAAAGATCTGGCTTGCTTACAAGCCCAATCTGGTCAAGAAATAATTATAAATAGCCGCACAATCCCGATTTTAATGAACTAATGTTCTCGACGACATCACGCCGAAGATCTCCCATTTCCCACTTACCCTGCGCGCGCAGTCGGAGACGTCACTCCGTTTCCATGGAGATCGTGCATCGGGTTATGAGAAAAAGAAGAATATTTTTTAGTTTTATTTTTGTTTGAATACTTTTGTGAAGCGCGTCGCTATTTTGGATGCTTGATTTATAGAATGGAACTTATTCCATGGCAATTTCGGGAGATGGTAAATTGGTCGAGAAAAGGCGTTTATTTTTTTGAACATTTTTGCTAACGATCACGCATCGGATTAGAAAATTAAGTGATATTTTAAATGATGGAATTAAGACCTTAGCATATGGTCATGGATTGATGGATTTTAAAATAGATATTTTAATTTATGGGTATTTTGAATGATGGAACGATGGAACGATGGAATTAAGAGCTTAGCATATGGTCATTATAAAATTTAAATTAACACGCGGGAATTGCACTCGGTAGGCCCGGGTTCGATTTCCGCCACTGCCAAAACTGCCGCCGTGTTCACGCGGAGTACGATCACGTTAAACATGTGGGTCCGTAAATCCTTCCGAGTGGTTGATGATAGAGGAAGGAGGGTACGGTCCCTGTGGATGCCTCCCTCACTGTGTTCCGGTCTAAATTGAGTGAATGATAAGAAAGTTATGGAGATAGTCGCGAAGGGCGCGGTAGCCCAGTGGTTAACGCGTGGGAATTGTATTCGGTAGGCCCGGGTTCGATTCCCGCCACTGCCAAAACTGTCGCCGTGTTCACGCGGAGTACGATCACTTTACAAATGTGGGACCGTAAGTCCAACCGAGAGGTTGGTGGTAGGGGAAGGAGGGTGCAGTCCCTGTGAATGCCTCCTCCCACTGAGTTCCGATCTAAATTGGGCGGCACTTCCTGGCCGTCCAAATAGTTACCTTACACCTTTCTGGTAGGTCGCGCCCGCGAGTTTTTCACCGTCAGAGTTTCCAAACTTAGCGAGCAGGCTGGTCGCCTAAGGCGGCTAGTTTTAAAACAAATACTTAATATATCGTAACAAACCCGAATACCACATCCTATTGTGAGTGCACTGACCTTTATTTGAAAATTTTATGTGTTATCACTGTAGATTGTATTCTTCCAAGTCATCTTCAAAACCTTAAGAAAATTGTTTATTTTTAATTATGAAAAACTTTCTATTAATACACTATTTAAATAAAATGTAATGTTGTGTATTTCCTTTTATTATAAAACATTTAATAGAATAAAATAAAATTAAATACATGTTTAGTAAAACAATGTCACACATTTCTAAATATTTCGGAATATTTCACATATATACTTTCATAAACAAATAATGTTTCTGCATTACTGTATGCCCTCCTTTTCAATGTATCGTTTCATCAATATTAAATATCACTTAAAATGATTGTCCTTTTTCTGTCAGGAAAACATGCTATTTCTTTAGCACTTTTGTATCTTTGTAGAGAGACCAAAATAAAGGAGGGCAAATAAAAGCATTAGAACAGTACTTTAGAATAGTATCAAAGAATAGTAAGACATGTGCCTTAGAACAGTACCGTGAATAGTAAGATGTACCTTAGAACATTGGTTCCCAAACTTTCTCACCAAGTACCCCTTAGGACACGGTAGCCCAGTGGTTAGAGCGCGGGAATTGCACTCGGTAGGCCCGGATTCAATTCCCGCCACTACGAAAACTGCCACAGTGTTCACGCGGAGTACGATCACGTTAAACATGTGAGTCCGTAAGTCCTTCCGAGAGGTTGGTTGTAGGAGAAGGAGGGTAAGGTACCTTGCCTCCCCCACTAGGTTCCGGTCTAAATTGGGTGGTTATTCCCTGCCTACCAAACTGTTACCTTACACCTTTCTAGTAGGTCGGACAGTCTGTGTCTCAACCAAGTACCCCTTAGGGCACGCGAGAATTGCACTCGATAGGCCCGGGTTCAATTCCGGCCACAGCCAAAACTGCCGCCGTGTTCACGCGGAGTACGATCACGTTAAACATGTGGATCCATAAGTTCTTCCGAGAGGTCGATGGTAGGGGAACGAGGGTACGGTCCCTGTGGATGCCTCCTCCACTGGGTTCCGGTTTAAATTGAATGGCACTTTCCGGCCGTCCAAACAGTCACCTTACATCTTTCTGGTAGGTCGGACGGTCAGGGTCTCAAAAACAACAACAACAACCAAGAGTACCTCTTGATTATATATTTCATTCAATTAAACTCGTAAACCAGCCATTTCTTTTAATTACAGTCGTTAATAGACTGTGCCATACAATGGTACAGTTTCCAAATAAATAATATTTGTTAGAACTTTGAGTTATTATAATTGAAACTTTTTCTAAGTCGTACACGAATTTAATAAACTTTAGGCAATGAAACGTATACAATTATATTTTTAATTTTCAATTTCTTTGAACTGACAAAAGATATGTAATACTTTCATACAGATATAAATATAATACCGTACAATATTTATAAAAAATGCATACATCTTTCATAAAAATAGGTCTGTGTGTCTATGTATCTCTCTGTGTGTATCTCTGTGTGTGTGTGTATCTATGTGTGTATTTGCGTATGTATGTGTATCTATGTGTGTGTGTATCTGCGTGTGTGTGTGTCTGTGTTTCTGTGTATGTGTGTGTGTGCGTGCGTAACTTGTAGCGGAAAATCGGAGCCACAGACAGCATGGAAATTTACTACAATGGTGCTGCATGTCCCCGGATGATGCATATGTGTGATATTTTATTAAAATTCGAATTAACGTTTTAGTTAGTTTATAGCAAAATACAATTTTGAGGTGATTGAGATGATTTAAAGCCTGCTTTTCACAAAAAAATTATTTATTGGTGATAGAAAATATTATCATAGAGTTTTTTTCTTGATATCAATGTAAAAATGAAGTTCGTTCTTTCTGATAATTTTGAACCGAATCCGCAAGACCGTTCCGTCATATTTATATATTTATTTTAAATATATCGAAATATGCGTATTTCAGGTTATATAATTCTTATATCATCACATCTGAAAGTGGAAGATTTGCACAAATCTATAGTTTGAAAAAAATGTGGGTGTATTACTTCGCATTCCTGAAAGTACAGTTCCGGATCTGAGGGAATTTGGAGGAAAAAATTTTAAGATTTCATAACAATAGTAAGTTTTAGTATTTTACACTTGGGAGGAATTTTTTATCATGAAATGGCGTTCCTGTGAAATTATAGCATTATTTCGTTCAACGTAAAGTCAGATTCTTTCATTAAGAATAACAATATAGGAAAACTCAGAATTTGGGTAGTGTGTGTGCTCCTTAACTTTATTGTTACTACTTAACATTTGTTACTCAAACCACATTGTCCCAGTGTCCTTACTATCGAACCAAAGTTATTTTAAATCAATTAAAAACGCTTCATTTGTGACGGAGTGAGACCAATTATGTCCACGTTCTATTTAATGGAGGAGCCTGAAAATGTTTAGAGGCTTTGCAATTCAGTATTTCCTGTCAACGTGTCGGTCGAATACATATTAATTTACGGACGTTTGAAGATAGGGGGACATGTAAAATATATTTCTGTGATTGAATAATTTTATAGCTTGGTGAATACAAATGTTATATTGGAAGTATTTGAGAGCATTAAGTTAAACTTGAATACCCTAAATAGGTTGTTTCTGAATTGCTTATCAAAAATAAGGAACATAATGGAAAATATATTGTTATCAAAAGCTTTATCAAGTGAAATTATATCAAGTGAAATGAAATCAAATGGAATAGTACACAAAAATATAGCTCGTGAAACTTCGATTTCTCCAACGAGAAAAATTTTCATTCAAAAGTTCATTTTTTTTTAATTTTCAAATGTGTTATGTCAATATGCCGACATTTAACTGCCATTTGAAAAAATATAGGAGAATTTAGAGGGAAATTTGTGGTATTTATACAGGTATTAAAAATGCTGCCTCGTATGCGCTTTGAAAGCTTTCTTTTTTTGTAAATAACTAAAATTGATTATTTATTTATTTATTTATTCAATTTACATGACAATTACAGATGAAATCCAGTCACCATTGCCACACAAACGTAAAAATAACAGAGCATAAAAGACAAGAATACTAAGTAATGTGCATGACAAGCTCATTAAAACAGGCTTTTTTGCAATGGAGAGGAGTCAAATTTAAATATATCAATATCAGTACAATAGGTATTATAGAGATCAACAAATTTATAGATAGAAAAGCGCTTAATGTAATTGCATTTAACAGTAGTATTGTGAAATAATGTGTTTTTCTAGTATTAATAAGAGGTATATGGAATTTCAAGTAAAATGGGACAACTAATAGTATTATTTAAAACTTTAAAAAAGTAATTATATGAAATTTTCTGAATTTTCGAATATTTTGCCTACATTTACAGATCATTACCTCACTTAAAAGGAACTCCGATGTTCATGACACATAATTAGAGCTTTAATTGTTTGGATTCCAATACATACATACTGACTAACGTGTTTTGATATTATAGATCAGGATTTCGGAATTTTTTACCACCCTTGAGAGCTGATAGATTTTGGAATTTTATGGCTCGCACTCGGAAAAAAAGATATTATATATACATACTTGAATATGAATACACATATACACAGATCTTGTTTCTTTGCATAAATGCATATATACATACTCAGATTCCGGATGATTTAAATTTGCTTATAAGAGATAGTGAGCCAGGAAAATATGTAGATGTCTCTATTCACTAATGTCAAATTAAATGCAGAATATAAATTTAACTCACTGAAATCGAAATGCAGAATTCTGGTTTACAGTGACGCAAACGACACCACTAGATCGAGTTATCTATTATTAAAGTTCAGAAAAAACAAATTGTCGTTAACAATGGTGACATGAAATATATGTAAAATATTATCCGGGCGTAGTTCATCTGATTTCTACTATTAACACAGACGCTGTCACCAAGAAAATTATTTCAGTACAGCCAATGGTTATTCGCTGCAGAAGAACTCTGCAGAAAATATGCAATGTTTTAAGTTCGTGATTTATTTTTCATTGTTTTAGATGAAATATATGTTGAAAACCCAGACCACACGACAGACCCGAAGGTTTACTGCAGCTAAGTGTGTGGCCGGAGATGAAATATATGTTGTAACTTTTCAAAAGCATATGTACTTAACTAAACCACTAAATTGTAACTACTGATTGCAATATGAGGGTATAAGACATCTGCATGCATAACATTTTTTGTATACTCTAAAATTACCTGCGAACATCACAAATTAAACCGGGAACAAAATCAATAATCCATTTTGAATCTATGTTTAAATTCATCCGTAATAGCTGAACAGAACATAGTCTGATGAGCTAGAACACTCTTAAATGTTTTCAAAGTATAGTAAATCATAAAAAATAACTTCACATGAAAAAGGTTTACAAATTGGTATATACAGTCACTGATTTATTACAATTATATACGTAACGAACACTCTTTGATGACAGTGGTGAAATTTGTTTACTATCTTGTTTCATTGTTCCACGCCATTTTTTATGAACTTAATTCTTTGGTACATATATGAATATTTTCTCTCGAGATGGAAAACTAGTAGTCATGCACATTGGAAAGACGTAATATTTAACACTATTCGGCAGTTTGGGACGGAAAAAACAATTGTTATTAGTAGAACTTTCCGAAAGTAAACAAACTTGCTCACAGAGTCTCAAAGACGCGAACGTCTGAAAGGGTATTATGACGTCACATGCCGTGCGCACCAAAAATGGGCCGTTTTCCCGTAAAATTCGGAAAAGCGAACTTAAACGCAAATTAATAATTATGAAACGTAAATTAATAATTATGAAATGCAAATAAAACATTAAATACAGCTTGGATACATTCTTACCTTATTGTTCATTTTTAAACATTCGTATCAAATAAAATTTCACATGAAATGGAATTTCGCATCAAATAAAAAAATAATAATAAGTGCCGGAATTGTCCAACGGGCAATTCCGTCATTTTTATTATAGAAAATTATAGAAGTGATTATAGAAAATAACCATTATTTAGAAAATATCATCAAGATATAATTGCGAATCACCAGGACATGCACCACAGACAAAACATGTATATGGGCACGCCTACAGTTGTGCACCCACATTTTGAAATACAATTTATTCGCAATAAACTTGAAAGAGAATAAATTTTAATGCAGATGGTTTAATTCCAAATCAATATTTTCGTAGGTTCTAAATGATAAGGAAATATAAAGAAATTGAAATGACTTATAAATATGGATTCTATATTTTTATATTGCCATTTAATCTGCCATTTATTCTGTCTGTCAAAATTTCACTTTATTTTTCTTTTGTAGACAACAAGTTAAAGATAAATTTTTTCAACAACATTCATTTGAACAGTCCTTAGTTACAAAACTGATAATATTGTTGTTCTACTTCATTACAACGTATGAGATTGCAATAAATAAAAAGTAGAATACATGGGCACCGGTAATATATTAAAATCATATCATATATATATATAAAATATATTGTTTCTCAACCACGGAATCAAGTTTTCCCCTTATGAATCCAGTACACTGCTCCACAGCCAGTGATAGATCTAAAATTTTCCAAAAGTGTAAACATACTCTCTAACTTAATTTGTAGGAGTATTTTTCTTGACAGAGGCGTAATTTTTAATAAATGTACAATTATCCTGAAATTTCCAGGTATTTATTAAATTTATTGTATTTTGTAATAAAAAGAATTAGTGTCATCTACCAAAGGAATATAAATTTCTGACCTCTCTACGTTGAACATGAAAATTAAATTTAAGAAATGCACTATACTTTTTATTTATATTAATAAACAAAATACATTGCATATCGGATATCACAATTAATATACCTTATAAACTTTCTGAAATGAGTTTTAAAGAATTTACTAAATTTTGGACTTTTAGGATTACATTTTTTTAATTTCCTGTCAATTTTCCAAGAAGAATAACAATCTTGAATTATAAATTCGTCATAGTATAATTAACATTTTTTTTATAAAAATAATAAATCATATAATTCATAATGAACTATCAAAATTGCTACCTTATCTTTGGATTGGTTTCTCCATAGGGTTGTAATTAAACAAGGGAAAAAGAGAGTTAAAAACCTATTAAGTAAAATAATTTTTATTTTTTCCTTTTAAAATTCCAAACTCCTTAGTTTTTGGCTTTTCTATAAAGGAACATCTTTCTCAAAGTGACATTTACATTCAAGCCGAATTTGTTAAATTCAAATCTAAGAAAAAAAAATCTTCTATGTTTACAAAATCGGTACTTTAAATATACGCATTACTGCGTATTTTCTTATTTTATAACGTGAAATACGCGTATAGAGGCGTTATCTCTCTCTCTGTCCGCAGCTATTTAAAAAAAATGGAACAAGGTAGCCATTCACTATCATGGGAAAGAAGTTGTGATGAGCTATATAGAAAAGCATTGTGAGACATTGTGCATTAAGGTTGCTAACATTTTTCTAATTTTAGTTCTGAACAATTGTTTCGATATGCATATATTCGATATATACTTGTATATGTATATCCCTAGGGGGGTAAAATCCCCCCTCTCTGAGAGGGAAGATTTTATGCTCAGGAATTACATTATAAAACTTGGTATCATGCGAAATATTTAAACCCTTTAAAGTGATGGGTAAAATGCTATAATTGGGATAATTTGGAGCTATTTTCTTGTAAGTCTTGCATTCAACTATTTTCTCCTAAAGTTTGCATTAAAAAATACACGGCCACAAGTGTGAAACCCATACTTTGAAGTAGTGTTTATTTGATATAAACATGAATGTAGAGGGTAAAGTTGTATGTACAGTGTATGTATGCTCTGTCATTTTAAGTAAAAATTTCATTTTACTTCTTTTGTAGACCGAGAGGTCATAGATAGTTCTTTTTGACGGCAGCTATTTGAACGGTCCTCACAATACTGATACTATTGTTGTTCTATCTCCTCACAGCATATGAGATTACAATAAAATGAAAAGTGGAATCCTTTTATGTGTACAGTCCTTGTATACCGATAATATTTAAAAATCTTAACATATTAAAAAACACTATATTGTTCATTGTACTAGTTTTATACAAAATACATCATAGTATCCTGAGAAGTTGCTCAGCAGCTAGTTAAAATAGATATAAAAAGGTAACCACTGACAAAGACGCAGTTATTGGCAAAGATGAAAAGTGTTTCAAGACTTGAGACATACACTGTGCATTAAGGTTGGTAAAATTTTGCCAATGTTAGTTTTGAGCAAATGATTATATATATAAAAATCTGATGTGGGCAACACATGACTTTCCTTATATAATGTAATGAATTTACTACTTTTACAGTAAAAAATTAGGTTTTTCTTATAGTAGATACTAATATTCTTTCCAAGATATTAGTCGTCATTTTCATTGATTTAGCATCATTTTTATCCATTTGGCGAGATTTTCATTAATTTGGCAACATTTCAAAAAAGTCGCCAAGTTGGCGACATTCCGCCCAAATTCGTCGCCAAAATCTCGCCAAGCGTTATGCACTAAGAAAAAAGTTATTCTTACAGCTGATAAATGACTATTGGCGTTCAAATACAAAAGTATTATTTAAAGTATATTTTTTCATGAATGGAACGAGCTAGATCCACGAGAATGATATCACTCAATTTATCGCATGGTATTACATATGAAAAGTGAACATGTTCATCAATAGGAATTTTTTTTGTTACTTTTTCATAATTTTTTTGAAAAATGTACAATATCTCGAGAACGGTTCATGTTAGCATTCTAAAATTTATGCCAATCGTTTTCTAATGAAAAATTACATAAGAAATGTCTATTTCCGTAACTTTATTAGCGGTTTTGATTTTTTGACGATTTTTTCAAAATTTCATTCGAAAATTTAGGGGGGTTCTTAAGATTCGATTACGTATAAAAACAATAGGCTTCCAGTGTTCACGGATTGTGATTTTTGTACCAAATTTGGTTCGAATCGGTCCATTCGTTCGTCAGTTATCGTCTCCACAGACCCACTGACACACACACACACACACACATACTTTCACACACACACACACACACACACAGACATCACTTCAAAAATGTTTGATTCGTGATCAGGGATGCTTGAAACGTGCTCTCCCGTCGAAAACTCGAATTCGAATTTTCGACCCCGTCACAATACTTTCCTTATACATTATGTATATAAGGAAAGTAAAAAGCACATAAGTCGTCAAAAATCCAAATTTTTTATAGCATACACATTTGGTTTAAGAAATTTATTAAATTTGTTGTGGAAAAAATACGTACTTCAGTTGGGCTTTCAAGATGTTAAAAAAAGAAAAATCTTAAATACCTATTAGATTTTACATGGATATCAGTGGAGTAATAAAATATAAAATAAGAAAAAATATTATTTATTTAGCTTCTGAATGTATAACAAATTCCATAAAAGTTCAATCTGTATTCTGAAAACTAAAAATAAAAAATTTAACAATGTTCTCCTAAAATTATCAAAATTTTCATTCCTTGATATTTCAAAATCCTTGTTTTTGATTTACTTGATTTATCCCGCCAGCTCTACTATATATATATATATATATATATATATATATATATATATATATATATATATATATATATATATATATATATATATATATATATAGAAAAATTGAAATATACAAAGTGAAAGTTACTAAAACATTTTTATTTCCGATTTTTCAATTTCTATATATTTATATTTTATATATATATATATATATATATATATACAGGGTGTCCCAAAAAGATTGAAATGCGCTTTAATTCTTTACCGGTTGGAGATAAGTGGGCAATGTAAATTGCAAAAATGTTGAAAGTAAGGTAGGATATAAGACTACGTTACTTAAATAGTTCTCCCATAAATTTTCAAAAAGTTACACTTTTTAATTTTTATATGATCCCGCATTGACAAATTTGGTAAATCAGGTTTTTTTATTTTTAATGCTAGATAGAATGTTTTTTAATACGAGCGAAAATTTCGGAATTTATATTTCCCTAACATTATTGCATAGGACAAATTTTGACCTATTTATGCATAAAAAGTTACATATAATTCAATATTCACTAGACTTCATAATTTCAATTATTGCTGTGAAAAATTGCCGGGACACAATTTTTTGTACGTGACGTCATTAGCCACCTCGGGGGGGTAAATTACCCCTCCCTCCTACTGTGCACATTGCCAAGTATGGTATCGTTTGAAATAATTTTTCAAGCTTTTTAAAGTAAAGGATAAAGCTCTATAATTGTTGTCATTCAGACTAACGATACCGAATTTTCAAAATGTTTCTTGTAAAATTTGGACAAAAAATAGCTACTTAAAAATGAATTCTTGTATGAGAAAGTCGAGTTGAGCCACACTTCAGTTAACTTTAAATGTGTTCACGAACCAATTGTGAATTCCAAAATATCCGTGCGGCCCACACTAAAGGAAATTGTTTGCATTGTGAAGAACCATCCAGATGCACATCATTTGCGGTTCAATGGGAACAATTACACCCACCCTTCCTTTAATTAAGGAGTGAATGCATTTAATGGTACAGCAGTTCCGCATTTACCATATACGTGGACGATAATGCTAATTTGTGCACGTGCATTGATACTGAGATCGGAGTTAATGTCACTAGCTTAAATATAAGTGTTCTGTGACGTAGCTAAATAATTCTACATTGCATCCCATACTCAGTGCTACTAAGAAAGACTTTAAACAGCCTAACAACTTTGTAAGGAATAGACCATGGGTGTGCATGTTAGGTCTATCTAAAGTAAATGCGCTATCAAATAAACGCGATTGCAACTCCTCTAGTTGATAATGTGAAAATTTAAAATGGCAAACTTGGCAACAAAACGAGATTGGAAAATTTCAATTATAGTTGTAGAAAATCGTCTAATAAATAGAAATCGACAATTAAACTGTTACAGAAAGTATTCATTTCACACAATAGGATATTGGCGAATTTCTACCATATGTAAGAAAGGTAAGTAAACACTTATATACACAAAAATGTACAGTCTGTTCAAAATGCTCTCCATCAGCAACAATGCACACGTGACTTCGGTACAGAATATTGCCACATACTTTGGCAAGAATTGCAGGTGTCGCGTTACAATCTCTTTTAATACGACTTTTTGACTTTATGGCCTTCCATATACATGTTTCCTTGTTGGTTTTGAGACCCAGACAGTTGTCCTGTAGATTTTTGCATTATGATACAATAAATATATGTTATATCATTCTTAAACATTCTGAATATTCTTAAACTTGTAAAATACCTAAAAAATCTTAAAAGTATCTAAAAATGTGCCAGTTGACCAGTTATTCCTAAATTTACAAATATGTAACCCTGTAAAATATTAAAATGTCACGTTCCTAAAATAAATATACATTAAAGAAAAGGGAGAGAACGCAGTTTTAAGTTTTCAAAAATCTTACGTTTAATAAAATTTAAACTTCACTTTTAAAGAATTTTAAAACATGTTCCATCTTATTAACTCAACAAATCAAATTAAACATCATAAATAAATTAAATAAATAAATTGAATTTAAACAGAGGCCGGTCGTATAGTGATAGTACAAACGTTAGAATATTAAATTTAAAGTTAGCAATGTTAAAATTATACAATTATTTGCCAAACTAGAATTTAGAATAAAAAGAACGTCAGTTAGCCAAAAGGGAAATTTAGAACAAAAAGTTAAAGAAAATCCCAGAATCAGGTGACCTAAATTATATAGGTTAAGGGGTCTTATTCATTAAAACTGAAAACAATTAGAATAAAAACATATTTTAACTATTGAGAAATATAATAAGAAAAGGTTTCACCAAATGCTCCATGGGTAAGCAGCAAAGATCTGCAGGAGAGGACGTCACAAGGAAACAAAAGTTCTTGAACACTTCTTGAAAGGTAGAACACGGTATGGGAGGATTATGTTCATCAGAAGAAAAATCTCCGACCAGATCCGAATTCCAAAGGGATATTCCAAACAAGACGTTCAGTAACGATGAAATAATTTCTCCACACAACTGCACTGGACCTCTGACACCAGAACTGAATGCATAGCATATGTCCGGTACTTTTCACCAAAAATGACGCTCCAGTTCTTCATAGTAAGAGCAGCACAACCAGGGAGAAGCAAACACTTAGCTGGCCGGCAAAACCTTCTCAGCAGTTATTGCATAAATCGCGGAACATCTCTTTAATCAACATTTGCCTCCACTGCAGGAAATACAGATAGAAGATGCTACAACTTTATAACAGATTATACGTTTAATTAGCCGGAATACATATTTTATTGTTTCATGCAGCGTTAAAAGTACGCACTTAAGTCATAGCAGGAAACACGAATCGTTAGCAAAACATCATAAATTAAACCGAATAAAGTGAAAAGGTCGGGAAATAAAAACTTGCGTTCCACTGAACGCGTGCCGGTTTTGAACTTCGGCTTGCACCGAAGCGCTAAAACAACAACTTAATAGATCACATCTTGACTTCTAATTAAAAGGGGTGAGAGCGAGAATATTATTTATATACTTATTATTTATATACTGCGAAACATGGCTGCCACATATTGTAAACAAAATTATCGTTGAGCGATAAAAGAATTAATGACAGACGATTTTAATATTACGGTCAACCAATCAAAAACTCAAAATTTTAAAGAAGAGAACTGGAATTTTAAAGAAGACGATAATTAAAAAGAAATGAAGTGAATTGATTTGAAATATACGAATTCGGCAATAATTTAACAAGAAAGATCAATCATGCATAAGCATTGATTATGAAACACTTTCCAACTGAAATGTAATTTCATTTAAAAATTTCTAAAATGTGATTCATTCAGTGGTAATATCTTTTACATTATCACAGTACTACAGTAATTTATTATACTTAAATATTTAAAACTGTATCGAAATATAAATCATCTGATTCTTTATGCAAAATCAATGAATATTTCATTCATATAACTTGTATTCCAGACTCCAGAGCTAAATAATTTTGTGTGAAAAAAATTCAGCAATTCTTATGTAATTCATCTTACAATCGCTTGAGATATTTGCATTCTGCATATGTTAAAATTAGGCTTCCTTGAAGAAATAATAAAAGTTTAGGGATCATTTAAAATCACAACTATTGTAATTGCATAGGCACGGAATTTAGATACACAGATAATACACAGATAATATATATGTGTATGTGTATATACTCAAAGTATTGGAATCGTGCCGAAGATCGGAACTCGAATTTTCAAAGGATCTACACGTTTTGGGACTTCTAGAACACGAAAAAACTACTTTTAGGAAGACGTCTGTGTGTGTAAGGGTGTATCTGTGTATGTTTCTGTGTGTCTGTGTGGATATTACATCCACTCTAATTGAAAAACTAATGGACCAAATTTCATACAATTTGGTAGGTATGTTTTTTATGGGAAATCCTGATGTTCATTAGATTATAGTACGATTCGTAATAAAAGAATCTGCCTTCTTTGCGAAATGGCCGCAGAAATTGCCTTTATCCACTCTAGCTAAAAACTAATGAACCAAATTTAACAAAATTTGGAGTATAATATTTCAATAACCTACAAGTGATTTATATACCAAATTTAACAAAATTTTGTATATAAATCATTTGTAGGTTATTCTACTACGATTCGGGAAAAAGGAACGGGCTATTTTTGCGAAATGGCCAGCAAAAATCGTTATATATAAAAATAAAAGACTACGTGTGCTCAATTACATCAATTAAATTCCTATTTTATATGTGATTTTTGACACCAAAAAGAATAAGACTAACCCCATTACTCTAGGACTAGCCGTTCTTGAGATATTCTAGTTTTTTCGCGTTTTCGCTACGCCACCTTTGACAATAAGTCCAGCTATCAAATGAGAACCAAATTTAAGTTTAACGTGTAAATTCAATGTCATTTAAAATACTTATGTTGTGCAGATAAACTCAAATTATCATTAAATAAATAAAGAGAACGAATATGAGTCTGCAGAGAAAGACATGTGCTGTCCACATCAGAATTTTTAACAATATTACACCAATGATTTATAGAAGTGAACGGGGATTATTTTCAGGCCATTTCGAAAAAAATGTATGATCTATATTTAAAGATCCATCAAATTTTTGTCGAATAAAATGTTCAACAAATTTAAGCTGTGTACCAAATTTTAACTCTCTAGGACGTAGGAAAGTGCATTTAAAATGCCATCAATTAAATTTATCAAGAAGAGTTATATAAAATTTAAAAAAAATGAAAAATTGTTATCTACCAAATTTATTTTAAAATATGAAGCCACTCCCATATGCAAAACGTTTAAACAAAGGGAGAGATATTTATTATATAATATCTCTCTCTTTTCTTTCTGGAAGATATCCCAAAGTCAGAATTTAATTGAATTTGTTTTTTTCCCTATATAAAATAATTTTTTTAATTAAAAAACTACTTAACATATTTTACTGAATTTTTTTTTTATATATTCTATGGGATAATGTGAATATTTCCTAAAAATTTCGAAGCAATTCGCGAATTTTAAATTTACTTAAAAAATGTTTGAAAAATTAGGTCCCATAGGGTTCAATGTATTTCATTTTTTCAACCCGGGTTCAATAAAAAACTAATTGGGTGATATTATTTATTTATATTCCCATAGGTCCTACAAACCGTCTGAACAACATACAAAATTTCATTTTGATAAACTCATTTTTACGGCAGTTATCGTGCTAACGGACAGACAGACAGACAGACAGACAGACAGACAGAATGAACAAAGTCATAAACACTTTTCAACTTTGTTGTAAAGTGTTAAAAATGAACGATTCTGAAATATTTAAATAGCTGAAAATAATAGAATAAAACTGAAAAATTGCGATAAATTAACGAATTCTTAACCGAGAACAACAAATTTGGAATCAAATTAAAGGGAATAAAAAGGGCAATAAATCGAATTGCAAATTAGCCAACTTAAATACATTTAAATTCCTAAAAACTAAAAAGAACGAACTTTCGCCGTTTTTAACACAGTAACTATGGAACAGAACCTATTTGGAACAGAAGAATATCAAAACCAAAACAATTGGAAAAAGGATAACTAAAAAGAGAATGACTATGTAAATAAAACCTTAAAAAGAGGATAATTATGTAAATAAGACCTTGCAAAGAGAATAACTACGTAAATAAGAACCCTAAACACGTTTAGTATAAAAACAAAACTTCTAAAATTATTAAATAGCCTAAAGTAACCCAACACCGTCCGACCTACCAGAAAGGTGTAAGGTAACTATTTGGATGGCTGAGAAGTGCCAACCAATTTAGACAGGAACTCAGTGGGGGAGGCATCCTCAAGGTACCCTCCTTCCCCTACCACCAACCTCTCGGAAGGACTTATGAACCCACATGTTTAATGTTATCGTACTCTGCGTGAACACGGCGGCTGTTTTGGCAGTGGCGGGAATCGAACCCGGGTCTACCGAGTACAATTCTAGCGCGCTAAAAACTGGGCTACAGCGTCCCCGTAATGTGTACATTCATGGTTCTAGTCTTATAAAGGTATTGAGGACTTCCTTAGGATCCTTGTATACTCTAAAATATTGGAAACAGTAGAGACCCTTAAAGAAACTGAACACATTCTGAATGTAAATATTGATTTTAATGAAATTTGCATATTTACAATAAATAATCATAAGCACCAAGTTAAAATCTAATTACTGAATAGTGCTATATTTTACTCATTATTCAGAATATTTATTTTTATTTTGTATCATTTTGTTGTATAAATTAAGTGGTAAGCAAAAGGCGTCTTTGTCTTAATAAAGTTTATATGTCTGTAAGCATCAGTGTATTTTTGTGTAATACATATTTGGAGCCAAGCAATTGAGGACTTATTGAATTATGTCTGATTTGCTGCTCAGCGCTTAACTTTAGAAACGCATTGTATAACAATCCATTAACTGGTAATGTGGATTTTTATTCATAATTAGCACCGTCAATTCAATTATAAAGAAGTGGATGGACTCGTAAATTTAATTATAAAGAAGATAATAAATGATTTAACATTAAATTGCATAAGAATAAAGAAAACCTTATTTGGACCTTCTAAACACAAATGTATTCCTTAAAAGTTCTAGTTTTATATTTAAAAACTATAAAAATGGCAAATTTCAAAATATTACAAAAATATACATATACTTCTCAATTAAGAAGGAATACAGCATATAATGAAAAATAAAAATAAATACAAAATATTACTTGCTTCCATAATGTTGCATGTGTTCAAAGAAAATACTTTAATTTAGAGAAAGAAAGGTTTTATATATTTTAGGCAATTTTCACAAAGAGTTGTACAACACTTCATATAAATCGATTTTGGGCCAATTGAAGGAATAGTGGAATAATATTTTTATACAAATCAGAGGACGAAATGTAGGACATTTTCATTTTCGATCTTTCCACAACTTCTCCACATATTTTGCAGCTGTTTCGTGTAATTTGGATGGACATATTTATAATGCAATTAACCCTTTCGACGATCGGCACGCCGCCCACGTGCCAGCTGCGAACTTGCATTCAAGGACGAACGGCACGCACTCGGGCCGGAGGAAATTTTACCCTACAGGACGACTGGCACGTATTGGTGTTTCTACGTGGAACGTTTTAATTTGAATGTATTTGTCTACTAGATGGCGTTAAATGCCCGTGGAAACAACTTATATTTTGTTAACCGTGGAATAACTTATATAATGTATTTTGTAGATGTTTGACCTTGGCACAAGGAGAATCCAATGAATTATTTCTCTATTTGGAGGGCTGAAACATGGTTCTGTAGTGTAAGCAGACAGCACACTTCTCGCAGCATAAACAATTTTATAATTGAGTTCCGGGTCTCGTTCTGATTTTGTCTTTTATTGATTTCGTTGTTGAATTAGAGGAATATAAGAGAGTATTTTTTTTTTGAGTGGGTGGGGGAGGGGGGTGGGTAAAGGAATGTGCGGCAATGAAATGATTAGGTTATTTATGTTCTCATGGAAAGGAAGGCTGGGATTTCGTTAATATATCCCATCGAAAAGGTCCAGATATGGAATAAAAATATATAAATCGTCAGAATCGGAATGAGGCCATAAATGGAATTTCCTTGTGCATACTGGAAAGGACACGGGATTATCAAGCTCTGATGGTGGGTATGGAGAACGCGTTGTGAAAGCATTTCTAAGTGAACTTTTAGGAAAAGGATATACTTTGTATTTGGATAAATTTTTTGCCTCTCCTGTACTTGCAAAGTATTTGTTGTCTAAGAATACGCATGTATATGGTACAGTTTTAAAAAATCGGAAGGACATGCCAAAGAATTATCCATCTGTACCTAAAACATATATACACTAAAATTTTTAATATTTTGATAAAAGAAAAATTATATAAAAATATACATCAAATAGAAAATAAGTATTTCCTTTCTTCCTGAAAAAAGTAGAATGCTGCGTTGAACGGGGGATTTTTAGTGAATTTTTTTCAAGAGTTAGGCTTAGCGCAAAAAAATAGCCGTCTTTTGGACACATTTCGGAAACGAAGCGCTTCGTCCTTTGGGCCACGGTAGTTTTGGAATGCCGCCGTCCCGAAAGGGTTAACGGGACACTGACGATATCAGTTATGAAAAAAATATCACTATACAGTTAAAGGTTAAAAAAATAACTAGATAGCAAACTAAACAAAGAAATGAGCCTAAATATTAAGGAAACTATTTTAAAAAGCTCTGAATTATTTTTATCAAATTCTCTAAAAAAATAACTCTTGCATAAAATGTGAAAACATCGATTGCAATAACGGGTCCAAGGGGCCCAATCATAGTAGTTAGTGATGTATATCAGTAAGTTAGTAATATGAAATTAATTAACAATACTTAGAACTCTTAGTGTAATAGAACATCCTATAAGAAACCAATTATTTCAAAACATATAAAATGACGTAACTAATATATTCAAGTCCCTCGGATTCACAATTCACACAACTCATTGCCATAAGATCTCGATATGAGATTTACTAATTACTGGTCATAGGCGTGGATTTATATAAACGTCAAGAAATTTTACATGACAAATATATACAATACATAAAACATATATAATACACAATAATGAAGAACTTCGAAATATACATTATATAACAACATTATACACTCACGAACAATGGAAGTTGCGCACCAAGAAGAAAACATGGTAAAATCCGCGAAATGATGTAAATAGCTAGACGGCGGGCTGGTATGCAAATGATCCCAGTCTGGTGTGATTGAGCATGACCGTACATCCGTGAGTGACGCTGCAAACATGAGCCAGCGGCCTTATAAACGGGATAAATACGGGACTTATAAAGCTTCGGCCGATGAAAGCACGAGTACGCAGTGAAAAGAATGGTGGGTAGACGCCAGAAACGTCGATATACGCAACTGATGGACTTCGAGGGAAGCCTGATCACCAGACTGAAAACCGCATGGTGGTCAGCGCGCTGGATAGCCCGTCAAGTTGATCTTTCGGACAATACCGTCCGACGGTGTTGAGAGCCCTGATAATGGGACGCCACCCAGACATGGAGGACCGACTCTGAGCGGACCAGGCAAAACACGAGTAGAGATGATCGAATGATCATGCGGCAGGCACGTATAGAGACCCGATCCGCGATACAGGCACGCGTAGCGGATCCTGTGTGCCCACGAACCATACCTAGACGCCTGAAGGAAGCAAATCTACGATCCTAGAGTCAATTATGTGTGATGCCTTTAACACGGGAACATCGACGGCTCCGGTTGCAGTGGCGCCGGACCAGAGCAATGTGGAACGCCACAGATTGGCTATGTGCGGTGTTTAGCGATGAGTGCCGCTTCGTTTAGGGGACCGATGATTAACGTGTCCGGATGTGGAGGTCCCCTGCACAACGCCACAATCCCAACCTCGTTATCGAGCACCACACCAGACCCACTGCAGGCATAATGGGCTGGGAAGCCATAGCTATGACAGTCGATCCGCTCTAGTAGTGGTACCTGGAACATTGACGAGCCAGCGGTACGTGGATGGCATTCTACTGCCCCATGTGCTTCCATTCGATGCTGGGATACCAGGTGCTCAATTCCAGCATGATAATACCCGACCACGCACGGCTCGAGTCGCCCAGGCCTGCCTGAGTCATGTCCAGATATTTCCATGGCCTGCCCTCTCCTCAGATCTTTCCCCTATCGAGCATGTGTGGGACCAGTTAAAACGCTAGCTGTCTCGTTGCCGCAATCTTCGAGATTTGGAAAGTAACGTCCAACATGTGTAGACTCGTCTGCTGCAGAACAACATCAGATATCAATTTCGACTCCATGTCGGATCATATTGCTGCTTGTATCGCTGCACGAGGCGATGCAACGCGATATTGAGGATGACAGGACTGTGTACCACAACTCCCTCTGTACGTGTTCTGCTACGCTGTTTTTGTGATCATGTATATCATTCATCTATATCCTTCCATCAATAAAATTTCAGGTCCATCCTATGCTTCCTTTTTGGTGCGCAACTTTCATTGTCCGTGAGAACATTAATAATAACGGGAAAAATAATATATTATATTTTACGGCTGCAAAATCCAATATTTAAATTTCTCCTGAACAATATTGCCATATACTCAAAATAGATAACAATATTATAGATAAGAATCATTATAGACATTTAAAATAATATTTAATAAAATTGCTAACTATGTTCTATAATATCAATATGTTGATAAATAAAATTACTATTAACACTTGCATTGTGGAGCAGAAAATGTTTTCATTTTCTTCATCAGCAAAGTCGTATATATATCATTAATATTAAATTAATTTGTTTATATGTTTTAATCCATTTACCCACAATATTAATATATGGCTTATTAAAGTGAAATTTATTTGCTTAATGAGCAAACAAAAATGTAATGGATTCGGACTTCGAACCCACTAAAACCCCTAAATAATGTATATAAACAAAACAGCTTACGAGAATACATTAATAGTGCAGATGCATAAAAAGTTGAAGTTACTGATAACCATCAGAAAATCCACCTCAAAAAACTTCTCCAAAGCACTTTCTTTATTTAATTGTTGTTTTTTCTACACTAAAATGTGGAGCTCGTTTCCCTTTGAACAATATCATGCCAGTTAATGTATAAATCCCCTCTATTGTAAAGGAGGCTTTTACTTTGCAGGAGTTGCTTAATACAGTAAATTAAACAATTTTAAAATTCAGACACATGTCTTTAATTTTTCAAAATAAAGTTTATTTTCAAAATATTTAAAAGTTTTACTCGTAAATAGCCCGGATATGTATCAATTGTGTATATGGCCACGCCTACATTTTCCACTCTCATTTTTAGAATTCGGAGTCAACTTGCCATTGAAAGAGTGTTTATAAAAATAAAAGAGTTATAAAAGAGGCGGATGAATTATAAACGTTGATTTCATTCCATATCATTATTTTTGAAAGTCACCATGGAAAAGTATAGAAACTGAATTAAATTTACAGTGTAAATTTCATATTGGTACAAATTCTTCCATTTCAAGACTAATTACTATTTTATTTTCATAGCCCTAAAAGCCATAGGTACTTTTTTAATGTGTCCATTTGGACGAATTTCAGTTAATCAGAAAACGGATAAAATTATTCTATTGCTCTACACACTATGAGATTGCAAAAATTGATAAGTGAAATATTTTGTGTATCGTACATGAATATCGATAATATTTTTAAAGTACATTCTATAAAATAAAGAATTTCGCTCTGTAGCTAACGTACTTCTAAACTAATAACTATCTAGAAAGATGCGCCGAATAAGGTCGCAACAAATTGAAATACGCAGAACAAATTAATGTTGTCTAACTTTCCCCACTAGCGCCTCCAGACAGCTTTAGCTGGTTATGCAAAAATCTGCTCGCCGCCGTGGTACAAAAATGAATTAGGTAAGGTTACTTAAAATCAAGCCAAGAAATATTTCTCAATGGCTATCGCGACAGCCGTGGCTGACAATGCGAACAACGCAAACAGCTATGGCTGCGATAGTTCTGATTTTAAACTTCGACGCTTTCTAGCTATGGCCGGCGTAAGAAATTTTATAAGCCACGGAAACAACTCGTCTTTAAATACAATAATTTAATGACATTTAGTTAATCCAAGTATTCTAAAGTTATTCAACTTCATCAATTAAATTTAAATAAAATTAAATCAAATAATTTTAAAATATCAGTGAATAAAAGGCAGCATAGTTCAGAGAAATAAAACAAATATTGAAGGAAGACAACCAGTTTCAGAAGCTATATGGGTTACCTCCATCAACTAAATTCACATAATGTTCGATCCAACAACTGAAAAATATTAAATGAATTATTTCTTTTTTTCCCAAGGACTACAGGACAGTCACGCTTATGTACTTTTTGAATTCGGCTGTCTTGAGTTAATGCATAGCAATTTTTTTAATGCCATTAAATTCCATAATATAATTCAGGGGATCTTAAAAAGTAATTTCCTAACACCCTAATTACTTTCCGTACACCATAATTAGTCTATTAATGGTAAGTGCTGTGTTCAAAGTTTTTTCGAAAAATAATTTCTCAGTCTTTAGTGTTTAGATGGAAATTTTCTGATTATATTTTCGGTCGCTAAGAAACCGTTTTGTGTAAAAATCGCTCAAAATCGTACTAAAACAAGAAATAAATAAAAAAATAAATCGAATTAAAAAAATATCTCGTCAAGGCGTATCGTACCTGTACCTAATGTCCTTGTCGTACAACGTTTAGCTACAGACGACACAGATGGACAGGTATATATATATATATTCATTTATTCTTATAGATTTGTCATTACATGATTAGGCACTGGAAACCGGAGAGTTTCCTGAACTTGAGACACTGAGATCTATCGTCAACTAACTCAACAATAGGGCAAAAAGAAAATAAAAAAATGTCATATATCGGCTTTTATGTATTTCAAGTAGTACCGCGTGCAAAGAAATCTGCGTACTCAACAAAAATGATCATTGGTTGTCAATTACTATTTTTGTATGGTAAAGAGCAAAAGCTATTAAATTTCAGGAATACTTTTTAAATGGTGGTTCTTTAAATGATGGTCGTCCATTGTGACTGCTGTACACCTTATGAGTGAGCTAGATGGCCTGGGTAATAAAAAAAATTGGTTCTCAAGAGTTATTTTACTGTTCTCAGAAGAGCAGTAAATTTAATCTGGTGTTGTAAACCCCTATTCTATATATTGGGCTTTTAGAACAAATTACTCATCGTTGTCCGGGTTCTAAATAAGCACCTGCAAATGAAATAATATATTTACGGATAACACCACTCAATTTCAAATCGCCGCTTCAAACCGTACATATCAGACCGTGGAAATTTCCAAATCAATTTTTGGCAATGTTTGTCCTTTCGTTTCAATCAAGATCCCAACTCATGTATTTCGCAACCGTGGAAAAAATTAGGTACAGAAAAAAAAAATTTCTGTAACAGTGAAGGTGTAACTTAAACCGCATCGAGAGTTTCAAAACATGTTTTGACGGCATACACAAGGAAATCCACCGAGAGTTCAACAGAACATTATTAACGGAATCTACAATATAAGCAATTATACGTTATCTTGGAAAATCGAAAAAGTAAAGCAATGCTGTTATTAAAAAAAAATGTTAGAATGGAAAGATATATCAAACTATGAAATTGTACTGAACTTTATTTTTTGATGGGACGAAATAAGTATGAGATAACCTAAAGAATTCCATTTTCGATGTATTTAAGAATACACAAATAAATATAAAATAATTCTTTATAAATTTGGTTCAAAGATCATTGGAATGAAAATTCCGTTCTTTCATTTTTCCGATGATTTAAAGATGAAAACTCTTCGATGAAATTTATGATCGCTAAAGAACAAACACATTTGTGTGAAAAACGATCAAAATCGGCTAAAAAATAAAGTAGCAAAAAACACCCCAACTAATTCGAATTTTAAATAAAAACTCGCCGAGGAATTTTATACCCGAAGCTCAGCCAATCTAGTACCGAATTTCGTGGTTGTACATAGCTTAGATTTTCCGACTATTGATGAAACACAGACAGACAATCATCTTCTTCTATTGTGCAATAAGAAGATAAAAAAATATATAGTTATATTAAAATGTTTCACAATAAAATTTATTTCATCATTTTGTTCACACAGCCACGTTCAATCAATGCAGCGGAACTTTGCAACCCACTCAAAAGAAAATCAATCGGGATGCAGAATCCAGAAACACCTCATTTATAACTCAATGAGCCTAATTATACACACTCTCTATTTAATTAAACGGTGAATGCATTTTCCGGGGAGAAGTTTGGCATTTACCGCATACGTGGACAATATGCATATTGATTATCATATGTGCACAGCTATTTTAGTTGAATCAGGTATTCTTATGTCAAGTTTAAGAATTCAATAGCATTGTGATTAAGGATAGACAATTACGAAAAATGTATATTAAAAGTTCATTAAACGTTTTGAATGTTCTATCCGACATAAACTAATTACACTGGTAAAAGCAGATTTTTGTACATGAAACATTTATAGTGTTTCTAACGTAACTTTTTATGTTGAATTCAAATATGCAATCATAAATTTTCCATCACCCACAGATCTGGTACAATGAGATTTTTTATTATTGCTTTGTCGGAAATGTATATATTTTTCCGGTGATAACAAATGTAAGTATAACAATATTTTAACTAATTTCTAACATAGAGTAACCACAAAAAATCATGGCACGAGCTGTATGTGCTCCGAAAACCGGAAGTGAATAAACAGGTGGCCAATACTGCACATTCAGGACTTACCTGTACCATATGATCCTACACATATTCTAGTAGAAGCTGAATCGGAATATGATTCAGCTAGAGAAGTTGGAAATGGAGAGCAAGATGACCCTGCGTTTGAAGCAAGTACTTCTTCATGTGCACCCCATCTTTTAGCTCAAGGTAAATTAAACGACTTTGTTCGGTATTTGAAATTGAAAAAAAAATAAGAAAACAGTCCGGGCTCTTGGGTTCTAGACTGAAAGGCTTGAATCTCATGCATTTTGACACAAAAGTGTGTTTTTGTCGCAACCGACAGGAAGAGTTACAAGACTTCTATTTAGCTGGAATGAATTAGTCCATTTCTACAATATTTGAGCTGTGATGAGTGTCTTTAATCATGAGGCAACAACAGAGCGGAGCCTGTTCATTGATTCTTCGAGACGTAATTTGAAGGCGGTCCTTTTGCACAATGCGAATCATTTTCATTATGTGCCTTTAGTTTATGCAATTGACATAAAAGTATGCATATCTTGTTGGAAAAAATTCGGTATGATAAGTATTGTTGGACCAAATGTTACGATTTAAAGGGTTGTTAATGGGATTGCAGCTCAGCTACACAAAATTTTGTTGTTTCTTGTAGGAATGGGATAGCACGGACAAAAATATCATTACATCAAGAAAGGTTGGCCAAAGCGTAGAACACTTATTCTTGAACAGCCACATGTTGTATGGCTCCTACTCGTCAATTACTTTATTCTTTTACCTCCTTGTGAATGCAATGGATAAAAATAGTGATGGGTTTTTTTTGTCTGAAAGAAAACATTCCTCGTGTACGTGATGCTAAAATCAAGGAAGAAATTTTTGTGGGCCCCCATTTAGAACCTTTGATTGCAGATGAAAAATTTGTAATTCTGCTACGCCAAGTAGAGAAACCAGCGTGGTTAACTCATTTAAAATTATTGTGCAATTTTTTTTACATTTTATAGCCCCGAACTACAGTGATATTCTCGGTGAAATTTTAGAATCATACGAAAATATGATCTGTAATATGTCCCTGAAAACCTCTTTCTTTGCATTCCACCTAGATTTCTTTCTTGAGACTTTAGGTGCTGTCAGTGTTGAACATGGGGAGCATTTTTACCAAGGCATCTCTGCCATGGAAAAGAAGTACCAGTGACAATGAGGTGCAAAAATGCTTTGTGATTGCTGTTGGACGCTGAAGAGGAATATTTCAGTCGCCAAAACACAGAAAAAAAAACCAACAACTGGTACATTTTGGATAAGTTTAATAGTGTCCTGAATGTATGTAAATATACACATTTCTTCCATACTTAAAAGGGGTATTACAACAAAATTATAGGTGGAGAAAAACTACCCACAATCATTAATTCAACGTGCACAATTCTATTAGGATCAGGCGTTTTTCCTCGTGTGACAAGGAAAAAGTTTAATTTTGTTTATAAGTGTTGTAAACAAGAACTTTATAAAAGAACATTTACAGGGGTACGTAGGGTATACACTGTATTTTCGACTGAATTATGAAGCACTTTTATACTTTTTTTCACACTTATTTTGTTCAGTCTTGCGAATATTCGTAAAACCTAAATTGAGTTCCAGAAATGAAATACGAAACCTTTAGTGCCCCCTCCTCAATTTTCTCCAAAATTCGATGCTGTCTCCAGTCATCATCTAAGCTCCAACAGCCATCCCTTAGAGATATATGTTTTAAGAATATTTTAAACCGGAAGTGATAAACTGGAATTGAAAATCCTTAATAAACTTCCCATTCTCCTTCAGAATTTGTTGTTGAATCCTGTAGAGTCATCATCTAGACCAGTAATGGCGAAACTATGTCCGCGTATCAATGATGGTACGCAAGAAAGTTTTGGTGTTAAGTTGACGATCTAAATATGAAATATTTTTAATCCCCTATAATTTAGTTAGTATTTAAAAATGTTAGGAATATAATTAATTTTGCATTTCAATAAACTGACCAATATAAACAGTTTTTAAAATCCACATATCACCGGTCTGCTCTATACTACAACAATGCAGCACGGAAAGCATTACTTCAATTTCAGTAATGTGGTGTTCGATTCCTATGTCCATCTTCTTTTTTACATGGTTTTATTTATTATGGTTTATTTTTAGTAAGGTATGATAACAGCTCTGCCTAATATGGTCAGTTTGAATAAAAACAAGAAAAAATCGATCAGGCATAAAGCATTGATTATGAAACACCTTCCAACAACTGCAATACAATTTTATTTAAAGATCTTTAAAATGCGATACATTCAGCGGTGATATTTTTAAATTACCAAACTACTACAATAACTTAGTTTACTTATAAACTTCAAACCATAGATGTAAAACTACTTTCTAACTCCATGCTTAAAACTTCATCGAATAAGACAATGGTATAAATCGTTTGCTTCGCTATGTAAAATCAATGAATATTTCATTCATATCACCTCTATTACAGACTTCAGAGTTACATAATTTTGCGTTAAAAAATTCAGCAATTCTTATCCAACTAATCTTACAGATTGATTTATTTACATTCTGCATATATTAAGATTAGGCTTCGTTGTAGAAATAATCAAAGTTTGGTGATTATTTAAATTAAAAAATATTGTAATTACGCTGGCGCATGATACAGATGCACAGAAAATACTCAAAAATAAAGCGGTTTTAGGATGGATACAACACTAAATATAAATTTAAAAGATCGTTAAAAATCATGATTTTGACACTGGGAAATAAGGTAGATGGCATATTTTATTTTGAAGTGGGTCACGTGATCTCTTCATATAACATGAGAATACTTATTTTAAACTTTATTTAAAAAACTACCGAACACATTTTGCTCAAATTTTTTTATTATAAAAATAAAAAATAAAGCGGTTTTAGGACTGATACAACACTAAATATAAATTAAAAAGAACTTTAAAAATCACAAATTTGACACAAGATGGATGGCATATTTTATTTTGAAGTGGGTCACGTGATCTCTTCATATAATGTGGGTGTAATTATTATTTTAATTTTTATTTAAAAAATACCGCAAATATTTTGCTCAATTTTTTTTATATAATTTAGGAGATAATTTGAATATGTCCTAAAATTTTCAAGGCAATTTGCAAATTTTAACGTCGCTTAAAAATTTTTGAAAAATTAGGTCCCATAGGGTACAATGTATTTCATTTTTTCAACGCGGTTTCAATCCAAAACTAATTGTGTGATTTTATTCATTTGCATTCCCATAGGTCCTACAGACCGTCTAAACAACGTACTAAAATTTCATTTTATTAAAGCTATTTTTACAGCAGTTATCATGCGAATGAACAGACAGATAGAATGATCAAAGTCAGAAACACTTTCCAACTATGGTGGAAAGTATTAAAAATTGTCATCAAAGTCAAGCAATATAAAACAATTATAGATGTTAAATTAATCTCAAAATAAATGTTTGTCACAGATTTGAGCTTGCATTCAAATGAATTACATGTTAAAAAGAAAGGTGTTAATTACGTAATTGCTGTAATGCATGATTTAATTACAAGTATTTATTCGTAACGTCTAAACATAAACATATTTTTTACTCTCATGTAAAACCAGAGCAATTTAAACTGACATAAGAGTTTTCGGCAGTTTCTGATTTGATAATCAATGAGTTTGCTTCAAGATTATACATTTCAGGTACAAACTTGAAATTTTCTTTAATATCCGAATACAACTTCGACACACTAACTCAGATTGGAGATTTTCAAGTGGATTGCGAAAGATTAGAAAATGTTGTTAATATATTTTTAATTCTGTCCTACATGGAAGCAACAATTACTGGCTTGAGAACTATCAGGACAGCAATGGGAATGCATGAATTACAGGGTGTAATTAAGAAGAATACCGGAAAAGGAATAATGACAACTTTGTGGTTCCAGAAAAACGCTAACAATAGTTGTCAGTTCGTTTCAATGTATCAAATAGCTGTTTTCTCAAAAGTATATAATAAAATTAATGTAAGAAATTCGCTGACAGATGAATCAAGTTCAACGTGCTGGAGTGATAAAATATGAACCCAATATAAACATTTGGTATTCAATGTGCAGCAGTAAAAATTTCATTAACTTTCAATTGTTATTGATTTTTTGTGTAAAATATGTTATTAGTGCATATGTGTGAAACTGTGTTAATTTTCTTCCAATTTCTAAAGATTTGTTATAATTTGGGCTAATATTTTATTAAATAACTGACTTCAGAATCTTAATTTTTCGGCATAGCTGCAACATAAGAAATATTGTTTTTAGACACTTGACACTGGAACATAAAAAGGTTCACCATCGATGGATCTATAGCACATTAGGAGAAAAATATGTTGCAAGGAAAATATAATATTGTTAATCTGAAGTTACTTTTCCATTTAAAAAGGTTCCTTTTCCATAAAAAGGTTACTTTTCCATTTAAAAAGGTTCACAATCGATGGATCTACAGCACATTAGGAGAAAAATATGTTGCAAGGAAAATATAATATTGTTACTCTGAAGTTACTTTTCCATTTAAAAAGGTTCCATTTCCATAAAAAGGTTACTTTTCCATTTAAAAAGGTTCACCATCGATGGATCTATAGCACATTAGGAGAAAAATATGTTGCAAGGAAAATATAATATTGTTAATCTGAAGTTACTTTTCCATTTAAAAAGGTTCCTTTTCCATAAAAAGGTTACTTTTCCATTTAAAAAGGTTCACCATCGATGGATCTATAGCACATTAGGATAAAAATATGTTGCAAGGAAAATATAATATTGTTAATCTGAAGTTACTTTTCCATTTAAAAAGGTTCCTTTTCCATAAAAAGGTTAGTTTTCCATTTAAAAAGGTTCACCATCGATGGATCTATAGCACATTAGGAGAAAAATATGTTGCAAGGAAAATATAATATTGTTAATCTGAAGTTACTTTTCCATTTAAAAAGGTTCCTTTTCTGTAAAAAGGTTAGTTTTCCATTTAAAAATGTTCACCATCGATGGATCTATAGCACATTAGGAGAAAAATATGTTGCAAGGAAAATATAATATTGTTAATCTGAAGTTACTTTTCCATTTAAAAAAGGTTCCTTTTCCATAAAAAGGTTACTTTTCCATTTAAAAAGGTTCACCATCGATGGATCTATAGCACATTAGGAGAAAAACATGTTGCAAGGAAAATATAATATTGTTAATCTGAAGTTACTTTTCCATTTAAAAAGGTTCCTCTTCCATAAAAAGGATACTTTTCCATTTAAAAAGGTTCACCATCGATGGATCTATAGCACATTAGGAGAAAAATATGTTGCAAGGAAAATGTAATATTGTTAATCTGAAGATACTTTTCCATTTAAAAAGGTTCCTTTTCCATAAAAAGGTTAGTTTTCCATTTAAAAAGTTCTCCATCGATGGATCTATAGCACATTAGGAGAAAAATATGTTGTAAGGAAAATATAATATTGTTAGTCTGAAGTTACTTTTCCATTTAAAAAAGGTTCCTTTTCCATAAAAAGGTTACTTTTCCATTTAAAAAGGTTCACCATCGATGGATCTATAGCACATTAGGAGAAAAACATGTTGCAAGGAAAATATAATATTGTTAATCTGAAGTTACTTTTCCATATAAAAAGGTTCCTTTTCCATAAAAAGGTTACTTTTCCATTTAAAAAGGTTCACCATCGATGGATCTATAGCACATTAGGAGAAAAATATGTTGCAAGGAAAATATAATATTGTTAATCTGAAGTTACTTTTCCATTTAAAAAGGTTCCTTTTCCATAAAAAGGATACTTTTCCATTTAAAAAGGTTCACCATCGATGGATCTATAGCACATTAGGAGAAAAATATGTTGCAAGGAAAATGTAATATTGTTAATCTGAAGATACTTTTCCATTTAAAAAGGTTCCTTTTCCATAAAAAGGTTAGTTTTCCATTTAAAAAGTTCTCCATCGATGGATCTATAGCACATTAGGAGAAAAATATGTTGTAAGGAAAATATAATATTGTTAGTCTGAAGTTACTTTTCCATTTAAAAAAGGTTCCTTTTCCATAAAAAGGTTACTTTTCCATTTAAAAAGGTTCACCATCGATGGATCTATAGCACATTAGGAGAAAAACATGTTGCAAGGAAAATATAATATTGTTAATCTGAAGTTACTTTTCCATATAAAAAGGTTCCTTTTCCATAAAAAGGTTACTTTTCCATTTAAAAAGGTTCACCATCGATGGATCTATAGCACATTAGGAGAAAAATATGTTGCAAGGAAAATATAATATTGTTAATCTGAAGTTACTTTTCCATTTAAAAAGGTTCCTTTTCCATAAAAAGGTTACTTTTCCATTTAAAAAGGTTCACCATCGATGGATCTATAGCACATTAGGATAAAAATATGTTGCAAGGAAAATATAATATTGTTAATCTGAAGTTACTTTTCCATTTAAAAAGGTTCCTTTTCCATAAAAAGGTTAGTTTTCCATTTAAAAAGGTTCACCATCGATGGATCTATAGCACATTAGGAGAAAAATATGTTGCAAGGAAAATATAATATTGTTAATCTGAAGTTACTTTTCCATTTAAAAAGGTTCCTTTTCTGTAAAAAGGTTAGTTTTCCATTTAAAAATGTTCACCATCGATGGATCTATAGCACATTAGGAGAAAAATATGTTGCAAGGAAAATATAATATTGTTAATCTGAAGTTACTTTTCCATTTAAAAAAGGTTCCTTTTCCATAAAAAGGTTACTTTTCCATTTAAAAAGGTTCACCATCGATGGATCTATAGCACATTAGGAGAAAAACATGTTGCAAGGAAAATATAATATTGTTAATCTGAAGTTACTTTTCCATTTAAAAAGGTTCCTCTTCCATAAAAAGGATACTTTTCCATTTAAAAAGGTTCACCATCGATGGATCTATAGCACATTAGGAGAAAAATATGTTGCAAGGAAAATGTAATATTGTTAATCTGAAGATACTTTTCCATTTAAAAAGGTTCCTTTTCCATAAAAAGGTTAGTTTTCCATTTAAAAAGTTCTCCATCGATGGATCTATAGCACATTAGGAGAAAAATATGTTGTAAGGAAAATATAATATTGTTAGTCTGAAGTTACTTTTCCATTTAAAAAAGGTTCCTTTTCCATAAAAAGGTTACTTTTCCATTTAAAAAGGTTCACCATCGATGGATCTATAGCACATTAGGAGAAAAACATGTTGCAAGGAAAATATAATATTGTTAATCTGAAGTTACTTTTCCATATAAAAAGGTTCCTTTTCCATAAAAAGGTTACTTTTCCATTTAAAAAGGTTCACCATCGATGGATCTATAGCACATTAGGAGAAAAATATGTTGCAAGGAAAATATAATATTGTTAATCTGAAGTTACTTTTCCATTTAAAAAAGGTTCCTTTTCCATAAAAAGGTTACTTTTCCATTTAAAAAGGTTCACCATCGATGGATCTATAGCACATTAGGAGAAAAACATGTTGCAAGGAAAATATAATACTGTTAATCTGAAGTTACTTTTCCATTTAAAAAGGTTCCTTTTCCATAAAAAGGTTACTTTTCCATTTAAAAAAGTTCACCATCGATGGATCTATAGCACATTAGGACAAAAATATGTTGCAAGGAAAATATAATATTGTTAATCTGAAGTTACTTTTCCATTTATAAAGGTTCTTTTTCCATAAAAAGGTTACTTTTCCATTTAAAAAGGTTCAGCATCGATGGATCTATAGCACATTAGGAGAAAAATATGTTGCAAGGAAAATATATTATTGTTAATCTGAAGGTACTTTTCCATTTAAAAAAGGTTATTTTTCCATAAAAGGTTACTTTTCCATTTAAAAAGGTTCACCATCGATGGATCTATAGCACATTAGGAGAAAAATATGTTGCTAGGAAAATATAATATTGCTAATCTGAAGTTACTTTTCCATTTAAAAAGGTTCTTTTTCCATAAAAAGGATACTTTTCCATTTAAAAAGGTTCACCATCGATGGATCTATAGCACATTAGGAGAAAAATATGCTGCAAGGAAAATATAATATTGTTAATCTGAAGTTACTTTTCCATTTAAAAAGGTTCCTTTTCCATAAAAAGGTTTCTTTTCCATTTAAAAAAGTTCACCATCGATGGATCTATAGCACATTAGGAGAAAAATATAATATTGTTAATCTGAAGTTACTTTTCCATTTAAAAAGATTCTTTTTCCATAAAAAGGATACTTTTCTATTTAAAAAGGTTCACCATCGATGGATCTATAGCGCATTAGGAGAAAAATATGTTGTAAGGTAAATATAATATTGTTAATCTGAAGTTACTTTTCCATTACTAGAAGTAAAAATCATAGAATGTTACTTTTACCCCTTCCGGAATTTGATGCTAAATTCATATCTAAGCTCTATATTTATCAAATTAGGAGAAATAGGTATGCCACTAAAAATGTTTGAACCGAATGGTGGAAAAAAATGGAAATGATCATTCTTAGTGAACTAGCCAACCCCAGAATCTGATACTAAAACCATATCAGTTATCCTCTAAGTTTCATCAATAGTCAAACTTGGGAAATAAATGTCTCAAGAAAAATGAAAACGTTTTCATCGAAAGTGGAAATCCTTAGCGAATCCCTCGTTCTACAGCTAAGTACAGGGTGTCCAGAATTAAAGTACAGGTGTTTAGAGCCCGATAGTGAAAAAACTGTTAGGCCAAACTCCACCCAATTTGCAGTAAATGCTATTTAGACCATTGGGTTATGATTTAAAAATAGTTCGGATTTTTACCACCGCGGGCCAAAGTGGCTCTGTAAGGTCCATTTTTGGAGTGAAATAGGCAAAGGAAGTACTGAAAGTTAGCATTTTACATGCGTTTCGAAAGGACATCACATTTACATTTTATACGTATTTAGTACATTTTATATTTACATTTGCATCTTACATTTACATACGTATGACATTAATTTTTATATTGGCATCATTTACATGTGTGATTCAATACGTTTTCCTTGCATATGTTCCAAAAAGTGCTTGTAAAATGTTTACTTCCTGTACTTCCTACGCATATTTTACTCCAAAAGGGGATCTTACAGCGTCACTTTGGCCAGCGGTGGCAAAAATCAGAACTATTTTTTTTTTCTTTTAAAAATCTAAACCCTATGGTTTAAATAGTATTTACTGCAAATTTGGTTGAGTTTGGACTAACAGTAAATGTAAAAACCATACTTGAGGAAGATAGTTTGTTATTAGAATAATGAGGAACTTTCACGTTTTTATTTCTTATTTATATCGTGTAGTAGAGATAGAGAAAAAATCATAATTGATAGTATATTTTTTTTTAATTTTTGAACTTAGATAGTTAATATAAAAATGTTGTTTAAACTCGCACTTAGCAATCCGGCGCGAAAACGCTGTTTCTGTAATGGCCGCTCTTGTGACGTCACTATGCATGTAAACAAAGAACGCAATACACTGTTTACTGTGGATTCCGAGAGGTGCTCACTTGATTTTCAAACAAAATATTTTATTTATCATATTTTTATAATGAGTGAGATTCTAAAACCGACCTACAAGTACTGTTTAGTACCTTGCTGTACAAATACAACGGTTAATTCAGTTGATAAGCTGTTTTTTAATGCTCCAAAAGATCCAATTAAACGAATAGCATGGACTAAACTAAAGCAATAAAAAGGGACGAGCAGAAAAATCCAAAATTATCGAATAAAACATCTCTTTGGTGTTGTGAAGATCATTTTTCGGTAAGTAAACATTTGCTTCTGTTTAAATATTATTTACTTGGATTTATGGCCGCAACCAAAGGTTTGTTTTCGGGGGTTCAAACCCCCCAAAATGAAAAAGTTAACATTGAAAAGGTAAAGATCCGTCAAGATATGAAATGTGGGTTTAACCCCCCTCCCCCCGAAATCAAATCCTGGATACGATCTTGCTTGGATCAATAATAAACTATAAATAATCCTGTGTGTGTGTGTGTGTGTGTGTAAATATCAATTTAAAATTAAAGAATTTTGTGGTCAAGTTAGGGATTGAACAATAAAACATACTCTAGCTTGTATCTCAAAATAATAAGTTTTTAAAAACACAGAATCAAACCTTAAAAATATCTCACAATTTATTAAACAGGGGTGGCACTAGAACCTGCCCGAGGGGTGGGGGAGAGGTGGCAGTAATAAATATATTTAAATGACGCCAGCGTTTTTGGCGCCACCCGTTATTAAGCCAAACCATTTATTGAAATAAACAATGGCACATTAATTTATAATTTTTTTTTATGATATCTATTGTATAAAAAGAAATGTTAAAGTTATATAGTAATTTATAATAATAAATGGCTGTCATTCCTTGGGTAACAAATTAGTTGTGATCATAAGTTGTGCAACCCTCATTTGTGAAATAAAGATATATCTTATCAATATTTATCTTTTATATATATACTACTTTAACTATTATTTGTCAGTATAAATGCATTATATCATCAACTTATGCAGTGTTTATACAGTATTGGTTCTATCAACTTTTGTCCCCATATACAGAACACAAAATCTCAGTGTCCCCCCCCCCTTCATCTGCTAAATAAAATATTCCTTTTTTTGGAGAGGGGGGGAGACGAAAAATTAAATACACTATCTCTTATAATGCTTTTATTCTTCCAATTATATAAAAATAACATTATTTGACATATTACAGAATATTCTATGAATTTTTTTTTAAGTTTCGATAAATCCTTTTAACTTTGTAATGGGAGACGTTAAATCAAACTATAAATGTAACTGTTTTTTTAGAACTGTTTTTTGATTCCTCTCTATATTTCAGTTAAAGGAAGATATGGAGAATTATTGGCAATGGAACCTCACAAATCAGACTATGTCATTCAAATTTGGTTTTTTGTAGTTTGTATTGTATTTAAATTTTTTGAGTATTTCAGGCACGCTTTATTTGTCTTTTCATAATTTCAAACTACAATATAACCTACTATAAAAAGTCAATTATCAGCTTAAAAGCAGAATAGGACATTGTAGTGTGCGACTATTCCCACGTGCAATCAAAATTAAAGTTTTAAATGTAAAAGAATTATTCATGCATTTGAATTAGTTTTAGATTTATTTGTCAATATTAATGAAGATCATACATACCTCTTAGTTTTAACTCCTCGCATTTCTGCTCCAATAAAATTGGGATTCGTTCCCAAAAACGAAAACATACATATAGCGTCAATTTTAGGAAGATTATCGGATTGTCTTTTGACAAATCCCGGATAAATCGACATCTTAAACAAAAATGAAATGGATGGGATATACAATTAATATATACGGTAAAATTACAAAAGATTATAAAATTTACGGCTCAAAAAATGATTTCTAAACTATGAATGCGAAGAAGCGAATTGATCTAGCGTTGTTTTTAAAGCGTAAACACTGATACTTCATGCACAGTGACGTCAGAGCCAATCACGTAGCGTTTCAAGATCAAATGACATCGCGTCATTTTTCGCTTATTTAAACTTTAATTTTTAATTTATTCAAAATGATTTTGATATTTAATGTGACATATTTGAAAATAGTAAGCCTAAAATTACCAGGAAAATATAAAATTGAGCATTTTCCCCACGTGTGCAAATTCCTCATTGTGTTATGATTGTTGAATTGTGATTTAATTTGTAACCAATGGAAACAACTCGACCTGATCACGCTAAACTTAGGCCCACTTGTATTGCTTTGCGACTTTTACGCGTCTTAAAAAAGTGTTGCTTTAAAAACTGGTTGTTACATTAGTGACAGCTAGCGAGCAAAGTATACATATATTTGCCAGTATATGTATATTTTTCGCGTTTCAAATGTTTCAGGTATTAACAAACCAGATTCCAATAATCGTAATGACATATAATTTGACATGTTTATTGTGATACATTTTAAGCCCTTAAATTTTAAACCTTATCGGGCCAGCTTTCCCCGTCTTGGAATTTACTCGTTTTTCAAATCTTCAGAGCCGTAACTAATCTAATTGAGCTGAATATTGGACGTTTTTAATTTTCGTACAACAATGGTTATTCCTATCCGATGCAATAGTGAGACGTATTCAAATAGGAACCAGTTTTGAACCATATCGAGTTAATCCGTCCTGGGTCCGCAAAAGGAATGTACCTCTCTATTGGGAATTACTCGAGAACCGAATCAGATAGAAAGTCCAAAATTGGTATACCATTGATTTTTGTAGTATGCTTTAAATTTTGGGGTGCAAAACCTTATCAGAACGTCTAGGGATTTCCATAAGAATATTTTGTGGAATGACTTAGCGATTCACTCAGGTATACTTCGTGAACTGGCAGCTGGCTCTGGGCATAGGGAGAATTGGGCGTTGCTAAGTTTGCAGGGGAAAATTGCTAAACCTTTCTTATACAAGTTATTATAAATAACAGTATTTGATATAATTATTGCAAGATAAAAAATTCTACCCACCGACACGATTTATTTCTTTTTTCTTCAGTTGCTCTAGCCCGAAGCGTCAACTTGTATCTCTTGCACTTTAATCCGCCTATTAATGTTCAGTACATGCCATTATCCAACGATAAGCAAATCAACTACATTTAGAAATACCATACGGAAAAATCTGATTTGTGGCTCAATAAGGCCAATTACATCCATCTTTCATTTAATTAACGGGTGAATGAATTTTGGAGACGCGTATCCATCTTCCTATTTGCAGTAAATGTGGTGGTGGATATTAGCTGAAGGAAATGCAAATACATTGTATCAGCATTTAATGGCACTTGATTTGATTTAAAAATGATAGAACGGCTAGCAGGTTTTGCCCGGTATCATTTGCAAAATATAGCATCCAATTTTTATAGTAATAATTTCTAAGAGACATTCATAAAGTAATACGTATGGGGCGAAGTTCAACATGAGCAGGTAGAGCGAGTTTATTGTAGAGTAGACAATACAGTTTGAAAATTGTATCAGAATCGGATCAAGAGTCGCGAGAATAGATTAAAAAAACATTTTTAAAAGGACAAGAATAAATTTAAAATTTTTAAATTTAAACGGTGAACATTTTTCGAAGAGAGTTAGGTTTGGTTTTCGGCTAGACTACCTTTGTTATGACAGAAAGAATTCATGTGTACATTTGGAAGATTTTCAACACTGAATTACTGTTAGGATGCTTGCAGCGGAATAGATAACTAAGGTGGACGGTGGACGCCAATTTCTTTTCTGCGGACAATTTTGCCTTTTAGAATTTATGGAAATAATTCCAAACAAGCGGGACAGTCATTCGAAGACCCGTTCGCGGTCGTTTTAGACCTACAACATCTTTTGATGTTTAGTACATCGCATTACTGGTTAAACGCAATCGCTGACCAACCGCACCAGGTCTCAGATCAAGTCTCAGACCAGGTCTCAGATCAACAAAATGAAAGTCGATATCTGCTAGTACTGTAAAGCAAAGACTTTATGTTCATGAACTCAATGCGCACGTAATAAGAGTATCTGTAAAACGAAAACTTCAGGTACATGAACTCAATGCGCAAGTACCAAGAGTTTCTGTAGAGCGATGACTTCATATTCATAAACTCAATGCGCACATACCAAGAGTTTCTGAAAAGAGACGATTTCATGTTCCTGAACTCAATGCGCACATACCATGAGTTTCTATAAAGCGAATACATCATGTTCATGAATTCAATGCGCACGTAACAAGAGTTTCTCTTCCTTTGCGTGCAAAGATCAGAAAAGCACGATTAAAATGGTGTCATCAACCTGGGATTTGGACAAAAGCGCAATGGTCCACTGAATGAGTCACATATGAGTCACGATTTGTCCTAGATTAAAACAATAAACGTATAAGTGTCTAGATAGAACGAAGAATCAATTAATAACATTATTGAATATCTCAACTTTGAAATTATGGAATGGGTTGGATTTTCTTTGGGATATAGCAGTGACCTGCACGTGTTCACATGGGGATTCTGTGACAAGGAAAAGTTATTCCATTATCATTTCATGAGATTCTATGCTGCAGCACTAGGTTCAGATTTTTTATGGACTGCAAAGCTCATCCACACAGCGTATGGCGAGTAGTTGAGTACTTTGAGAGCGAAAGTATTGGTCGTATTTGGGGGACAGTAAATTCTTAGGACTTCAGTTCCATCGAAAATTTGGGATACTCTTGGACGAGATATTTCTACTTTTATACCCCTTTCAACTACTCTCTAAGAGCTGAAAACTGCACTTCTACAGGAATGGCAGTTATTGCCCTATGGTGCGCTGAATTATATGATTGAAGAGATGAAACAACTATGCGAAACTTATGTCATAGGCATGAGAGGTTTCATCCTTATTAAGATTTGTTTAAATAAGCACATAAAACTTTTCCCAAATGCACTATATGTGAAGTTAGCAGTTGAAGGGTAGAAAATATATTTAAAAACATTTTCCTTAATGTTATTATTATACTCCATAATATACTGGCTTACACATAGACGTTCAGCAAGAAAAAGAATGCAATCGAATGTGTACAAAGAGCTGCTACTCATTAGAGAACCGTGTGCTTAATGATGTTATATTTATTTGATTATTTATTTGCAAAAAAGTCATATAATATAACTCAGGTATGCATCAGTATTTTAAATATTTATATAACTATTTTTTCATGTAATTAGTTATAGTTTTATATGCATTAAATCAAATGTCATACTTACGAAAAGAATCAGCTTAGTCAAAGCTGGGTTTGAATTTTTAACACTTTACAACAAAGTTGAAAAGTGTTTATGACTTTGTTCATTCTGTCTGTCTGTCTGTCTGTCTGTCTGTCTGTCTGTCTGTCTGTCCGTTAGCACGATAACTGCCGTAAAAATGAGTTTATCAAAATGAAATTTTAGTATGTTGTTCAGTCGGTCTGTAGGACCTATGGGAATATAAATAAATAATATCACCCAATTAGTTTTTTATTGAACCCGGGTTGAAAAAATGAAATACATTGAACCCTATGGGACCTAATTTTTCAAACATTTTTTATTAACACTTTACAACAAAGTTGAAAAGTGTTTATGACTTTGTTCATTCTGTCTGTCTGTCTGTCTGTCTGTCTGTCCGTTAGCACGATAACTGCCGTAAAAATGAGTTTATCAAAATGAAATTTTAGTATGTTGTTCAGTCGGTCTGTAGGACCTATGGGAATATAAATAAATAATATCACCCAATTAGTTTTTTATTGAACCCGGGTTGAAAAAATGAAATACATTGAACCCTATGGGACCTAATTTTTCAAACATTTTTTAAGTAAATTTAAAATTCACGAATTGCTTCGAAATTTTTAGGAAATATTCACATTATCCCATAGAATATATAAAAAAAAATTCAGTAAAATATGTTAAGTAGTTTTTTAATTAAAAAAAATATTTAATATAGGGAAAAAAACAAATTCAATTAAATTCTGACTTTGGGATATCTTCCAGAAAGAAAAGAAAGAGATACTATATAATAAATATCTCTCCATTTGTTTAAACGTTCTGCATATGGGAGTGGCTTCATATTTTAAAGTAAATTTGGTAGATAACAATTTTTCTTTTTTTTTAAATTTTATGTAACTCTTCATGATAAATTTATTTGATGGCATTTTAAATGCACTTCCCTACGTCCTAGAGAGTTAAAATTTGGTACACAGCTTAAATTTGTTGAACATTTTATTCGACAAAAATTTGATGGATCTTTAAATATAGATCATACATTTTTTTCGAAATGGCCTGAAAATAATCCCCGTTCACTTCTATAAATCATTGTTGTAATATTGTTAAAAATTCTGATGTGGACAGCACATGTCTTTCTCTGCAGACTCATATTCGTTCTCTTTATTTATTCAATGATAATTTGAGTTTATCTGCACAACATAAGTATTTTAAATGACATTGAATTTACACGTTAAACTTAAATTTGGTTCTCATTTGATAGCTGGACTTATTGTCAAAGGTGGCGTAGCGAAAACGCGAAAAAACTAGAATATCTCAAGAACGGCTAGTCCTAGAGTAATGGGGTTAGTCTTATTCGTTTTGTTGTCAAAAATCACATATAAAATAGGAATTTAATTGATATAATTGAGCACACGTAGTCTTTTATTTTTATATATAACGATTTTTGCTGGCCATTTCGCAAAAATAGCCCATTCCTTTTTCCCGAATCGTACTAGAATAACCTACAAATGACTTATATACAAAATTTTGTTAAATTTGGTATATAAATCACTTGTCGGTTATTGAAATATTATACACCAAATTTTGTTAAATTTGGTTCATTAGTTTTTAGCTAGAGTGGATAAAGGCAATTTCTGCGGCCATTTCGCAAAGAAGGCAGATTCTTTTATTACGAATCGTACTATAATCTAATGAACATCAGGATTTCCCACAAAAAACATACCTACCAAATTGTATGAAATTCGGTCCATTAGTTTTTCAATTAGAGTAGATGTAATATCCACACAGACACACAGAAACATACATAGATACACCCTTACACACACAGACGTCTTCCTAAAAGTAGTTTTTTCGTGTTCTAGAAGTCCCAAAACGTGTAGATCCTTTGAAAATTCGAGTTCCGATCTTCGGCACGATTCCAATACTTTGAGTACATACCCATACACATATATATTATCTGTGTATTATCTGTGTATCTAAATTCCGTGCCTATGCAATTACAATAGTTGTGATTTTAAATGATCCCTAAACTTTTATTATTTCTTCAAGGAAGCCTAATTTTAACATATGCAGAATGCAAATATCTCAAGCGATTGTAAGATGAATTACATAAGAATTGCTGATTTTTTTTCACACAAAATCTTAGCTCTGACACAAAATTAGCTCTGGAGTCTGGAATACAAGTTATATGAATGAAATATTCATTGATTTTGCATAAAGAATCAGATGATTTATATTTCGATACAGTTTTAAATATTTAAGTATAATAAATTACTGTGGTACTGTGATAATGTAAAAGATATTACCACTGAATGAATCACATTTTAGAAATTTTTAAATGAAATTGCATTTCAGTTGGAAAGTGTTTCATAATCAATGTTTATGCATGATTGATCTTTCTTGTTTATCTTTAAAAAAACTCAGTTTAAAAAAAAATATTCTAAACTCTAAACTGCCAAAACGCTAGGTAACCCTTAGATCTGCATCAACCTCCCAAACTACTTAAACTCTAAATGTGCAACAAACTGCCACACTAGGAGATAGGACAAATAATAAAGTAGTAAATAAAAACCTCGAACCTCCAATTCCGGCACGTTTCAATACTTTAAATTTTGTATAACTATTATTTTATATAATTAGTGGTAGTTAAATTTTAATTAGGTCAGAAGTTATAGGTACAGGAAATATGACATTAGTCAAAGCTAGATTTAAATTTCTTATTGTACTTCAGGTAAGTCCTTTTCTATTTAGTTAAATTCTAGAGCATGGTTGCATTTCCAACAGTACTTAAAACCATTTAAAACTCATTACCCTCAGTAAATGCCTCGTAGTATCACGTATTCATAATTACGAGATTCTTAACCATAGAATATTTTAGTTAAAGAGAAAATTGAAATTCAAAGCACTTACTTGGGTTGAATCTGTAGTTGAAGCAGTCTGACCAAATTTTGCTATTAAATTTAATTGTGGTTATTAAAGTCTTTATGAGTTACAGGAAAGTCATTTGTACAACAGTCAGTCATGTCTTGGAAATTAAAAATATAACAATTTTGTAAAAATTTATTTCAAAACACTTAATTAAGATATAAGGGAAAATCCTCGGAGATGGTCTGTCTTTTCTAAATGAACAAAAAAAACTAGTCTTGTTACTACGCAGAAAGGAAGGAAATGTAGCGCGGATCGTTAATCGCAACCCGTGGACCACTGTTTCGTGTAAAAGTTATCATTTAATACAATGGTTTTGTTTGTAAGGATGGTTTGTAAATTCTAGATTAAATATATAATACCAGGTACAATGTAAAGAAAGAAAATGTTAAGAATGTGCTATACTTTTATAAACCGACAAGCCAGATTAGTAATATGTGTGTGAATCGCTTCCTTTCGGAGGATTCGGAAAGTATGGAGAAATTATCCTCAAGACCCGGAGTTTTTATTTTATAAAAAATTAGAATTTTGTAAAACATCTAAGTCATCAACACCGAGACAAAAATAGGAAGAGAATCTGAAAATGTCTTAAGCAAAAATATTCTCTATTTCCCGAAGTAGCCACTATGTAACGTTGCCAAAGGTTACAAATCGAGGGGGAAATAGCAAAAAGTTGAAGTTCATATCCATACTATTTTTTTTTAGGATTGGAATTACTTAAGGCATTAAAATTCCTCTTAGTCCTCGAAAAATTTACTACATAGAGAAAGAACCTTATTAAAAACACTGAGTATTGTAAACAAACCAATTTGTTAACACCAATAAAAAACAAGGATGAGGGTCTAAAAGTTAAATAACTTTAGTTTTTGCAGTAGTCACTATGTGGCGTTACCATTGGATAAAAATGGAGGAGTATAAAAATGTATTAAATATCGGCAAGTTTTGCAAAATATCAAAGTCGTCATCCATAACAAATACGAGCGGTAGATATGCATGTCGGTACTTTTGTGTAAAATGTATTTAATGCCATAACTTTTGCCATTGAGTTTTCCAAATTTAAAACATTACGTCAAACGTACATTTCACATACGTATTTCTCATAACCACCACTGCTAGTGGAGTTACGTATCTATTCATTCAAATGTGTTGGTTTTGTTGTTGAGCTGATCTGTGTTTTCAAAAATTGAAAAAATAATCAAGCCGGTCATATCGGTTCACATATCGATCATTACCAACGCTTGTGGTTTCGTATCAATGTTATCATGTCATTTTCCATAAACCACCACAATTTATTAGAGTGTACACATACAAATAATCTGCATATTCCCTGTCTGGACCAAACGGCATGAATGTCGGATCAAAATGAACCAAACATTTTCATTTAGCATAGAAAGATATTTGAGTATTGCCTCGAGAGTCACCGCCTGCCATTCGTTAATTTAAGTTCAATGTCAAAAATTCTGGTATGCAAAAAAAAAAAAAAAAACTATGATTCTAACTCCTCATTTATTCGTTTGCGAAATAACCGCAAGATGACGCTCCATTTTATGAAAACTATTAAGTCCTTATCCATATCCAAAAATATAGATCTCAAAGCTGCTTGTAAGACTGCAAACTCGCCCTATATCTCTAAAATCCATTAGGTGGTACTCAATTTTTTAAAAAAGACATCAAGTTTTGTAAAACATTTAAGTCCCTATACAAATAAAGGGTATTAAACCCCTGGAAGACTGAAAACTACCCCTAGTTCTCTAAAATTTTCGCTAGGGTGAGCTCAAGTCTATAAAAATAATTCTGTAATTCTCAAAATGGTATTGTTGAGACGTATTCTCTGAAATCGTGGGTGTGCGCTTTGGATACACGAATGAGTCCAAATTTCTGGATAACTAACAAGTTTATTCACAAGCACAACGTAAACATGAGCAATATATAGTAAAACAATACTTAAACGCTTCACTAATTTCACAATATAACTAATTTTATTCTCAAAACATTGAGGAAAATCATTTCACAAAGCAGCCACTACTATACTTAAAACATTGACGAAAGTCACAATTCAATGTAGCTGATATCCCGTCAATTGTTCTCCACTCCTCTTTAAAGACTCTCAATAGAAACTTCTGGAAATATCTCATATCATGTAGATTATTAGTTATTTTGCGATGTTTCTCGAATCTTCTAAAAGTCGCCAAATGTCACCTAATTGGCGATAAAGCGTCAAATTTGGCAACAATTCTTCGAACTGCGGCGTGTGCCAACCCTAGTCTCCCGTCGTGGGAAAGGATGCCTGTACTGGTTTTTTCTCCGTTTGGTAGTCGAAAAAGACGAAAGTAAGGAGGGGAGGGGGGGGAAGGACTCCACAGCATTTTACAAGATCGCAACAATATGTTCTATAAAGATGTATTCTTACATTCTTACATTTTATTTATTTTACGTTATAACAATTATATATCAATGAAAATGATATATATGTTTTGCACGCGAATATAAAGAGTTTTTTTGTCAAACTTTTTATCATAAACATTTATATTGTTGCATTTCTTGAATTATTGCGCAAATGCGTAAATATATATAAATGGTATTTTATAAGTTTATTAAAGGAACTATTCCCAAAACGAGGAGAAAATCACGTGCTGCTTGCAAACTATTATCTTTATATCTGCGTTTAACTGTTTTCTTTATTGTAAATTAAAATATCTCAGAAATAACTTTAACTATCAAAATTAACTTGCGGTTACATACATATTAAAACTATAGTTAAGTAAATGGGAATAATCCGTGTAGTCATTGCTAAATTTGAATCTTAATATATAGGTTCCTAGTATACTGCTTTGTCCTGTTCGGTTGATATGCAAAACATAATTACATTTGCGAAAGAGTCTGAGAACTGATACAAATCGATTAACCGGAGTATTATATTGCAGTGTCACGTTTAGATAATGAACATACTTTTAATCGTCGAAGTATTTAGCTAATGAGAAAGATACATTTTCTAAATATTAAAATAGGCATTCGTGTATCACTGTTAGTCCAATTCCAAGCATATTTTGGGACTAAATTATATCAAAGTATTTTATTGGTAGTTATACTAGGAGCTTTAAAGAAATATTCAGCAATATAGTCAGTGTATTTCATTATTTTGCAAATTAATGTCTTGCATAATGTATTGTAATTATTTTGTGGTTGTAAGCCATGCAATAAATCTAAAAGAACATATTAATTTCGCAGAAACCCATTAGACAGAACTTCGGCTGTGATAGGTGGTTTGATTGTACATAAGTTTTGGATCCATGAGGTTTTAAAACGCCTGATTTTCGATTTTTCATATTTATTTCTGACTTTGTTTAAGACTGTTTTTTACATATGTTGATTTTACTCTCTCCTTGATATAATAATGTTGTTCTGAATATGTAAAATACTTCAATGTTTTGGGCCTATATCCAAGGGTAAAAATCTTTACAGGCAGTCATTTTTATTACGTGACAGTAGGGTTGCCACACTTTTTGGGGCATGTATGCCAAGTTTGACGACTTATTGTCTACTTGGCAAATTTTGGCAAGTTTTAAATGTACTAGAACTTTCTTAAAATATCGAATATTTTTGAAGACACAAGCACTTTCTAAAAGTCTCTATAGAACAGTGGTCTCAAACTCAGATCCTTTGGAGGGCCACTTTGTAGATTTCTAGGGTTTTGGAGGGCCGCAAGAAAAATTAATGCCTACAATTACGCAATTTTATAAAATACGACACTACGTACAATTACATGGGCCAACGGCCGTACCGTGCTGAAAACACCGGTTCTCGTTAGATCACCGAAGTGAAGCAGCATCGGGCGCGGTTAGTACTTGGTGGGTGACCACCTCGGAACACCGCGTGCTGTTGGCCATCTCGGGTGCGGTATCCCCGTGGTTTGCGCGCTAGATTTGCACGCTACCACAAATGCCGCCGTGTTCATGCGGAGTACGATCACGTTAAACATGTGGGTCCGTAAGTCCTTCCGAGAGGTTGGTGGTAGGGGAAGGAGGGTACGGTCCCTGTGGATGCCTCCCCCACTGGGTTCCGGTCTAAATTGGGTGGCACTTCCCGGCCGTCCATACAGTTACCTTACACCTTTCTGGTAGATCGGACGGTCTGGGTCTCAACAACAACTACGTACAATTACAAGAAAGGATTGTTATATATATGATTAATTTTATATGATACAACCATTACAGACATCTTTATGGCTAAATACTGATGTTGGCAAAGTATTGATACTAATGTTGGTACTAATGTTGGTACTAATGTTGGCAAAAACTAGTAAAATTCAGTAATTTACTGAAATTCCAAAATATAAGTTATTGGCTTTCTAAAAGTTCGTAAAAACTCGCTCTCTCTCTAACTCCTCCCCCCCCCCCCGAAAAAAACAACAACACTGAACTTTTCTGAAAGTAGCTGGACCTAGTGGATTTCCTGACCTAGTAGTGCCATCAAGTGAGTGGTTGATAATTTTTTTTTCTTGTACGGGAATAGCATAAAATTTTATAAATCATTGTAATTACGGGACAGACGTCAGGGGCCGCAAAATAGTATGCATCGGGCCTCGAGTTTGAGACCACTGCTATAGAGAGTATATAAGTGAGTCATAGCTCAGTTGAAAGCAGTTGAAGTGATATGAGTTAAATTGAATTGTGAGATACATCAGCGTGATGAGAATAATACCTGCTATTTTGTGAATTAGCTAAGTACTTAATTGCTATTTTATTGCATCTAACAGTCATTTAGTGATCTTATAAGATAGTTATCGATCTATATGCTGTATATTGTTACGGTTTACACTTCCAAATCTTTACATAAAAGTGCTAGTTATACAGAAATGTGGACTCATTCGTGTATCCTGAGAGTAAAGCCACGTGTATCCTGAGCATACAGCCACGATTTCAGAGGATATGTCGTAACAATATGTATATGAGAGCATTGAGACATAGTAGAAAAATTCTAATGTGAATTTTCAACGGAATTGCATGTTTTTGTATTCCTACACCCAAACCGAACGTTTAGCTGGTAACATATTGTACCTAAGTACCAAAATTTAAGCTTTGCAAAAGCAAGGAACATAACATTCTTAATAAATGGGATTGAAATATGTTTAATAAGTCTTATATTTTTAAACAATGTATGGTACTTAGCGTAAAAAATAACAGTCTTATTTGGAAATTTTATCCGTTACTTTCGTGTTCCGTGTTTGTTATTATAACTATATAAAATTCCAGCATTCTGAGCAAATTGAGGTGAGGGGTGGCCTGTATATACTTTTCGACCTTAATTTCCCATCCCTGAGTGAGAAATCGAAAATATGGTACAATTAGATTCTGTCCCATGGTTGATACTATTAGTGCGCAAAAATTCTAGATAGGTTCACCTTAAAGGTTTTGGAGAACCTGGAACGTATATTCGAAAATTCGTCATTTTCTCCCTCAATGAGGATTCGAAAATTAGACTCCTTTAAATTTCTTCTCGTGGTCCATAATATAAGTTAGCAAATATTGAGGATTCTAAGTCACTGGGAAGACGTACTAAAGGTTTGAGAAGACTTAAAATCTTCCTCATCAGGGAAATCAAAAATCTAGCCTTGTGATTCTATTTCGAGGTTAATGCTATCAATATAAAATATTCAGTCTGTAATTGTTATAAAGCAATTCGGTGTATATATAGATGAAAAATAAAAGTATTTTCAAAATTTAAGAAACATTATTTATTTCGATGAGTAGAATAAGTTACGTGCTATCCACGTCATTTTCTATCCCCGAGTGAGGAATCGAATATATGGTACAGTTAAATTCTGCAACATGGCTGATACTTTTAGTGGGCAAAAATTCTGGATAGGTTCACCTGAAAGGTTTTGGGGAATCTGGTAAGCATATTCGAAAATTCCTCATTTTCTCCCTCAAAGAGGATTCGAAAATTAGGCTCCGTTAAAATTCTTCTCGTGGTTCATAATGTAAGTTTGAAAATATTCATCATTGTAAGTAACTGGGAGGTCTTACGGAAGGTCAGAGAAGACTTAAAAGTACCAATTTTCTTCCCCATCAGAGGAATAAAAAATCCAGCCTTTAGGTACTATTTCGAAGTTAATGCTATTAATATAAAAAATCGATGCAGATATAATAAATCTTAAATAATGAAAGACAATGTCTGTGTGTGTGTGTGTGTGTGTGTGTGTTTTATACACTATAGACTCAGCGACCTGGCGTCGCAGAGCTACGAAATTTGGCAATTGGAGACCCGGGGGTGGGAAAGTGACACGTGAAAATCGATTTTTAAAATTTGAATTATTTTTTTATTTAATGTTTTATGCGATTTCGACCGTTTTTTCACATTTCCCCCCTTTTTTCTCCACCATCCAGACGTCGTAGAAAAAAAACAAATCAGACGATCGGAAAGACCAGACAATTGCGAATAAAAATATATCAATTTCAAATCTTAGGAACAAATTCTAATATTTTTTAAGGATTTTAAAACAAAAGTCACTTTCAGCTAAAAAAAGCGAACTTTCGTTTTTAAATCCTCGCATCAGAAAAAGTAAATCTCTATCATATTAAGAATCGCAACTGCTAATCATTTATAAGTATTTTCTCTCAAAGCTAGGCTTGTAAATATTTCCATTAAATGTAATGATAATCATTTTGAGACTGCAATCACTACTATAAAAAATCTGATGTGGGCAACACATGACTTTCCTTATATAATGCAATGAATTTACTACTTTAACAGTAAAAACATTAGGTTATTCTTATAGAAGATATATTCTTTCCAAGATATTGAATTGTCGTCAATTAGTCGTCATTTTCATTGATTTAGCCTCATTTTTATCCATTTGGCGAGTTTTTCGTTAATTTGGCAACATTTCAAAAAAGTCGCCAAGTTGGCGACATTTCGCCAAATTCGTCGCCAAAATCTTGCCGAGCGTTATGCACTAAGAAATAAGTTATTCTTGCAGCAGATAAATAACTATTTGGCTTTCAAATACAAAAGTATTTTTCAAAGTATCTTTTTTCATGAATGGAACGGGCTAGATCCACGAGAATGATGTCACTCAATTTATCGCATGGTATTACTTATGAAAAGTGAACATGTTTCTCAATAGAATTTTTTTTTTTATTTTATATGACTTTTTAATATTTTTTTTTAAATGTGCAATATCTCGAGAACGGTTCATGTTAGCGTTCTAAAATTTATATCAATCGTTTTCTAATGAAAAATTACGTAAGAAATGTCTATTTGCATAACTTTATTAGTGGTTTTGATATTTTGACGATTTTTTCAAAATTTCATTCGAAAATTTGGGGGGTTCTGAACATTTGTGTGAGGCCAGAATATGTCCTCACATGAGGCATTTTTATTGCAGTATTTATGGTTCATAGAACGCCTCACATGAGGCATTTTTATTGCAGTATTTATGGTTCATAGAACGCCTAACAAAGATCGAGTCTGGCTGGCGCCGGTGTTTACAACAACTTGAACTTTTAGGTCAAATACAATAAATTTCAGTGTCCCAGGCCAAAGTGGGCTGAAAGGGGGCTTGATAAATGTCAAGTGATGCCATTGGGTTCAGAAGAACCAATGAGCAGCAAGGAGAAGAAGGGTGGAGCTCCCCCCCCCCCCCCCGCCGAAGGAACCAAAAACTTCGATACAAAATGAAAAAGAAAGAACTTGGATACGAGATGTTGTAGAAGCAAGTCTGACACGAAATGTGTTGTTGAAAGTTTCATTCGAGGTGTTGGTGCAGCAGGTTTTGCAGTTGACTATAAGTACGAGATGCAAGCCACACACGAAAGAGTTGTGGTCGTACAGTCAGCGATAAGACGGATGCAAGCCTCAGCGTGATGAGCCAAAGATTAAACTGTAAGGTATGTGCTCATTTCCCCTGTCCTAGACACTTTAGAAATCTAACTAACTGGTCACATATCCCCCATAACTAGAGTAATTAAATGATAGTTGATAATTATGATAAAATGTTGTAGTGATAAATTGATGTTGTTAATAAATGATATTGTTTAAGTTTTAAATATTCTAATCTTTTTAATAATAATTAATAGTTCTTTTCAGGACTTACACAAAAGGTAAAAATAATTGGAGGGTTATTGCGGCACAACAACGAGCGATGTACGTTTAAATGTTAATTCCACTAATGTGTTTTAACGGCCATATAATTAATGTCAATGTTAATGTTAAATGTAACTTTAACTTAAGCATCACATCTTATTTTCCACGTCCCACAATTTGATTGCGTATAAAAACAATAGGCTCCAGTGTATACGGATTGTGATTTTTGTACCAAATTTGGTTCAAATCGGTCCATTCGTTCGTCAGTTATCGTCTCCACAGACTCACTGACACACACACACACACACACACACACACATACTTTCACACACACACACACACACACACACACACGCAGACATCACTTCAAAAATGTTTGATTCGTGATCAGGGATGCTTGAAACGTGCTCTCCCGTCGAAAACTCGAATTCGAATTTTCGACCCCGTCACAATACTTTCCTTATACATTATGTATATAAGGAAAGTAATATATTCTTAGAGTTCAGCGGTCAAACACTAGAATATTAATTCTGCACCAGACAAAATCAGTTTCCAGAACAATATAACCTCATATGCACCTAGATATATGACTGTTGTATCTGGCATGCTGCAGCGATTTGAGTGGAATTCTTAATAAAGGTATGTCATAATAAGAGGAGAATATATAACAGGTTTGTGAATATACTTTGGAATAATTTCCAATATTTTGATAATAATGGTACATTGTTACAAATATACATTTCTAAATGAGAAATATTGTAAGGCACATCTTTTAAACATTCCACATGAAGTTACGCGTTAGAGCGATGATATATTAATTCTTATTTATTATAATAACATTTTACTGTACTTTTTATTATATAATTGAATTAAAATATTTAAGAATTATTACTTATATTAGTATCGTGACTTTTACCTTTTTAACACTTTACAACAAAGTTGAAAAATGTTTATGACTGTGTTCATTCTGTCAGTCTGTCTGTCCGTTAGCACGATAACTGCCGAAAACATTACTTAATCAAAATAAAATTTTAGTATGTTGTTCAGACCGTCTGTAGGACCTATGGGAATATAAATATATAATATCACCCAATTAGTTTTGGATTGAACCCGGGTTGAAAAAATGAAATACATTGAGCCCTATGGGACGTAATTCTTCAAACATTTTTTAAGCGAATTTAAAATTCACAAATTGTTTCGAAATTTTTAGGTAATATTCAAATTGTTCCATAAAATATATAAAAAAAATTCAGCGAAATATATTCAGTAGTTTTATAAATAAAAATTAAAGTAATAATTACACCTCTTATATGAAGCGATCACGTGACCATGATATGAAAAGAACAAGTGACCCACTTTAAAATAATATATGTCATCCATCTTGTCTCAAAATCCTGATTTTTAAAGTTCTTTTAAATTCATAATGAGTGTTGTATCTGTCCTAAAACCACTTTATTTTTGCTTAAATTATGTGCATCTACATACTGAAACAACGCAATTACAATATATTTGAGTTTAAATGCTCATCCAAATGTGATTATTTCTACAACGAAGCTTATTTTTCACTTATGTAAAACGTAAACAGCAAAATATGTAGAATGAGTTGTATTAGAATTGCTGTATTTCTTTAACACAAAATTATTTAGCTCATGGAGTTTACATAGCTGATATAAATGAAATATTCATTGATTTTTAAAAGAGAAGGACGATTTTTTTCGATGAAGTTTTAAGCATAGAGTTTAATTACTTGTAGCTCCATGGGCTTAATTTTTAAATAAAATAAATTATTATAGTAGTGTGATGAATGAAATGAATGGGAAATTGTTTATGAATGAAATGCTGCTTTTATAGCGAGAACCAGGCGTGTTATTATTTTATGACGTCATTTGAATGAATTTCAGCTGTTTTCGATGAAGTTTTCAAATATAATAAATTATCGTAGTATTATGATAATTCTAAAATTATTACCGAGGAATGTATCGCATTTTAGAGATGTTTAAAGTAGGCAATTTATATTTCTGTGCTGTCATTTGAATGAAGTTCATTTTTTTCGATGAAGGTTTAAGTTTTCAAATATAATAAATTAATGTAATATTGTGATAAGTTTTTATTACCAAAGAATGTATTGCATTTTAGACATGCTTAAATAAAATTGCATTGAAGTCGGAAAGTGTTTCATAATCAATGCTTTAAGCATAATTGATCTTTCTTGTTAGTTTTATAATTCAAAAATTCTAAAGTTTTAATATTCTTTATTTCTTTCATATTATATTAATTTGTGAATCATTTAAAACATTCTTTCATTTCCGGTTTTATGTTAACTTTCCTTTTTATGCATAGTTAATATATACAAGAAATTAACTGTAGTGTGACTCGACTGTCTTAATATTAAATAATTAAAGAAATTAAATTGATTAGAATTGCACATGATTATTATTATGGCATGTAACTTTTCACTTTAAAGGACTTGAAAAAATATTTCCTTTATTGCCATACTTGACAGTATACCCCACAGGGGCGTAACTTGACCCCGAGCTAGTGACGTCGCGAACAAAAAAATTGTATGCTGGCTATTTTTCACAATGGTTGAAACTATGAAATATCTTGATCATTGGGTTATAAATATACCCTTTTATCCATGATTATGTCAAATTTTGTTCTATGCTGCCAAGTTAAAAAATCTGATGTGGGCAGCACATGACTTCCCCTGCAGACTTATATTCACGTTCTCTTTATTTTAATTACATATAATTCACTTTTAATTCAATTTTCGTTCTCATTTGATAACTGGACTTATTTTCAAAGGTGGCGTAGAGAAAATTCAAAAAAACTAATATATCTCGAGAACGGCTAGCCCTAGTGTAATGGGGTTGGTCTTATTCTTTTCTTCTTTAAAAATTACGTATTAATCATCAACATCTCAAATTCGAAAATATTCCTGAAAAAAAAACATTCTCAATACTACGTATAAGAATGTAAAAATCGGAAAGAGATTTTTTGGGTTGTTCCTGGAAATTCGCTAAGATAATCGAGAGACTAAATGTCCTACTATACTTGTCCCGAAAATTGCCAGTGTATTATATGAAAAGAAATGGTGTGAAAACCTTAAAATTTCAATAATTTAAGTTGTATTCATGCAAGTTATTAATAATTATTTACAGTTCTAGCTTTTACATAATGTACCTAGATGGGAAAACTTAATATCGGTAGGTGCAATTGGTCGTGCGCTCGCGTCCCCATTTACACACATTAACCCACACACAGACGAACGGAAATATTTCCAAAAGTGTTCGAAATGGGTTCAGAAGGGTTCATAAAAATAGCGTATCTTTTAAAATTTTGAATTCGAAAATATTCTGTAAATCATACTTTTCTATACAGTAGCATGAGCAGTTTAAAATTTCAGAGCCAAAGCCATATTAGGATGAGATTTTTGCAACTTTACTCAGACATTTGTATTTTGAAGTATTCAGCATCGGATCCAATTCCACTTTACAAAACTTTCTGAACAAAAGTTTTCTATACAACATTTTGAGTAGTGTTAACTATCAGACAGCCGTGAGGACCTGATCTACCACAAGGCTAACAGGTTCGTTACCCCCACGACTGAGGGTCGCCAACAGACGACCAAGCTAAGGTCCAGGAGAACAGGGTGACGTGGAAGTTACCAGACGTTGCACCAAGAGTGGACATAACGCCAAGAATGGAAGAATCAGCTTCTGGACCCAAGACCACACACACCCCACCCCCAGGAACAGCAGCAAGAAGCAGCAGCACCACAGACGACCCCCGAGGAGCTTCCCCAAGAAGAGGCCGACTAGGCTTATAGAAAAGCCCCAACTCTTGAAGGGAGAAGGAGCACCATGGCAGCGGGAAACGATAGATGTCGATTGCAGTGACCATCCAGAAGTGCCGAGGAGTATTGCCGGTTTAATTGGCAAGCCAGAAGATTTGTTCTTTTTGCAGAGGTTCCCTTCGGTAGTTATGCAGAGGCAGTATACAACTTAAAGAGGCGCTGTTGTAACCCGGACCTATACCTGTACTGCCAGGTTAGCTTAACATAATTATAAACCTAATGGAAAAAGGAAATACTAAAACTAAAGGAAAAGGGAAGAAAAGAGAAGGCGAAAGGGGAGGAAGATGACCCCGGGAGGGCCAGGCATATGGCGCGCAGAAAAGGCCGATCAGAGGGCAAGGGCACTGCCCATAAAGAACGTGAACGACCCAGGGAGACGACGATCCCAGAAGGGAAAAAATTACCGGGGAAGAAGAGACCCTCACCTAAGACAAAAAGATGTAACGGCACAGAGGGAAAGTCCGCTAGAGAGATTACAAAGGGGACAAAATAACCAAAATCTAACTACAGCCAAGGGGAAGGAAAAATAAAGAAGGCCACTAGGGGGCAAAAGGAAAAGGGTGGGGAACTAAAACTAAAGAAACAGCGGTCAGATGCCTTTGAGGCAAAGGGGACCGAAAGAAAGAGGCAGCCAAATGGGCTGAGGGGCTGAGCAGAATAACTAGGATACATACTAATTCGCGCGCAGCGGGCAAACCCAACTTACAGAGAGAGGATCCCAGGGAGTACCTGAAATTGAAAAGTTAGGGGGCGGAGGACGATGGACGGGCAAGATGGCGGGCCGAAGTGACCTTCGCAAACCGGCTAACTGCAGGAGGCTTCTTTCTTTCTTCTACATGAAAAGAAAGGGGAAGAAGAGACATACATAAAAAGTTCTGGGAGTTGATGCGGGAAGCTGAAAGATAGATGCGTTAGATCTGAAAGAGAATTGGCATGATAAACATAAATGCAGAGGAAGTACACAAGAGGGGTCTACGTCCCAGAAAAGGAAGGTCAGGACAATCCCCCGGCGGCGCCATAGGACCGAACATTGCAGCCACCACTAGGGGGGGAAAAAGGAGCGGGGATAATACCCCCGCTGACACGACCGAAGTACATATGTACCAGAACCTAAAACTAAGACCTCTGCTAGGCCAATGCCGCCTTCTGTTGGCAACCCGTTAGACAACAACTAAAATTCACACCATTGAGATTACAGACTGGAACAATACCCCAGGACCAAAATACTAAGAGAAAGAAGAGAGGAGAGGGACCCACTTAGGCTGAAGAGGATAGATTAGCCTAGGAGGGAGAAAAGGAGGGCAGAAGAAGAAGTGGAGATGAGAAAAGGAGAAAAGAAAATCCTACGAGAGTAAGAGACATTGGAGAAAATGATTCTCCCATGACGGACTGTCGCACGGGAGTAGAGGCTCTCTCCGAATCATGGTGGGAACTTCCTTCCACCGATTCCCATCCTCATCCTCCCAGAAGAGTAGTGTTAAATGTATGAATCTTTGTCATATCAGGATGAATTTTTGAAACTTTACTGTAACACTTATATATTGAAGTATTCACTATCAGATCCATATACATTTTTCTACAAAACTTCGAAAACAATACTTTTCTTTACAATAGCATGAGTAGTTTAAAATTTAAGAACCTTAGTCATATAAGGATGAGTTTTTAAAAGAGTGGTATCCATACGCATGTCTGAGCGCACAGACTCTTTTTACACTAAAAAACATGATTTTATAGCTTATTTTATCTTTTTTTATGACAAAAAAAGATCTCGATCCATTTAATATTAAAAACATGATTTTCATAGCTAAAAAAGGTGTATATATACCTTTTTTACATTAAGACCACATTTTAACTGCGAATTACTGAACATTTTTAGTTAAAAAGCTAGACATATAAAATAAATGCGTGAAAAAAGAGGACCTCCAAATGAATGGAAGTCCTCTAATATATGTACCTTTAAACAGAGAACTTTTTTAGTTAAAACGCTAGACATATTAAAAGTATGCAGTGAATTATTTAAAAATAAATGCGTGAAAACCTCCAGATGAATGGAAGCCCTCTGTTTTTAAAGGGTGGGGTTGAGACCCCCCCCCATATATTTAATAGATAAAACTCAAAATGTTTAACTAAATCTAAACATTTTTTATAAAATTAAAAAAATTATAAAAATATGATTGAAATCATTATGAATTACAAAACATATGTTTAATAAAAAGGAGATGATAATTTTATAGTGGGGGGTGACGCACCCCCACTAAATTATAGAGAAAAAATGATTAAGCTTTCTCTAATTCATATTCGTTCAGAACTCTTCTATTTAAGAAGCGAAAATAAAGCGACTTTGATTTGTTTATCAGCTACACTGCGAGAGGAAGTGCCTTTACTTTGAGTAGAAGTAGCGATGACGTCCTTCATTACGTAATGTTACGAATGAAGAGAAAATAATATTTATTTAACTTGTTGCAGATTTGTTTGCAAGATGGCATCATCAAACAGATAGTATATATTTCTCATTTTAAAAGTATTTATAACGTTTTATAAACATTATTTTCGCTATTTATAGATCAGATAAATTCAAACTATTGATCTTTTAAAGTATTCTCAGCTTGAAAAATGACTCGTTTAAAGTTGTTTTTTTTCAAATGTAAAGGTTATATTAATGAATTGTTATACATATCTCGGTTACCCATGGCTCAAAGGTAGCGAACGGGGCTATAAACATCTTGGCCCCAGGTTAAAATCCCGACCTCTCCCAGGTTGTTAATCAATACGGGGTTGATGGTTTATTGAACCGGAGCCATAAAATGACGTCAGCCACTCTTGTCGTTGTTCCAAAAGCGTGGCAATCATCGAAATATAATAAGTGGTGGGTTGAATCTTGTGGATTCTATGTCCTGTATGTTTTATGTCTGTATTGTCCTTTCCTAGGCCAGTGGTCCTGGTCCAAGGGGTGATCTGGAACTCTGGATCTAGAATTCTAAAACAGCTGTTGGAACCAGACTTCCAGATCACCCACTAGGACCAGGTGGGCCATTTTGCTATTTTGTAAATAAAAATATGCACTCATTTTTATAAATATAAATTCACCCATTCTTCACAATCCGTAAAACCTCTTTCTTCCATCCCTTTTATAAGTTTATCTCTGTATTCTTCATCAGACTTTGACTCTAAATATTTTTTCAGCTATAATATTTTTTTGTTCATTATCAGAAATTGTAATAGAAACATCAGGTTCAAATCCATTTGGTACATTAATTATTCTAGTTACTTTCCCAAAAACATTTATCATCACCCTCTTTTAGTTCATCTTTTAACACTTTTATAATTTCGTTTTTATTCTCATTTTTTAAAATTCTATTAAACACAATAACTAATATCTCTCTAAATTTAATATTACGGAATTCTACCTCTAGTAAGTGTCTTTTAATTTCCATACCTAATTCTTTAATGCATTCATCTAAATCATATTTAATATCAGTATTTAATAATTTTTTGATTGTATCTCTCAAAGATTTTTGAATATATGTATTATGCACATTTTGAGAGTCACTATATACATTATTATGAAATCTTCTTAAAATCGGAGATAAATTTATTTATTTTCATCATACCATATTTCATCTATTCTAGGCAAGAATATTAATTCATTTAGAGATGTAATATCATTTTCTCTACAATATAATTCTTTTAAATTAGTTAAATTTTCTATTCCTTCAAGTGACGTTAATTTATTTACTCCACAATATAATTCTTTTAAATTAGATAAAATTTTCTATACCTGCTAGTGAAGTTAATTTATTTTCTCCACAATATAATACTTTTAAATTCGTTAAATTTTTTATTCCTTGAAGGGATGTTAATTTATTTCCTCCACAATCTAATGTTTCTAAATTTATTAAATTTTTTATTCCTTCAAGTGACGTTAATTTATTTCCTCCACAAGATAATATTTCTAAATTTATTAAATTTTCTATTCCTTCAAATGGCGTTATTTATTTCCCTCACATTATAATTCTTTTAAATTAGTTAAATTTTCCATACCATCAAGTGAATTATAATTTTAAAAAAAAATAGATTTCACTTCAGCAGTATTCTCTATATTTAAGAAAGAGATAAATGTTTTTATACCATTATTATATATAACATTCATTTATTTAGAAACATTATTATAAAATATTTATTTTTCATCTTTGCTAGTTAATTGTCTCAAAAAATAAACACATACTCTCAAGACTTTTTTAACTTCATAAATCTCTTCAATAATTTTTTCTCTGTAAGGTTCTATTTCATGATTACCAAACGTTTTATTTAATTCACTCATCTGTATAGCTTGTATTTTTTTTCCAATAAACATTAAAAAAGTGATCAGGTAATAGATCAAATTTGTATTTAATCAAATAACAAAAATCTAATTTATGCATAAATTCTTCTATAAAATTTTCACTAAATGTTTGATATCTAGTTATATACAACCAATTTATATCATCTTTTAATACTCTCATGGAATCTTTTGAAAGATTTTGAAACATTATTACTTTATATAAATCTAAATGATCAGAAAATTTTATGATAAATTCGTTACTTAAAGTTTGATAATGAGAAATATTTTCCCAATCTACTTTATCTTTACATTTTTCAATAAAATCTTCTGATAATTTTTGATATCTAGAAATTTTAGGCCAATCATCAGGTTGAACAAATTCTTCAATAAAAGAATCAGACAGTGATGAATATTGAAAAATTAAATTCCAATTTACATGATCTTTAAGATTTCTAATTACATCTTCAGATAAATTATTTCTGGAAAATGCATTCCAATCAATATCCATTTAATGGTGAACGTATTTTAGAAAGGGATTTTTTCAATATGCATGTAAGGTTTTAAAGTGCTTGATTTACCATGGGGTTTTATCCATAATGTGATGATATCATCACGTTTTCCATAAGCAAAACAGGTTACTGTATCTGTAAGAGCTTCTAAAATTTCCTTACCATTGATTTCTAGTGATATATGTAGATCTTGACTTTTATCATATATATATTTACTTTCTACATATATAACTAAATATATGGAAATTTTCATATACATATCTGTAATTAATCGCATCTCTTGATCCAGTAATTTAGAACTCATCATGTTGAAATCTGCTTTTTGAAATACGAAATGGTTAACAGTTTGAAAATCATCTTCTATGGTAATCCAGATATCTCTATTGTCTAAACGTATTTTATTGACGGCATCATTATCATTTTCAGGTTCTGAAACATTCGTAATTATTTTATTTTTTGCATCAAATTTATCATTCTGTAATATTAATGTATTTTTTTCAAAATATCTTTTATTCACAACATTTTTTTCATCTTTAGGATCTGCTACATTTACTATTCTTTTTCCTTTTGCATCGTAAGGTTTTCCTTCTGAAGAGTGTAAAGTTGTTTCATCTACTTATTTTATTCTCTTACCTGTTTCTTCAGTAAAGGATAAAAAATCCTTATATTTAGTTTCTATAAGATCTCTCAATTCAAAATGATTATTCTCTATTTTATTCAAAACGTAACTTTTAGTGGTTAAATCTAAATCATCTATAGGATTTTCACAATTTTTAAAAATTCTATTTTCAATTTCCATCATCCATTAATTTAAAACCTATGCCAGGAGGTCCAATAGGCTCTTCTTTCATTTGTTCATCATAAGGTGGATAATAAGCACTTATTTATTATAGCATTAATTTTATGATTTTAAACTCTTAACCATTGTTATAGTTTTATTTTTCAAATTTATAAAACATCTCTTTCTTTCTTTAAAAATAAAATAAAACTTATATTCTATTTGAGTATTCATTAATCTCTCCCAATTAAATTCACTATCTAAATTATTTAAATCGGTATAGTTTTCATGATTTGATAAGTCAAAATAAAAAATAGTATACAATTTTCTAAAATTCTTCTTATTTATCAAACATCCTGTTTCTGTATTAATATCATTTAATCCTGCATGTAGAGCTTCATACACTCTATTATAATCTTTATTGGTGAAATTCGTTTTGTAACGCATAAGAGGAATTTGTTTATTATTAATCATCAACCAGCATTCAGTCATATCTATATTATCAAATATCATATTATTTTTTTCATAATTACCATCTCTTTCAACGTACTGAGGAATAACATAGATACCTAAAACTTCATCAGATGCTGTTGCAGCTGTGACAGATCCACTATCACTTTTATAGGGACCTACCATCTTAAATCTATATCGATCCCAATTTACCTCTATATCTTTATCAGATAAAAATGATTCCATAAACACGCTTTCTGCAGTATTTTTAAATTCTATATAAGGTAAATGCAAGGTTAAAACTTCAACTACTACCTTATAAATAACATTTTCGACATCAGTATATATCATATTCTTATTTTCATTTCTTTGAATTTCTATTTTCACTTCAAAACCAGAAATTACCTTTTCATATTCTCTAAAGAAATCGATTATATCTTTTAAAGGTGTCCATATTTTAATGACATTGCTATCTTTCGTTAGTTCCCATCTTTTTGTGAATCCTTCGTTATAATCTTTATTCATTTTTAAATTATTAAAAAATGCAGTTATTTTAGTAGTATCTTCTAAAGTACCTTCATATTCTAACTCTTTTCGGTCAGTTGAATCAGCTGTATCTAGAAAAAAAAATTCATCTTGAGCTTGTGAGGTTGTATAATCAGGAGTATAATGAGTTAATCTTAAAGCATGATTCATGATTGAAAAATTTGACTGTGTATTTGATTCAACTTCGGTATCTCCTATATGTACTTTTAAAGTTTTGATAAAACCTCCACCATTTACCAGACTCACATTGTCGTTTCCAATGGATGATTTATAATTTTTTGTAATTTTTAATTTTTGTTCAAGATATCCTCTAGAATATAAAATTTTTGCTTTAGTATCATTAATATGAAAAACATAGGTGGCATTCTCATCTGAACTATGTTCTTTTGGGTGAATTTCTCTTAATTCATAACTTTTAATTTGATCATTATAATAATAATAAGTATCACTCAAATCATAAATCTTTTGCATTTATTTAGGAAGAATTTTTAAACCGCCTCCTTTCTTTTTCATTGAAAATATTTCATTTAATTTATTCCGTACAAATGTTTGGTCTTCAATAATAGGTTCAGTTTTCAATAAAATCTTTAAAAATCCTTGTATTTTTTTACTTTTTCTATATAATCTATGTTTATTCATTTATTTATGAAGAAAAACCTGACCTAATAATTGATATATATAACGTAGTTATCCTCAAAAATAGGTATAAAATTAAATTCTACAGCTCCTTTATGTAAATCAATTAATTCACCTTTTTGATTAGTAATCCTCATTTTTATTCTTTCATCAGGATCCGTTTTAACAGGAAAATATATCCAATTATTAAATTCTTTTGAAATTATATTACCAGGAGGATTTTTATTAACGAAAGAATAAAGGACTTTTGAATTAGATTGATTTATTAAAGATCCTTTTACAACATCACAGTGAATATAAATATTATCATTTCCATTGGATATATCAGCTATATGTTCACCTTCAACCTCTCTTTCTTCATCATAACTTCCATATGTCGGTTTTAAAAAGCCAATAATTTTATGAAAGTTACTTTTTGTAAAATCAATTACCCAACCTTTTTTCAGTTTAATAGCTATTCTTTGTCTTGCTTCAATAATACCAAATTTCACAGGTGGATCCTCACCAAATATTTTTATCATATACTCATTTAAACCTCTTATAGTATAATTACCATTTGAGATAACAATTGTTATATCTGTGTCTAATGTATACATTCTAAATATGTTATTGCCATAATTTTTACTTATATTAAACCATGAAACTTCCATAGAAAATGACTGTAAAGCTAATTTTTTTAATTTTAGAGGTGTAATAAAATTTACAGTAAATGCATCTGATTTCTCATGAGCTTCAGATTTTAATATTATCATTTATACAGAACAGAATTTTCATTATAGTCACTAGGTTTTTATGTAGGAAACGATTTGAGAACATTTTTAGGTGATATACCTTTATTCCTTTCTCTTATATATTTCATACAAAATAAACCACATTTCACAGATGTAGGTTTCTGTAAAAAACTATCATTATGACCTATTTTTGGTTTGTTATTAGATGTAACAAGAAATGATTTAATATTTTTAGGAATATAGTTACCAAACGGATCAAAATATTCCACATATTTATATTTAGGATCATTATAATAACAAACCCAATGAGTTCCAAGACCTGTCGATACATCTAAATTAATGATTCCATTTTCAAATATTCCTATTGTTTTAGGTAATAAATCAGAGGTAAAATACACCTCTGAATCCTTTTTCATTTTTCATATTTTCTTCAATCATTTTGTTACTAATTCCCATGGTTGATATATCCCCTTTCCACGTTGTTTTTTTTCCCATATCCCTTTTTTGTACAGCTGAACTAGCTAATCCAGATAAAGCACCTGTTGCTAATGCTGGAACTGCAAATTTAGCAGCGGTTATTAAAGAGGGTATAAGTGCTGCTAGAAATGGTAAAAATCCTCCATTTTTAGCTAATTGAGTTTTACTGATTGTAATTCTTTTTCCATCATTAATATGATTAATTTGAGTTTTAGTTAAATACATCTCATGATTAGGAGTTTTAGATTTATCTATTTGTAATGTTAATTCTTCTTTATTTCTAAAAGCTGATTTAAGTTTATTTTTCTAACCTTCACTCAAATAAACTTTATTTTTTATCATTTATTATAGGAGAAATTGTTTATAATATCGTTGTACATCATTGTAAGGCATTTCTCCAATTTTTAGTAACATATCTAACAATAAAACTACTTGATTATACAATTTCTTTGATTTACTTCCATTACATATTTTTTCTGTTAAATTTGATAATACATCCTTTTTATCTATACCTTCACCAAACCAAGGTATAGCCTCATTCATGAGATGTAAGAAGTGGATTTATTTTTTCATCATTTCCATTTTATAATCTGATTCCTTAATTTTTTCTAGATCACTTTCAGCCTTAGAATAGTTATAATTTTTGTATTAGTTCCTTTCATTCTTTTATATGTATCTCGCTTTTCTTTAGCCATTGCTATTATTTCATCAAGATCTTTTTTAGATTTATTTATAAGATCAGAAGGTAATTCTAAATTCACTTTTTTGATAAACGGTATATCCATAAATTTATCACTGTAAAATGTAATTTTTCCTTCTGCTCTATCCATCAATTGTTTAACATCTGATGTGTAATCAAGAGGTGGAAATGAAATATTTTCTACAGCATTTTGTATACTTTTTACAACCTCTATATTTGCCGGCCACACATATTGCTACCTTGGGTTGGTCGTGTGGTCTGGGTCTTCAACCTCTATATTTGATTTTTCATATTTTTCAATTTCTTGGGTGACTGGTTTATGAACTTCCTCTAAGGTTTTTTGAATACCTAATTTTTCTTTTAGTTGATCTTCACTATTCTTTCTTATTTCTTTTTCTAATTTTACTAATTTAATTGATTCTTTTATTTGCTTTATAAACGTGTTTTCGTTCTTTTTCTAATTTGTTCATTTATATAATATTAATTTTTACAGCGAGTAGATTATTTTTTTACAGCGAGTAAATTATTTTTTACTGTTATATAAATGATAAAAATTAAAGATTACACGGAACCAGATGAGTTACCTGATCCTAATCAACATCTTTTGTTACCTAAACATCCATTTAGATTGCTTATAACAGGACCTTCAGGTCCAGGTAAAACAAATTTACTGTTATATATGATTTATGATCTTTTAAATTTTGATGCACTATATATATGTGCAAAAGACTTATACGAACCTAAATATTCTAAATTACAAGAAATATATACATTGTTTGAAGATATAGAAAGAGAAGATATTTTGAAATGTAAAAAGAATAAGAAAACATTATTAGAATTATATGATAAATACAAAAAAGAAGTATTCTTTTCTTCAGATGATTTTATTACAGTAGATGATTTAAATCCTACATTAAAGAATTTAGTTATTTTCGATGATTGTGTGACTGAGAAAGATCAAAAAACCATTCAAGAATTATTTATCAGAGGTAGAAAGAAAAACGCATCTATTATATATTTATCACAGTCATATTATACAACACCTATCAATATAAGAAATAACTGTAATTACTTTATATTTTTCAATCTACAACCAAAAGAAATTCAACAGATTATAAGAGAGATAGATGGTAAATTAAGTACTGAAGAATTCAAACAAATATATAATAAAAGTGTCAAAAACAGTACGATTTTTTAATGTTAGATTTAGTGAATCCAAAAATAAGATACAGAAAAAAATTGATCCTATATAAATGATATGGAAGAATATTTAGAAAAAAGATTGTATGTTTACAGAAAGAGTAGAAATTTAAATTTCAAATGATAAATTTCAAAAGATAAGTATTTCATTATTAGTAAGTAAGGTTGGAACGAGTTTATCAGCAATAGCCTTTCTACCGCTTGCTTTTTTGAGTTTATCGGATTGAATAGTAGAAGCTATTGATTTAGCATTAAAAATAGCAGAAAGAAAGGAAGAATATAGACATTGTTATAATTTTTATAAAGAACTCATTAATTCGTTTAAAGCTAAGGATATGACAGAAAAAGAAATTTATATGCGTGAAAAGGATTTCATTAAAAGTTTAAAATTTAATCCAGTTGAAAAATATGTAAAACAAATGCAATTGAATGGATATAAATTTATTCATCCTAAATAAATGAAAGGTGGTGATATTGTTGGATGGTTACAAGATAAAATAAATCCTTCAGAAATGCATTTACCAGGATATCAATATTGTGGTCCATTTACAAAATTAGAAAAAAGATTAAAAAGAGGTGATCCTGGAATAAATAAAGTTGTTAAAGCATGTAAAAACATGATATTTCTTATAGTAAAACAAAAGATGCAAAACAGAGACATGTTGCTGATCAAGAATTAATATATGATTTAAATGCAATACAAGATCCAACATTTCGAGAAAGATTAGATAGAGGAATTATTAAACTTATTATTAAAGCTAAAAAAACTTTTGGGTGAGGAATATCTCCTAATATGTATTGTGTCAAGAGTAAAAAGAAAACGGAAAATAAAAATTATTATGAAACTACTTCTAAAAATAATAAACCAGTTGGTAAAGTTATTTGTACAATTTGTGGAAGTAAAAAGAATACTTTTTTAGGATTACAGAGTTAAAAGATACTTATTATAATCCAGAAACAGGTTATTGTGGTATTTAAGAATAGAAAAGAAAAACATGATTACCTAATGTTGAAGAATTTTTACATGAACAAGATGTATATACTAGATATAAACCTGTCATTCGTAAATTTAAAAGAGGGAGAGTTTATATTTCAAACAGTAATAATCAATTTGACGCTGATTTGTTATTTATAAAAAATTATAGCAAATATAACGATGGAACTAATTATTTGTTAACAGTTATAGATGCTTTTAACAAATATACTTGGGCTTTCCCTATAAAAAGAAAAACATCTGAAGAAGTAGTACAAGGTTTTAAACAAGTTTTTAAAGAAAGAAAGCCAAAATTCATTTTGACAGATGAAGGTACTGAATTTAGAGGAAAAGTTACACAAAAATTATTCAAAGATAATAATATACAATGGTTTACGACTTATAATAAAGAAATAAAATCTGCAATAGCTGAGAGATTTAATAGAAGTATAAGAGAAAAAATTATAAAATATATGCACGCTAATAATACTAAAAGATATATTGATGTATTACCCAAATTACTTAAAAATTATAACAATTCATATCATAGATCTATAAAAATGACACCTGTTGAGGCTAGTCGAGACGATAATGAATCACTAGTTTATAAAAATTTATATACTAAAAAGATCATGAAAAAACCTAAATTTAAGATAGGGGATAGAGTTAGAATATCAACAATTAAAAAAACATTCAGGAAAGTAGATGATTCTACATTTACTGAAGAGATTTTTATAGTATCTGAAGTATTCAAAGCAGATCCTATTACTTATCGATTAAAAGATTTAAACAGTAAAGAAACTGAAGGAACTTTTTATGAAAATGAAATGGTAAAATATAATAAAAAAGATGATGTATATAAAATTGAAAAAATCATAAAAAAGAAAGGAAATAAATATTTTGTAAAATGGTTAGGATATCCAGATGAATTTAATAGTTGGAATCTGATTTATACAATGTTTAAAGATAGACGGTATAACAAAGGTGATCCTTGGGAATCATTAAAATGATGATTTAACGGGTGTGCGATCTATCACCCCACGATAAATATGATAAAAAGCTGTTATTAATACGTAGTAAACAAATGAATGTTAACTTTTTTGACGGTGTTGAAATGTTTGAATCGATTGATATTTTAGATAATGAAGTTTCAAATAATGAAGTAGCGCATAATTTAAAGATGAAATTAATCTATGATTCTTCTTCTTCAGAAGAATATTTTTATGACTATGAGATATAGACTTATTATTATTTATAGACTATTATTATTTATAGATATTATTTATAGACTAGGAGAGTTTAAAACAAAGATATAAGAAGTTTATGAAATGTTTTTAAAATTTTTAGATTTTATGTATTATGAGAAATTAGTTAATTATTATTATTTTATGAAAAAGATTTGTGATATTTTTAATATTGATAATAAAATAAAGGTCCAAAGACTTTGTTCTAAAGTCAAAAAGAAATATGAAAAAATCTGGAATGAATTTCAAAAAATGTTTCCTGATAAATGGAGCTAACAAAAAAGTGCATACACTGTTTGACTATGAAATCAGTAAATGAGTTTTATATATATCATAGAAATATAAAAATTTATTTCCAAAATCATTGTAAATGTTGTGATTCCATAATCAAATATAAAAAATTTAAATGTGAATGTGGTATGCAACACACAAAAAGAGACATTTAAAAAGTATTTGTCACAGTAAACATCTTCCAGGAAAAATTATTTCAAAAAATGTTTCCTAATAAATGGAGCTCACCTTAAAGTCAAAGACTATTAATGAACTTAGAAAAGGAGTAAAACTATTGAATATTAAACAACCTAAAGGCTGTAAGAAGGATAATTTAATTAGATTATTAATTAAATATATCAAAAAAACAAGTGAATATAAACCCGTTTTAGTAGAATTATTAAATTTAGATATATCAAAATACTTAGAAAAAAAGAAAAAAATATTTATTGCAAAACCTCAAAAACGTAATAAAATTAAGAAAATTTTTGATTCTTTTAATTTAAGATTTGTAAAAATAGCAATGATTTTAAATCTGTAATTTTCTTTCCTGAAGAAATGTTACTAGAAGAAAATCTTGAAAAGTTATTTACAGAAGATAGAGAATGCCGTATATGTGGTAAATATTACGAACCTGAAGATAAAGAAAAACATATAAAGAAAGACTTAATGATTAAAAGATCAAAGCAAAAGAGAAAATGTATTATTTGCGGTATATATTATAAACATTTAGAAAATCACATATCAAGTCGAAAACATAAAAAAGCATTATTAAATGATGAAGGTAATGTAGAAATTAAGGAATTTGAAACTGCTTATATATCTAGATTAAGATATAGAATTAATAATTGTAATAATATTAAAATCCCTCTAAAATTTTTAGAAGAGAAAAGAAAGGTTGTAATAAAAAGAATAAAGCAAATTTTGGAAGAATTTAATGATATAAAGGTAAATTTTAAATTGTTTTGTTTGTATAAATTGAATGAAGAAATTCTAGAATTGACATTCAAAACTGAGAATCAAATTATATTGAAATCTAATGATTTACATACTCTTTATGATTATGTTATTGACAACTTAATAAATGAATCTGATGATTTTATATCAAAAGGATCTGGTTGGAGTCTTGAAGAAATTAAATTTTTAGAATTGAGAATAAATAAGTATCAACCCTTGAGAGGATCAAGTTATTTTGATTTACCTGAAAACATTAAATCTAAACAAGCTATAATAAATGTAAAAAATAAAGATAATAAATGTTTTATGTGGTCTATATTATCAGCAATTCATCCTGTAAAAAAAGATCCTCAAAGAGTGTCAAAATATGAACAATATAAAGATGAATTAAATTTTAAAGGAATTGATTTTCCTGTTTCATTAGACAATATTAAGAAATTTGAAAAACTAAATAATATATCTGTAAATGTTTATAGTTATGATAGTTCAATTTATCCACTTAGAATAACTAACAATAAATTAGAAAAACATGTAAACTTGTTTTATATGAAAGATGAAAAAAATGATCATTATTGTTGGATTAAAAATATGAATAGTTTGATCAGATCACAAATTACTAATCATCGTATATTTTTATGTGATAGATGTTTAAATCATTTTTATTCTGAGGAAAGATTAAAGATACATGAGGAATACTGTAAAGAGAAAGAAGCTGTCACAATTAATATGCCTAAAAAAGATGAAGTTATTCAATTTAAAAATCATGAAAGAAAAATGAGAGTACCATATACTATATATGCTGATTTTTAATCTCTCTTACCTAAAATTGATACATGTGAGCAAGATCAAACTAAATCATATACTGTGAAATATCAAAAACATGTAGCAGATGCATGTTGTTATTATATCAAATATGAAAAAGAATACTTTAAACCTCCTGTTGTTTATAGAGGACCTGATACAATCAAAAAGTTTGAATCTATGTTAAAAGAGGATACTCTTAAAATTGAAAAATTTATAGAAGAAAAAACTAAAAAATATGAAAGTATCAAATCAATGATAGAGTTCGATGAAAATCATTATAAAAGAACTAATATTTGTCATATATGTGAAAAACAAATCTTAAAGGATGAAAAAGTAATTAATTGATCATTGTCATATAACTGGAAAATATAGGGGTCCTGCTCATAATGTTTGTAATTTAAATTATCAAATTCCAAAATTTATTCCAGTAAAAATCCACAATTTAACAGGTTATGATTCTCATTTGTTTATAAAATAACTTGGATTTGATAAATCAAAAATAGATGCTATACCTAATACTGAAGAAAAATATATATCTTTCAGCAAAAAAATAGGAGGTATGAAATTGAGATTTTTTATTTAATGAAATTATCTTTATTATATTTATTATATTTGTCTTGTAGTTTAGATAATTTATCAAAAACTTGAGACCAGAGAATGAAATAAATAGATGTCCTCCAAAAATACGGAAAATGAAATATATTAAATACTTAAAATCAAAATTTGGAGGGACATCATTACATTTTCCTGATGATAAATTAGATCTCATTACAAGGAAAGGTGTATATCCTTATGATTATATGGATTCTAGAGATAAATACAAAGAAACAGAATTACCTTCAAAAGATAAATTTTATAATAAATTGAATGAATGTAATATAACTGATGAAGAATATAAACATGCTCAACGTGTTTGGAAATAATTTAATATAAAAAATTTAGTTGAATATACAGATTTATATGTCAAAACAGATGTATTAATTTTAACAGATGTATTTGAAAATTTTAGAGATGTTTGTTTAAAAACTTATAAATTAGATCCAGATTGGTATTTTACTGCTCCTGGTTTATCTTGGGATGCAATGTTAAAAATAACAAAAGTTAAATTTGATTTATTAAATAATTATGATATGATTCTCATGATAGAAAAAGGTTTAAGAGGAGGTGTTTCACAATGTTGTAATAGATATGGAAAACCAAATAATATATGAAAAATGATGATAATAGTAAAGAATCCAATTATTTAATGTATTTAGATGCTAATAATTTATATGGATGGGCTATGAGTCAATATTTACCATATGGAGAATTTAAATGTTGTAATGGTGATGAAATAAAAATTATGTTAAACGTGAAGTATACAACCTTAAAAGATGATTCAGAGAATGGATATATATTTGAAATTAGTTTAAGATATCCAAAAGTGTTACATGATTATCATTCAGATTTACCATTATGTCCTGAAAATAGAATTCCTGAAAATTCGAAACAAGGTAAGTTATTAACAACTTTATACGATAAAGAGAAATATGTAGTTCATTATAGAAGTTTAAAACAATATTTGAAAATGGGTTTAAAGGCTGTAAGAGTACATAGAGTATTACAATTTAAACAATCGAATTGGTTGAAAAAATATATAGATTTAAACACTGATATGAGAGAGAAAGCTGCTAATGATTTTGAGAAAGATTTTTATAAATTGATGAATAATTCAGTATTTGGAAAAACTATGGAAAGTATAAGAAAACGAATTGATGTAAGATTATGTTGTAATTATGATCAAGTTAAAAAATTAATTGCTAAACCTATTTTCAAATGTAGAACTATTTTTGATGAAAATTTGGTAGCTGTTCACATGATAAAAATAAAACTATATTTTAATAAACCTATTTATGTTGGAATGAGTATATTAGATTTATCTAAACATTTAATGTATGATTTTCCTTATAATATCATGAAACCGAGATATAAGGATAATATTAAGTTATTATATATGGATACAGATAGTTTTATATATGATATTAAAACAGATCACTTTTATGTAGATATGAAGTCAATGATTGATTATTTCGATACATCTGATTATCAAGTAAATAATCCATATAATATACCTAGATGTAATAAAAAAGTATTAGGTAAAATGAAAGATAAAAATAGCGGTGTGATTATGGAAGAATTTGTAGGTTTAAGAAGTAAAATGTATTCAATAAGATTAGAAAGACAGAGTGTTGAAGAATATAATAATAATGAAGAAGATAAAGAAAACCATAAAATATTTGAGACTAAGAAGTCTAAAGGTACTAAGACTAGTACCGTTAAAAACAGAATATCATTTGAAGATTATAAAGACTGTTTATTAAATAAAAAATATCAATATAGAACACAGAATTTAATTAGAAGTAAGAAACATGAATTGTATTCAATTCAAGTGAACAAGATAGCTTTATCAGCAAAAGATGATAAAAGATTTATATTAGAAGATGGTATGAATACTAGAGCTTTAGGACATTATATAAAAATGTTTCTAAAAATAATTCTATATAAATGGATGAGTGCTTAGGTGATATTCGAGCTTTAAATTTTACAAATTCTGAAGAAATTTACTATTTGACTTATCTTTGTAAAGAATTGTATGATAAATATGATCATACTAAAAAACTATTATCAGAAAGTTTTCAAAGGTTGACTGTATTAATTGAAAAGGAAGAAAATGAAGATATTAAATTGAATGGATTAGGAGTTTTATATGTTATTTCAAAGAACTTATTCTATTATGATTAGCAGGGTGGATTTATATTTATAAAAATGTTTACTAATAAATGGAAGAGTTCAATAGACTGAGAGGTTATCTCAAAACGTTTAAAGTAAATGATTTAAATCTTGGGGAATATGATCTGATATCATTGAGAAAAATTAATACTAAATATGGAGATTCAGTAATCGTAAAGTTAGATGTGGAAGGTGAAGAAAAAGAGTATTACCTTGCGAATAAACATGGAAAACTTTCTGATGAATCAATATATAAAATCAATAAAGGGAGATATATATTTAAGTACTCAGGTATGATTGATGATAAATACGTATATGAATTAGATAAAGCTTAATCATCATATTTAGGTGAGGATATGTTTCCCCACCTGAAAATTTATTATTATATATATATAGTATATTATCAATTTTATATATAATTTATAATATTATATTCTTCTTTATATTTATCATTTTCTGAGACGATCCTATTTTAGGATCGCTGCCTCTTTTTTTAATTTTGACATTTTTATAATTATTTTTAATTTTATAAAAAAGAGGGGGGGTCTCAACCCCACCCTTTAAAAACAGAGGGCTTACATTCATTTGGAGGTTTTCACGCATTTATTTTTAAATAATTCACTGCATACTTTTAATATGCCTAGCTTTTTAACTAAAAAAGTTCACTGTTTAAAGGTTCATATATTAGAGGACTTCCATTCATTTGGAGGTCCTCTTTTTTCACGCATTTATTTTATATGTCTAGCTTTTTAACTAAAAAAGTTCAGTAATTCGCTGTTAAAATTTGGTCTTAATGTAAAAAAGGTATATATACACCCTTTTTAGCTATAAAAATCATGTTTTTAATATTAAAATTGATCGAGACCTTTTTTTTCATAAAAAAAAATAAAATAAGCTATAAAATTATGTTTTTTAGTGTAAAAAGAGTCTGTGCGCTCAGACATGCGTATGGATACTACTTGAAACTTTAGTATAACATTTGTATTTTGAAGTATTCAGTATCAAATCCATATCCCATTTTCTACAAAACTTCGAAAATTATGCTTTTCTACACAATAGTATGAGTAGTTTAAAATTTAAGAAACATAGTCATATCAGGATGAGGTTATGGAACTTTATTATCACATTTGTATCTATGTATTCAGTATCAGATCCATATCGAATTTTCTACAAAACTTCGAAAACAATTCTGTCTATACAATAGCATGAGTAGTTTAAAATTTAAGAACCTTAGTTATATAAGGATGAGCTTTTGAAACTTTAGTATAACATTTGTATTTTGAAGTATTCAGTATCAAATTCATATCTAATTTTCTACAAAACATCTAAAACTATGCTTTTCCACACAATAGTGTAAGTAGTTTAAAATTTAAGAACCTTAGTTATATCAGGGTGAGGCTATGGAATTTTATTATCACATGTGTATCTAAGTATTCAGTATCAGATCCATATCGAATTTTCTACAAAACTTCAAAACCGTACTTTTCTATACCACAGTATGAGTAGTTTAAAATTTAAGAAACTTAGTCATATAAGAATGAGTTTTTGAAACTTTAGTGTAACATTTGTATTTTGAAGTATTTAGCATCAAATCCATATCCAATTTTCTACAAAACTTCGAAAACTATGGTTTTCTACACAATAGTATGAGTAGTTTAAAATTTAAGAACCGTAGTCATATCAAGATGAGGTTGTGAAACTTTATTACCACGATTGTATCTAAGTATTCTCTATCAGATCCGTATCGAATTTTCTACAAAACTTGGAAAACAATACTTTTCTATACAATAGTATGAGTAGTTTAAAATTTAAGAACCGTAGTTATATCATGATGAAGTTATGAAACTTTATTATCACATTTGTATCTAAGTATTCAGTTTCAGATCTATATCGAATTTTCTACAAAACTTCGAAAACAATACTTTTCTATACAATAGTATGAGTAGTTTAAAATTTAAGAGCCGTAGTTATATCAGGATGAGGTTATGAAACTTTATTATATCACATTTGTATCTAAATATTCAGTTTCATATTCATATCGAATTTTCTACAAAACTTCGAAAATAATACCTTTCTATACAATAGCATGAGTAGTTTAAAATTTACGAACCATAGTTACATCATGATGAGTTTTTGAAATTTTACTGTAACATTTGTATTTCGAAGTATTCAATATCAGATTCCTATCCTCAGAATGGAGCACTAAGTCTTTGGAATACTAATTCTACGCCCTTGCAAAATCGATTTTCCAAACCATTTACCCTCATCAGCTTCAGAGATATTCTGAATAATACGGTCACAGATCTGTGCAAAGATATGAGCGGAATTCGAAATGCAGATATCAGACAATATGTTCATGAAATAGTAGATTTAGATGGTACAATGTAATAAATTTTCTTTTCGTCTGGATTTAATCGCATGTTATTCTCAGTAGAATGCTACTATATACACTATTATACACTATTTTATATACGATGCTAAATACACTATTGTTTTCCCAAATATTACTTTCAATTCTTAATTCACAATGTTTTTATTTTACATTGAAATTTCTGTGACTTAAGGGGGCAGTGGATGTTGAAATGAGCAAAAATCGACTAAACATTTTTTAATATATAACATTATTTTACACATTTGACATTTGCTTACGGGTGGGATAGCGTCCATCCCAAACGATGAACCTCCCAAAAAGACAGGTATTTGACATACTCTATCCCAAACAGTTCGAACCCTTTGCAGGCATTGGCGTCCATGGAAATCGCTGACAGAAACATTGCACCTGCTGCAGCAGGTGCCTGCAAAGGAGGTGGAACTGTTTGGGATAGAGTATGTCAAATACCCGTCTTTTTAGGAGGTTCTTCGTTTGGGATGGACGCTGTCCCACCCGTAAGCAAAGGTTGAATGCATTTTTTTCAAAACTGAATTTTCAAAGGTCTTACATTTTTAAAATGCTCCATGCGTCTTAAGTTTTGTCTGAGATGCATGAAATTGGCAAGAAGACACCTTTCGTACCTTTTAATGAAACTGAGTATGCATTTTATAATTGGACTTTATTAAGATAATTAAAAGTTAATAAGAACCTAATTAAATGATGAAAATTAAGTTTTAATGCAAAACAATATTTAAAAAAAATTAACTTTTTAAGGGATATAAAAATACCCAAATTTGTTCATAATGTGTTTTGGAGTGATCATAATGTAAAATTAATCAAAAATGTGAGCAAATGGCACGCAACGAGCATTTTCAAATTTTCGTTAAAAAAATTAAATTAAAAAAAAAAATACAAAATTATACCAAATTGAAAAATAAATTAATGGTATTTTATATAGTAATGTTAAGGGGAATATTTATACAAATTTTCATGTTTCTAAGTCAGTAAATAAATGTAAAAAAATCAACGTCCACCGTCTCCTTAAATATCTGTTTCTTTTTAACACATCTCAACATAGTTGTTGTTGAGATCCAGACCGTCGGACCTACCAGAAAGGTGTTGAAGACCCAGACCGTACGACTCATCCAGTGGACATGAGCAACTAATTGGACGGCCGGACAGAAAGGTGTAAGGTAACTGTTTGGACGACCGAGAAGTGCCACCCAATTAAGACCGGAATCCAGTGGGGAGACATCCACAGGGACCGTACCCTTCTTCCCCTACCACCAACCTCTCGGAAGGACTTACGGACCCACATTGTTTCACGTGATCGTACTCCGTATGAACACGGCGGCAGTTGTGGCAACGTGCAAATCCAGGGGGACCACCGGGCTACCGCGCCAACTGTGCCAACAGCACGCGGTGTTCCCAGGTGGTCACTCACCCAAGTACCCGATGCTACTTGACTTCTGTGATCTAACGAGAACCGGTGTTATCAGCACGGAAGGCCGTTGGCACATCTCAACATAGATGAAAAGTGTTTATAACTTTGGTCATTCTGTATGTCTGTCCGTTTGTACGATAACTTATGTAAACATAAATAAATAGAAATGACATTTTAATATGTTCTTGAGACGGTCTGAAGGATGTTTGGGAATGAAATTGTGTAATATCAGCCAATTACTTTCGGATTTAATTCGAATTGAAAATATTAAATACAATGAACCATATGGGACTTAAGTTTTCAAACATTTTTTAAAGAGTTAAAATTCACAAATTGCTTTAAAAATTAAAAAAAATATTCAAGTTACCACATAAAATGTGTTAAATAATTTCAACAAAATATGTTGGGCAGTTTTTAAATTAAAACTGAAATAATAGTTACACCAATATTATGTGAACCCATATGTATATAGATCACTTAACTCATTGCAAAATAAAATATGGCTTTCATTTTATTCCGTTGTGTATATCGTAGATGTTTAGAGATCGCTTAAATGTATATTTAGTGTTGCATCCGTCATAACACCGCATTATTTTTACGTATTATCTGTGTATTCAACTTCTGTGCAAATGCAATTACAATATTCTTATAGTTTAAATTATCACTAATATTTTTTTATTTCTGCTGAATGTATACAAATCAAGTGATTGTAAAGTGAGTGCTATAAGAATTACTGATTTTTTTTACTCAAAATTATTTATTTTTGTAGTCTTAAATATATAAGTAATATGAACAAGAAAGATCAATCATGCATAAAGCATTGATTACGAAATACTTTCCAACTGCAAAGCCATTTTAATTAGACATCCCTAAAATGCAATACATTCAGTGGTGATAATTTTAAAATTATCACAATGCTACAATAATTTATTATATTTGAAAACTTTATCGAAAACAAATGGATTTTATTCAAATGACGTTATCGAAATATAAATCGCCAGGTTCCCTATATAAAAGCAGTGATTATTTCATTCATAAACATTTAAAAAATTCCTTTCATTTAGCGGTGATATTTTTAAAATTATCACAATACTACAATAATCTATTTTACTTAAAAACTTAAAACCATGCAGGAAACTTTCTAACTCCATAGCAATTCAAAAGACAATTCCATAGAATCGTCTGCTTCCCTATGTAAAATCAATGAATGTTCCATTCATATCAACTATATTGCAGACTCTAGAGCTAAAAGTCGTATAAGAATTGCTGAAGTCGTATAAGAAATTCAGCAATTCTTATACGACTCAACTTATAGCTTGATATGTTTACTTTCTCCATACGAAAAATTAGGTTTCGTTGTAGAAATAATCAAAGTTTTATGATCATTTAAACTTCAAAATGATCAGATTGTAATTGCGTTAGCGAAGTATATTGATGCACAGAAAAATAAATAAAAAATATGTTTTAGGACGGATGAAACACTAAATATGAATTAAAAAGAACTTTAAAAATCAGAATTTCGACACACGATGGCCACATCTTATTTTGAAGTGGATCACGTAATCTTCATATAATATGAATGTAATTAATATTTTAATTTTTTAAGAGCTACTAAACATATTTTGATGATTTTTTTTTATATATTTTATGGGGTAATTTGAATATTTCATAAAATTTTCGAAGCAATTTTTGAATTTGAAATTCGCTTAAAAAACGTTTGAAAAACTTGGTCGCATAGGGTTCAATCCAAAACTAATCGAGTGATATTATTCATTTACATTCCAATATGTCAAACTAACCGTCTCAAAAACATACTAAAATTTCATTTTGATAAAGTCATTTTCACGGCAGTTATCGTGCGAACGGACTGACAGACAGACGGACAGACTGAGCAAAGTCATAAACAATTTTCAACTATGTTGTAAAGTGTTAGTAAAATGTTCATTGATTTTACTTAGAGAAGCAGCCGATTTATAAAATGAATTGGTTTCTCATAGTTACCAGAGTTTCGAAGAAATAATTTAACATGATATAAGCATACGATGTAGTTTCTATAATAATGAAATATTATAATTGTGCGGTAATATTAACTGCAAAATCGTTGTAAGTATCTCGCAAAATATACTTTCTATGACGTCATTTGTGAGTAAGGTTCATTTTGCTTCATTGTGTTTTTAGATATAGTTTTAAGTTTTCAAGTATAGTAAATTTTTCTAGTACTGTGATAATGTAAACAAAAAAGATCAATCATGCAAAAAGTATTTATTAAGAAACATTTTCCAACTGAAATGATATTTTATTTAAACATCTTTAAAATGCGATACATCAGCGCTGATATATTTTAAATTATCACAGTACTACAATAATTTTTTATATTTGAAAACTTGAAACTTCATCGAAAAGAAAAATGATGTCAACAAACTATAAATCGTCTAGTTCTCTGTGTAAAAGCAATGAATATTTCATTCATACCACTTTCATTTCACACTCCACATAAATAATTTTGCTTGAAAACAATTCAGCAATTCTTATACAACTGATTTTTCAATCACTTGTTTACATACTGCATTCGTTAAAATTAGGCTTCGTTGTAGAAGTTTGATGTGTCATTTAAATTCAAAAAATTTAAATTGCTTTGGCGCAGAATATAGAAACACAGAATATACGCAAAATTAAATCGGTTTTATGATGGATGCAAGGCTAAATATAAACGTAAAATAATTTTAAAAATCACGATTTTTTGTCTAGGAATAAAAGAAAGATGCCAAATGTTATTTTAATGTGGGTCACATGATCCCTTCATATAATATGGATGTAATTAAAATTTTACTTTTTCTTTAAATAACTACAGACCATATTTCACTGAAACATTTTCCATATATGTTATGGGATAATTTGAGTATTTATTATAATTTTCGAATCAATCTGTAAATTTTGCTTCATATAAAAATGTTTGAAAACTTTGGTCCCATAGGGTTCCATGTATTTCACGTTTTCTTTCCGAGATCAATCCAAACCTAATTGGGTGATATTATTGATATACATTCCCATATGTTCCACATACTGTTGCAACAATATACTAAAATGTAATTTTGATAAAATCATTTTTACAGCAGTTATCGTGCGAACGGACAGCAGACAGAATGAGCAAGAGAGAACACCTTTCAACTATGTTGGTCAGTGTTAAAAAAATAAAGACAAAAAGAAAAGAGATATACTTTGAGGTAGCAAACTGTCGGTCTTTTAGAGTCTGAGCAGATATACATGGAAGTAGTAAATTTTTTCTTAATTATTTTTTAATCATATGCACTCAATTCGATTTTGTAGTTTGTATTTATGTGTTGTGATGTGTATTACCCCCAGAAAAATTTATTTAGCTATATTGAATAATTGTTGAGAAATCAGTCTTTTTGAAAACCAGTGTAGTTGGCACGTATCTGTTCCTAAACGAAATTGTCAAAAAAATATATACTAAAGTAGAAAAACAAATATATCTAAAAAAATAGTAATTATGTGCAACAGCAAACATAAGTGAACATATAAATAATTTTGTAAAATTTACTAAACATCTCTACATAATTCAGATTTATTAGAACGCTAAGCATTTAATAAATGCCTATTTTGACTACTTTTTATTTATATTTGCTTATTTGCCTGCCTATTTTTGTACTTTATAGTGCCTGAACGTACCGGGTTCGAGTTGAAGTAAAAGAAATAGAAAACAAGTTTCTCTATAATCATCCGTACGTAGATAAAATAAAACCCAATAAGATACTAAAGTCCTTGAGTTTCTTGACACTTTCTGTAATATAATCAATAAATTTATATATAATATATTATATATCATCTCTAATAATTGTAAAGGTTTCCTTGATATATCACCTTCTATAAGATATTAAACAAATCCTGTTAATTATCAATTATATAAATTTAGTATATTTTAGAAAATATATTTAATATTCAATTGCCAATAAGTAGTACGTATGTGTTAACTGTGTACATGGCCACTCCCAAGTTTGTCAACTCATTTTTAGTACTTATATTTTTAGATAGGCTCTCAAAAAATATATATTTGCAACAAATATAAGACAAGTGTAAATTTAAAAGACGATGTTTTCATTCTAAATTAATATTTCTGCATTTTCTAAAATATGCAAGTGAAAACACCGAAGAACTTTTCGATGCGGATTGCATAATGACAATAATCCTAACATTCTGATTCCAAATTTCATTTTTTTTACAGAATGACAGGTGATATAGATGTTTTTCGACTGAATAAATCTGGACAAAGTCAAACCCAAATCAAATAACAATTTATCTTCTCCTCATAGAGTATGAGATCAGGAAAAATTAATTTTGAAATAATTTTGTTCACAGGTTATAATTATCGATAATATTATTAAAGTATATAAAATATATAAAATTCTATATTAAAGTCCGTTGTGAATAGTACGTTTATATCAATTGAGTATATGACCACGCCTATATTTGTTACCTCTCATTTTTAGTATTCATATTTTTACTGAGGCACTAAATTTGTATTAATTTGCAATAAATATAAGAGAAGTGTCAGCTTCTATTTCATTAGCAATTAATATTTCCGCATTTTCTAAAATATCCAAGTAAAAACTCCGAATAAATTTTCAAAGCGTATTGTATAATGACAATAATTCTAACAGTTTGATTCTAAATTTAATTTAATTTATTTTTTTTACAAATGACAGGTTATAGATAGAATTTTACTTTCCTTATATACGTACATATACTGTATAAGGAAGGTATTGTGACGGGGTCCAAAATTTCAATTCAAGTTTTCGACAAGAGAGCACGTTTGAAGCATCCCTGATCACGAATCAGACGTTTTTGAGATGACGTCTGTGTGTGTGTGTGTGTTTCAGAAAGTATATATGTGTGTGGGAAGGGGGTCAGTGAGACTGTGGAGACGATCACTGACGAACGAATGGAGTGATTCAAACAAAATATGGTACAAAAATTACAATTCATGAATACTGGAAGCCTATCGTTTTTATGCGTAATCGAATGTACAGAACCCCTCTAAATTTTCGAGTGACATTTGGAAAAAAATCATCAAGAAATTAAAACCTTCATTAAATTTACTGAAATAGTAATTTCTTATGTAATTTTTCTTTAGAAAACAATTGACATATATTTTAGAACGCTAGCATGAACCGTTCTCGATATATTGCACATTTTTCAAAAACATTATCAAAAAATCATGTAAAATAGAAATAAAAATATTACCTATTGTGAAATATGCTCAATTTTCATAAGTAATATCATGTGATACATTTGATGACCTCATTCTCCTGGATTTAGCCAGTTTCAATCATGAGAAAAGATACTTTAGGAAATACCTTTGTATTTGGACGCCAATAGTCATTTATTTGCTACAAGAAAAACTCTTTCGTAACGCTTGGCGAAATATTGGCGAAATGTCGCAAATTGGCTAATTTTTTAAATGTTGCCAAAATGTCGTCAAATTGATAAAAATGACGCTAAATCAATGAAAATGATGACTAGATGATGGAAGTCTTGGAAAAAACGTAAGCGTAGATATTAAGAATGACACATTTCTCCGTCCGTTCGTCCGTAATGCTTGGCGAAAAATTTAGCGGGATGGTGCCATCTTGACGACTATATTAAATGTTGCGAAAATGACAAAAATGCCGCCAAATGGATAAAAATGACTCCAAATGGGAAGTAGTGTTTCCCAAATTTTGATTTCCATCATATGACGGGAATACCTTCTAGCGTAAAAGAAATACTCTTCTATCTGCTTGTCTGTAACACTTTGTGATGCATTTGGTAAACTTATCGAATAATTTAGCAAAGTATGGCTAACTTGGCGATATTTTGCCCGAGATTGACAAAAATGTCATCAAAATTGAAAATATGACGTTAAATTAATGAAAATTACGCCTAATTGATGAAGCAATTATGAAATTATTTTAATATATGGACTATATCGCTTATTGAGGATGCTATCAATATTGATAATTGTTTACCTAGAGTTGCGCGAAGTATAAGTTAATTGAGTAATTTGAAATAGTTTTACATGTTGTCATTCGGAAAAGCGACAAATATACAATTTAACAAAAACACAGCGTGGATCTAGTTTGATTGATTGTTACATTATAGTTTGATTGTAAAATTAGTAATCCATTGCATTATATAATGAAAGTTATGTGCTGCCCACATCAGAGCCAAGCCAAGACGCTTCGTTACGGGCTGCCATGGGACCGAAGGTCCCTTACGCCCACATCGAAAATATTAATGTCCACTGTGAGTGATTTTATGATGATGGAAGATAGCAATATGCACTCTGCATTAGATGGGTGCTTGGATGAGTCCAGTGGCGACGGATGTTCAGTTGTCGCCTGCATCTTGGAGTGGCGGTAGAGTACTGAGCTGCAGTGGCTGCAAGAGAAAAGGGGGGCGGGGCCAAGGGCTGGTGACCAATAGAAAATGCTCGCTGAATTATATCACAAGATTTACAATTTAAATTAAAGTGCAGTAGGAATTTATAAAGTTATGCTAACATGCAAGTTATAAGTTAGAATTAAATATTTTATAATTAAGATTTAATAAATAATTACTTTAAATGATTTGTAGTAGCAAGGGATAAATAGAGTTCAGATTTTCAGTTTGTCAAGGTTAAGTTATATTTACAAGTTCCGTCTCTCAAGTTGTGAAAAAAGAAGGCCGTTTTCAGGCACACAATACATTAAATTTACAGTTAAGAATATATAAACATTAATTTAGTACAGTTAAGTTTATCTACAAGTCTAGTCAGAGCTGTCTCTGACTTTCAAAGTGACCGGGCTGGCATCAAAGGCGCGGACAAAGCAAGATCAAAGGGATTGTGAGTACGGCGGGGAGGACGAATCAGAACGCTCCATTTCACTCTGGGTCTGCCGAGGCAGCTCCAGAGTGGAAAGGTGCGGCTTCAACGTCTGCCGGCGTTCAAGGTTAGGAAACGCCTGCCTGGGGGGCAGAATATCTGGGGCGCTTCCACGGAGGCACCGCAGGCCCGGTGAGAAGGTGTCTAGGCCTTCTTTTCCCAAGATAGGAAGTCGTGGAAGTGTCGTAGCTACTATCGACACCTCTCAGGCAGGGTTTGCTTGTATTCTTCCTGAAAAAATTTTGAGAAGTTTTCCGAATGTACCCAGCAACGTGTGGGATTTTAAGGTCATGATGAATCACCTCGTTCTGGACAAACCAGGGCGCATTTACAATACAGCGCAAGACTTTATTTTGAAACACTTGCAATTTCTCTATGTGCGTTTTTGCAGCCGAACCCCAAACAGGACAAGCATACAAAAACGCAGGTGCGATGATTTGTTTGTAGATGAGCAGTTTATTATAAAGGGACAAGTGAGACTTTCTACCGAGAAGTGGGAGGAGGGCTACAAAGGTTTTGTTAGCAGATGCAATCTTATTAGTAATATGCTCAGCGAAAATTAATTTGGAGTCAATTGTGACGCCCAAATATTTTGCAGACTGTGAAAAGGGGATCGGATCATTGAAAATTTTAAGGGTAAAGTTACTGAGTCTAAGTTCTCGGTAGTTCGGTCGAAAAATGACGACTGCACTCTTGGTCGGATTAATTTTGATTCTCCAGTTCACGAGCCAGTGCTCAAGACTATTCTTTATGTAGCTTTGGAGTGTATTAATAGCAAATTTAGGTGATAAGCTTCTAGAAATCAGGGCTGTGTCATCTGCAAAGATGGCCAGCTGTACTTGTGGGATCTTAGGTATATCGTTGATATATAAGTTGAATAAAAGTGGGCTAAGATTTCCGCCCTGTGGGACCCCGGCTCTGATTGGCCGAAAAGAAGAGTAAGAATGTTCAACTCGTACGCGGAAAGAACGTTTAGCAAGATACGAGTTGATGAGAGCCAAAAGTTGTGTCGAAATACCAAGTCGGACCAGCTTGGTGAGCAGACCTGGGATAAAGGCTTTATCAAAAGCTTTACTGATATCAAAAAACACTATGCTGGTATACTGCTTGTTGGTAGAGTTTTTGTGAATAGTTTCAACTACACGCATGAGTTGGGAATGCGGGGAAAAATAAGATCGAAAGCCGTGCTGTTCAGGAATTAAAATGTCTTTCGATCTGCAGAAACTAGTCAAACGTCTAAGCAACACTAACTCAAAAATTTTGGAAAGGCTAGATAGAAGGCTGATAGGTCTGTAGCTATCAGCAGAATTTGGATTTTGACCATTTTTGAAGAGAGGGATGACGTCAGCAGTCTTCCAACTCTGGGGAAAGTATCGAAGTTCCAACATATGATTAAGGAGCACGGTGAGCCAGCACTCATAAAAAACAGGGAGATTCTTCAGCATTCTATTGCTGATCTTATCAGAGCCAGGTGATTTCTTTACTTTGAAGCCATGTATGATGTTGATGACCCAGACCGTCCGACCTACCAGAAAGGCGCAAGGTAACTGTATGGACGGCCGGGAAGTGCCACCCAATTTAGACCGGAACCCAGTGGGGGAGGCATCTACAGGGACCGTACCCTCCTTCCCCTACCACCAACCTCTCGGAAGGACTTACGGACCCACATGTTTAACGTGATCGTACTCCGCATGAACACGGCGGCATATGTGGCAGCGTGCAAATCTAGCGCGCAAACCACGGGGATACCGCACCCGAGATGGCCAACAGCACGCGGCTTTCCGAGGTGGTCACCCACCAAATACTAACCGCGCCCGATCGTCACCTCCGAAAGCAGAGGCCGGAGCACTAATTTTTGACGTCTTGGCTTGTAGGCCCACTGCGAGTAGGTCTTCCAGATCGCGATCGAAGCTTTTGCTATTTGTTTCCCTTTTAATTCTCTGTTCAATGTAAAGGAATCATAATTTATCAGTAAATCAAATAATATTCATGAAATTTGGAAGTATTTTCGATAATGTTCATTAAAATGGGTGATTTAAAATCTTAATATTGCTGTACATTTCCTTAAAATAAAATATTTATAATGACTCATTCACTGTAGGAGCAAAGATGAAAGGATTCCATTCAGTTAGTGTTTTAATAAAAGTTTGAAAAAGAACCCTGTATATTTATTACTTAATCAGGCATTTTATTTGAATAATTCTTCAGTACATTCAGCTAAAGTATGCGTGCTTACAGATAAAGTATGCAGAAACTAAAATGATTACTGAATACTATATCTTTAAATATCATAAGACAATCATTAAAAAGAAACTCAGAATTTAACTTTTAATATGCTTACGTGTTTATTTATTTTTATTTCATTTTATTTTATTCATTTTTTGTTGTTGTTATAAATTGTAAAATGATTTAGAATTAAGATAAAATACTAGTTGAATGTCATTCATTAACATATGCACTATAAATTGTAGAAGTTCAGGTTTTCTAATATAGCACATCTTATATTCCCTTTTTTACTACCAGACATTAACAAATTGTAAACAATTTTGCTTAATTATAGAGTTTGAAATACCTCAGGGGCTTTGAAAATTTAATAAAGCTGTATAATAAAACTTTTTGGTATTAATATTTCATTTACAATTCCATTGAAGTGAAAATGTAAGAAAGATTAAATTAGCTTTGTATTATTAAAATAACATTAACTATAATATAATGAAATATACAATGGTAACTTGAAATTGTAAGTTAGTTACTTTGCTTTTTTCCAAGTTATTTTAACAATTTTCAATAACATAATTAATAACTCGCTACATAAAAAATAAAATGTGCCCAACCTAAACACAAATGACTTCCTAACCTATTCTTCTAAAATTTCAGCATGCCATAACAAATAATAAAAAATATATGTGCAATATATTAAGATACTATATCTTTTATATGCAATTACTTACTTATCAAACAGTTAAAATATGTTATTTGATGTGTGAAATATTCCATTTTACATTATTTTACTTTCATAACTTTAGTGTAGCATTTTTATTGCTACGATTTCTTACTATTGACAATATCTTAAAAAGAGAATGACATTTTTTTTATCTATATAAATAAAATTGAAAATACATGTATCTGTCTGTGTGTTTATCTATCTCATCATCACGGTAGAACTGCTGCATCGAATTTCATGAACATTCTGTGGGTAGCTTTGAAATAGCCCTACTTAAAATTTAGTCCATGTTTCGAGTTTCTAGGACCAGGGATTGTCGAGATATGAATAAAAATCCCACAATTAAACCTTCCATAAAAATAGAATTATGCAGATGATATATTTTCCACAAATTTATTAAGAAAATTATATCATGATGCTTAGCAACGCAATTAAATCAAATGTGTTTATTAGGCAGACGATTATTAAATTTTTTAAGATTTAAATAATAAAGAAATCAATATAAAACAAAATTTTATAACCATTTTTATACAATTTTAGCGCTTTTATTTTAGTTTATATTGATCCAATTTCATATGTATTTTATAATTTGTTTTCAAACGAGGATGTTTTATTCAGATCTGCTTGAAGATAATTTTGTATAGAAAACACAGAAAGGAGAATTAAATGAAATATTTTAATAGAATGTTTTGAGTAAGAATGCCATTTAGAATACTGCAGGAATTTGCACATATATTAAATCATGGGCAATGTCGGGTATATCTGCTATTAACAGTATACATAAAATTGTATGTTGTACATCTATCTGTCTGTTTATTATCTCAGCACGGTAGAGATCACCTATTTTCATTTCATTAGAATTATTATAAAATTTCAAAAATTGAGACTCTAAATATTAAAACTTCACATCAAATTCTGAATTTTAGGTTTCTTGTATTATATGGTCAGTATGAAGTACGGACATACTGCTAGTCTATTAAAAAATATCACACAACTAACAACATTATTAAAATAATTTTAAAATATTTACAGGAAACTGAATAATTTATGACAACATATTAAGTATACTAGGTAAATGAAATGAATCACACAAGCTAAACCTAATAAAAGATACATTTTAAACATTGAATGATTTTAAATACTTCACAATTACTTAACAAAGCTTAATTTTACAAATGTCTAGGCAGTTTTCTTAATTAATGTGACAACAATAAAATTTTAAAACAAACTAAGAAAACTCTAAAAGGTTTGTTGACGTTATAATTAGCAACAAAACAATTTAGAATCCATTTAGCGTTAATTGAATAGCAATAATTTGATTGCCATATATTTAAAATTCTATGTAATTTTAAATGACATGATAATAAGCAAAAAATGGTAAGCACTTACTTCTAAATAGCATTTTCCGTTTTTCACATTACGGGAATAAGGTAATTAGTAATCCAATGTTATAAGGTATGTAGTCGAAGGTATGCTGGTCAAAATGTTTATAAAATCATGAACTAACATATAAGACATTCAAAAATACGATAAAAAGACCGTTATGCATCCACACGCGCGAGCCCACGTACTGCACTGCACATACGATACTTCTTTGTGTGGGCTACTCTACTAGGGGAGAACTTTCCAGAAAAGTTGAGACGGAGGAATTCGGATTCGAAGGTCAGAATTGGGCCTACACCTCATACGTCACGAGGTACAGGGGGGGAAAGCAGTTCGGCCTTTTCTACCGGGGGTGACGACCCGATGCTGCTTGACTTCGGTGATCTAACGAGAACCGGTGTTTTCAGCACGGTACGGCCGTTGGCTCCGCCATGTATGATGTTGTGAACTTCAGCCAAGTGTATGGACTCAAGGTCGTTTAGTGCTTGTACGTTTAAAGCATTCTGATTGGTCTGTTGGAAATCGTGTAAAGTGCTTGTGTAGATTTGGCTGAAGTTTGGGTCTTCGTGTGGAGTGAATTGGAGTTCCAAGCTGTCTGCAATAGCATTAGCTTTTTCCTCCGCAGTCTGGGCGAGAGAATGTAAGCCATTAATGCCCACATCAGAGTTTTTTCGACTGTAAACATTTGGACAGAGGCACGCCCAAATCAGATAGAAAATTTTTTCTCCTCATAGAGTATAAAATTAGAAAAAATTAAATTTGAAATATATTTGTGAACAGTTTATTTGTATCAGTAATATTTTAAAAGTAATTTCTATATAAATATTGAGTTTTCTTAACGAATGTAGGCAGATATAGTTGAATTTGAATCCAGGAGGCTCGCTGAAGCAGCAAATTATTTGAAAGAGCAAGAAACCGCAAAACCATCATCACGAGAATATGAGGCTTCTTTGCACCTTTGTAGCATTACTGGGCATCATAGTCGCGGTCTTAGACCTATTGGACCAGTTCGACCCCATAGGACCCCGCACTGAAAGGATCGTAAAGATTTACACTAGTAATAAAACAATACCACATTAATACAAGAAAGATCAATCATGCATAAAGCATTGATTGTGAAACACTTTCCAACTGCAATGCAGTTTTATTTAAACATCTCTAAAATGCGATACATTCAGAAGTAATATTTTAAAAGTTATCAAAATACAACAATAATTTATTATATTTGAAAACTTCATCAATATAAATCGCCTGGTTCTCCATGGAAAAGTAGTACATATTTCATTCATTCACATTTATTCCATTCCATTTTTTCATCACAATACTATAATAAATTATTATTTTTTGAAACTTGAAACCATGGAAGTAAAAGCACTTTAACTCTGTCCTTAAAACTTCATCCAAAATGTCTGCTATAAAATGGACTGCTTCTCTTTATAAAATCAATGAGTATTTCATTCAGATCAGCTTTATTCCAGACTCCAGAGCTAAATAATTTTGTGATAAAAAAATTAAGCATTTCTTATACAACTCAACTTACAGCTTGATTTGTTTACATTCTGTATATGTTGAAATTAGCCTTTGTGTAGAAATAATAAAAATTTGATGATCATTTAAGATCAAATATATTGCAACTGCGTTATTTCAGAATAAAGATGCATAGAATTTAAGCAAAATTAAAGCGGTTTTAGGAAGGATACAATACTAAATATAAATTAAAACGAACTTTAAAAATCACGATTTTGACACTAGATGGATGGCACTGAATATTTAAACTCAAACATATTGTAATTCCTTTATATAAATTTTGAAATATAAAGCGCCTGGTTCTTTATGTAAAAGCAGTACATATTTCATTCACACATTTTTATTCCATTCCATTCATTCATCACAATACTATAATAAATTATTTTAGTCTAAAACTTAAAACCACGGAGGTAAAAGTACTTTAACCCTATGCTTAAAACCATCAAAAATTATGTATAAAATCGTCCGCTTCTCTATGTAAAATCAATGAATATTTCATTCATATCAGCTTTATTCCTATTTCAGAGCTAAATAATTTTGTATTAAGAAAATTCAGCAACTCTTTTGCAACTCATCTTCCAGCTTGATGTGTTTACATTCTGTATATATTAAAATTAGCCTTCGTTATAGAAATAATCAAAGTTTGATGATCATTTTAGCTCAAATATATTGTAATTGCGTTGTTTCAGAATAAAGATGCACAGAAATTAAGCAAAAATAAAGCGATGTTAGGACGGATACAATACAAAATATAAATTATAACGAACTTTAAAAATCACGATTTTGACAGAAGATGGATGGCATTGATTATTTAGACTCAAATATATTGTAATTGCGTTATATACATTGTCAAATATAAATAGCCTGGCTCTCTATGTAAAAGCAGTACATATTTCATTCATACATTTTTATTTCATTTCATTCATTCATCACAATACATTAAATATAAATAAAAATGAACTTTAAAATTCACGATTTTGACACAAGATTGAAGGCATTGATTATTTGAACTCAAATATATTGCAATTGCGATGTTGCAGAATATAGATGCACAGAAATTAAGCAAAAATAAATCAGTTTTAGGACGGCACTAAATATAAATTAAAAATAACTTTAAAAGTCACGATTTTGACATACTAAGATGGATGCCATATTTTATTTTGAAGTGGGTCACGTGATCTCTTCATATAATGTGGGTGTCATTATGATTTTAATTTTTATGTAAAAATCTACTGTATATATTTTGCTGTATATATTTCATATATATATTGTATATATTTCATACTTTTATGAAATAATTTGAATATTTCGTAAAACATTCGAAGCAATTTGCGAATTTTAAATTCGATGAAAAAATGTTTGAAAAATTAGGGCCCAACCTTATTTTTCCAACCCGGGTTTAATCTAAAACAAATTGGGTGATATTATTCATTTATATTCACATAGGTCCCACAGATTGTTCAAAAAATTTTCACAAATATGCTTCTCTGAAAATATATGCAAAAAAAAATCTGTTACGAGCAGCATATAACTTTCCTTACATAATGCAATGAATTTACTCCTTTTACAGTAAAAAATAATGTATAAGATCCACGGTAATTTGTTTTTAATATCATTTGGTGATTTTCCGTTTGACAACATCTAAAACTATTTCAAAGTACCCAATTAACTTATATTTCGCACAGCACTAAATAAAAAATTATCAATATTGATAGAATATTTCACTCATATAAGACTTATTTCAGACTCCAGAGCTAAATAATGTTGTGTTAAAAAAAAACTCAGCAATTCTTATACAACTCATCTTACAGCTTGATGTGTTTACATTCTGTATATGTTAAAAAATTAACCTTCGTTGTAGAAATAATCAAAGTTTGAAGATCACTTAAGCTCAAATATATTGTAATTGCCTTATTTCAAAATAAAGACGCACAAAAAATATACAAAAATAAAGCGGTTTTATTACGGACACAATATATATAAATAAAATTGAAAATCTGTCTGTTTGTCTGTCTGTTTGTCCCACCATCACGGGAGACCGGCTGAACCGAATTCGATTAAATTTTGTGGGTGGCCTGGAAATAGCCCCACTTAATATTTAGTCCACGTTTGGAATTTCTACGACCAGTGGTTCTCGATATATTAGTAAAAAACAAATATTTTGTTTGTCTCATCATCACAGGAGAACGGCTGAACCGAATTTAATGAAAGTTTGTGGATAGCCTTGAAATAGCCCCCGATAAATTTAATCCCCCATGTTTCGAGTATCTAAGACCAGGGGTTGTCGAGATATTAATGAAAAACGAAAATTTTTCCTTGGAGTTCTACTCTCTAACTCAGTGGTTTATTCAAACGGAAAGGTTGAAAATCGTTTGATATTGAATTAAAACTTTATCTCTGAGTTTGGTATTAGATTTATTGCGCTAATTAGTCATTTTCTGAAAACATGAATTATTTGAAACATGAACTTAAATGGAAAATATTTCTCCATGGCTTACTTTTCACAAGCTTTTAATCAACAATGAAAAGTATAAAGAAATCAAAATGGTTATTTAATTTCGCAGTTTATGAGGAAGATTCTATCTTATGTCATGTTGCTCAGAAACGCAATTAAATTAAATCTGTCTGTTAATTTTAATTACTATTTTTTCGATTTGAATAATGAATAAATGGATATAAAAATATATTTTGAAAAAAAAACGGTTTGAGATTTCTTTTAATTATATTAATTGCGGACTGCGTACATTACCTTCATTTATTTTGGCAAAGAGTTTTTAAGCTTATATATTATGTTTAGCTAATAAACTCATATATTGTGTTCACCCAATAAATCCATTTATCCGATTGTGGAAACAGAAAAAAAGTAGAACGAGTATATCTTCTAATACAATTTTGGTGTTTTAATTTAGTATATACAAACAGAATCACAATGTTGTTTTCTTCAGATCTGCAAATTCAGAACTACGAATTTTGAGGAATTTCACAAAATTGGCTACTTTTCTTAAACTGTGTTAAATTGTGTTAAATGTGTTAAACTATGTTAAATGTGGCCAAATTGATGAAAACGACGCAAATCAATGAAATTAAATTTGTGTTTTTAAAAGAGAGTACTGAAATGATGTTTCGGTAGCATTTGTCGGTCAGTCCATCCACCCTACTTAGTAACACCTTCAGCGATTTCTTAAAATCTCACCAAATTATTAAAAATGTTTGTAAATCCATAAAAATATCGTCAAATTCATAAAATTGCATTTATTAAATGTAATTAATTGTGTTTTGTTAGAGGAAAGTATTGTGACGATGTTTTGTCAATTTGTCGCAAAATGGGAATATCAGTTTTATAGTCCCACTTGGCGATAAATTTGACGATTTTTTAAATTTTCGTTAAATTGACGAAAATATCGCCAAAACTCCCCATGGAGATACCATAATTCAGACAATATGATTTCCATCAATTTATTTGAAGCAAATGATATCATGTCGTTTAGCAACGGATGAAAATTCAATGTGTTATGCGGCATACTATTTTTATTCAATCTTTACCGATTTGAATAATAAAGATATGTATATAAAATAAATTTCATTGACATTGGATTTTTTGACTGGATTATATCAATTACGGTCTTCAGGTTTAAACATTATTATTATTGATATTTTGGGGATTATTGATTCATTGATTATTGATATTTTCAAGTTATTATGCCATTTTATTATGACAAAAATTGTTTAAACTCATATATTGTACTTTGTACGAGTAATCTTCTACAAATGCACGGGTATATCTCCTAATCTACGAGAATGTAAGTAGTACAGGTATATTGGCATATATTTTGATATATATTGACATATATTGGAATCAATTACGACCTTCTGGTATAAAGATTACGGAGATTATTGATATTTTCAATTTATTACGTCATCTGTTTTATTTTGGCAAATATTTTTTAGATTCATTGTGTAATACGGGTAATCTTCTTCTAACATACTTGCATACTTTCTAATCTGCGACAGTTTAAATAGTACTGGGATGTATATATATATATATATATATATATATATATATATATATATATATATAATATAATATATATATATATATATATATATATATATATATATATATATATATATATATATATATATATATTCCCATATAATTTAGTGCTTTCATTATGGCATATATTGGAGTCAGTAACGGGTTTATTGATATTTTCAATGTATGTATACATGTAATGTACTAATACAGGTTATATCTTCTAATGTTCGCGTATATAAGTAGTACGGGTCCCATACAATTTTAATGCTTTCATTTTGCATATATTGATTCAATTCTTTTTTTGTTTTTGTAAGTTTGCTTACAAATAGGGCCAGGAGGTTTTATTCCTCAGATTTACCCGTGAAGATAATAATTTTGTATAGTGAGAACAGAGATTCTTAAATTTCGTTTTAGGAGCATTGTATTAAATATTTAACAGAATATTTTGATTAAAAATGTCATTTAGTATACTATAGGAATTTGTACTTGATTGTGAATCTTAAGTTTCATTATTTAATATACTCCGTACGACGAACGGTTATGCTGCTAGTACAAAATATAAATTATGACGAACTTTAAAAATAACGATTTTAACACGAGATGGATGACATTGATTATTTAGACTCAAATATATTGTAATCGCAATATATAAATTTTGAAATATAAATCGCATGGCTCTCTATGTAAAAGCAGTACATATTTCTTTCAAACATTTTTATTCCATTCCATTCATTCATCACAATACTATAATATATTATTTTACTTTACAACTTAAAACCATGGAGGTAAAAATACTTCAACTCTATGCTTAAAACTTCATCCAAAAAGTATGCTATAAAATTGTCCGCTTCTCTACGTATTTATTTGAATAAATTAACATATTGAGCTTACCAAACCGATTGTTATTTTATTTGAACTGAACATTTTCTGTTTTGTTTATCATTAATATATATTATATTCCTCGTCAAAATCACTCTTTATTATGATTTTCTATATTGAATTAAATAATAAATTGATTTGTATGTGAATTTTAATCCAAGGCCTTTCTCGAATTTTCTTGAGTCAAGTTTTTGCTATGTAATGTCATATACCATGCTTAAATAGTGAAGTATTCTCTTAGCAGTTGAATAGATTAGTTTATCTAAATTCGGCTTGACGCAATAATTATAATTTATGCCAAGCATTTTGACATATTATTAATTTCTGAAATATTTTTGCCTTGAAACATCTCTTTCTCAGTATCTGCTATAGATACAGATTAGATAATGACTGTTTAGGATTCAGCATCAAATTATAGAGGAAGTTGTTGAGTTTACTATGGATTTCAGGTTTGATTCAACATTCTTCATTATACTAGAAACATCTATTTCTCACGAGTTGCTATAGCTACAGCTTAGATACCGAGATATGGATGTAACATCAGATTTTTTTTGGTTGAGGGGGGGGGGGGGGGTAAGGTGGTTTCCTAAGAATTTTCAAATCAGGCTACTTTTCCATTTTCGATTCAAAAATTGTCCTTAAAACATCTATATCATAGGATTAGTTATAGAAACCTCAAATAATTGGCTTCTGATATGGTTTCATCATTCAATTCTAGAGAGGGTGAAGTGAATCACTAATAATATACATGTCCTGTTCTGGTGATGTCGCTTCCAATTCACAAATTTATATTTTCCTTAAAACATCTTTCTCTCGTAAAAAGTTATAGATATAGCTTAGTTAATTACTAGTATGTATTCAACATCAAATTCTGCAGGGAGTAGGGTTTTCTATTCAACTTAAGAATTTTCCTGAAATGTCTATACTTAAATTGATTAAAGATAGAGCTTAGATAATGACTGATAGTAATTCAGCATTAAATTCCGTATATGGTCAGAGAGTACTACTAACGATATCTACTTCCGAATTAATTTCACTCCCAAATCAAATTTAATTGAAACAACTATTTCCAAGTGATGGCAAAGAATTCACCTTATATTATGACTGATATAGATACTTTATTGAATTTCAGAGGGGTTAGAGGGATTCACTAATAATTTTCATTTCCGGTTCTGGATATGACACATCCGGTTTTTCTTAAAAGTTGTTTGACTGTAAAATGAATATAGAGAATATAATAAATGCCTAGTAATTACGTCTGACGTGTACACATCGGCCACTCTATGAACTATATGAAGGCTATTTCATAAAGTACGCTACTTTTCAATTTGACTGATGCATTTTTTAATATTTCCATGCTGTACTTTATCGAAGTTTTAACCTTACAGAATATATTTTTGTTACCATAATTTAATAAACTATACTGCAGGATATGTTTATTATCATGTTTTATCTTAATCGAATCTAATAAAAGAGCTTATTTTTAAAGTGCATTTATTATCCATCGTACACTGCCATTAAAGTGTACCTGTATAAAATACAGAGAAATGCAAACAGGATTACAATTATCGACAATTCTTATATCAGATCCAATAGAGGAAGTACCTGCAGTGTTAAAAACTGACAGTGAACTTTTTCCAAATCCATTTTTAAATTTATGTACTGGGAAAAAATCACACAAATATGCTCTTCTGAAAATATATGTATGTATTCTTAAGCTTATGTAATAGGAAAATTTCCGATATGGGCAGCATATTACTTTCCTTAAGTAATTCAATGAATTTACACCTTTTACAGTCCAAAAATAACGTACAAGATCCACGGTACTTTGTTTTTAAATTGATTTGATGATTTTCTGGATGACAACATCTGAAACTATTTCCAAGTACGCAATTAACTATTATAATTTCGCGCAGAACTAAATAAACAATTATCAATATTGATAACATCCACAATAAGCGATATAGTCCATATATTAAAATATTTTTTAATTAATTCACCAATTAGGCGTTAGTTTCATGAATATAGCGTCATTTTTGCAATATTGATACCAATATTTTCTTATTTCAATATTTCAATATTTTTTTGATTTGCAATATTTTCTTCATTCTGGGTCGAAATATCGCCAAGTTGGAGATACTTGATTAATCGTTAAGTTGTCCAAAATCTCGCCAAGTGTTATGGTTTGAGAAATAATTTATTCTTATAGCAGATATATGACTATTGGTGTCCAAATAAGGAATATATTTGGGTAATACAAGAGTATTACCCAAATATATTCCTTCATGTATGGAACGAACTAGATCCACCAGAATGATCCGCCCAAATTTATCGCATGATATTACATGTGAAAAGTGAACATATTTTACAATAGTTAATTTTTCTTTTATTTTATGTGATATTTTTATACATTTATTTAAAAAATGTGCAATATCTCATGAACGGTTTATGTTAGCGTTCTAAAGTTCATGGCAATAATTTTCTAATGAAAAATTACATAAGAAGAAACAATTTGCCTAACTTTTAAGAATGTTTTTATTTTTTGATGATTTTTTTCAAAATGTTACTCGAAAATTTAGAGAAGGGGGGGGGAGGTTCTGAACATTCGATTGCGTTTAAAGGCAGTAGTCTAATAAGTCTTTAAAGTTAATAGTCTTCTAGTATTCACGGATTGCAGTTTTTGTACAAAATTTCGAACGAATCACTTCATTCATTCGTGAGATATCGTCACACACACACACACACAGACATCAACTCAAAAATGTTTCATTCGTGTTCAGAGATGTTTGGAACATTGTCTCCCGTCAAATACTCAAATTCGAATTTTCGATCCCATCACAATAATTTCCTTATATATTATACTATGTATATATAGAAAGTAAAATGTCCGACAATGCACATATTTCATAGTACAAAATGCGGACTGTTTTACAAAAAGGAAATTTCAGAAAATACTCCGAGACTTTGTAATAAACCGTTAAATATATGATTTCTTTAGATATCTATGTCCAAGAACAGTCAACACGGGAATGAAGAAAATTAAGATAAAAATGTCTCAATGCACCAACGACTACAAAGAAATGAATTAATTTCCAAAGAAAATAAATGACTATATTTTTCGAAGGTCAATAATTGGCAATGTTGCGATACATTTGTCATCAATCGCGACATACATAAACATACCCGGCCATTCAAATTACTTACTCAAGTCCCAGGACGGGTCAGAATGTCTGGGTCTTCAACTCATAAACATACTTGCCTTTCTTGTGCATTTTTACTTTCCTTATATACATAATGTATAAGGAAATTATTGCGACGGGCTAGAAAATTCGAATTCGAGTTTTTGACGGGAGAGGACATCTCAAGCATCCCTGATCACGAAACAAACAATTTTGAGGTGATATCTGTGTCTGTTTGTGTGTGTGTGTGTGTGTGTGTGTGAAAGTATGTGTGTGTGTGTGTGTGTGTGTGAAAGTATGTGTGTGTGTGAAAGTATGCGTGTGTGTGTGTGTGAGAAAGTTTGTGTGTGAGTGAAAGTATGTGTGTGTGTGTGAAAGTAAGTGTGTGTGTGTGTGTGTGTGTGTGAAAGTATGTGTATGTGTGTGTGAAAGTATGTGAGTGTGTGTGTGAAAGTATGTGTGTATGTTTGTGTGTCTGTGAAGACGATATCTCACGAACAAATAGTGCAATTCCAATGAAATTTTGCATAAAAATCACAAGCCATGAATACTGTAAGTCTATTGTTTTTCAACGTAATCGAATGTTTAGAACCCCTCTAAACTTTCGAGTGAAATTTAAAGAAAATCATCAAAAATTCAAAACCTTTAATAAATAGACATTTCTTATGTAATTTTTCCTTAGAAAACGATTGACATATACTTTAGAACGCTAGCATAAACCATTCTCGAGATATTGCACATGTTTAAAATAAATTTATCAAAAAATCCCATAAATTAAAAAAAAATTAACTGTTGCGAAACATGTTCACTTTTCATATGTAATATCATGCGATTAATTTGATGACGTCATTCTCGTGGATCTAGGTATTTTTATTCATGAGAAAAGATACCTTGAGTTACACTTTTGTATTTGAACGCCAATAGTTATTTATCTGCTGTAAGAATAACTTATTTCTCCGTCCATAACGCTTGGCGAAATGTTGGCGTCGAATTTGGCAGAATGTCTCCATTTTAAATGTTGTCAAATTAATGAAAACATCGCCAAATGGATAAAAATGACGCTAAATCACTGAAAATGAAGACTAATTGACGAAAATTCAATATACTGGAAAGAATATAAATATCTACTATAAGAAAAACTTATTTTTTTATTGTAAAAGTAGTAAATTCATTGCATTATATAAGGAAAGTCATGCGTTGCCCACATCAGATATTTTTTTTCTTAGATCGATAGTGTTACATTATTTAATAAATTCTACAAACAAGCATACGTTGTTGAATAAAAATAAAATGCAATAAAGGAATCAAGGCCACTAAAGGTTGAGCTAGAACTGTGTAACATGGTATACTAGATATATTTTAAATTATCACACAACTACAGTAATTTATTATACTTAAAACTTATAACTTCATAAAAAAATGCACTTACTCGAAATATAAATCGAAAAGTCATATAACGATAAAGTCATCGAAATATAAATCGTCTGGATCTCTATGTAATAGCAATGAATATTTCATTCATATCACTTTATTTCAGACTCCAGAGCTAAATAATTTTGCGTGAAACAAAAAATTAGTAATGCATTATACAATCACTTGTTTAAATTTTGCATCCATTAAAATTAGGCTTCGTTGAAGAAATAATCAAAATTTGATGATCATTTAAATTCAAAAATATTGTAGTTGCGTTGGCGCAGTATATTGATGCACAGTAAAACTAAAAAGTAAAGTGGTTTCAATACGGATGCAACCCTAAATATAAATTAAAAATTACTTTAAAAATCACGATTGTTACACTTAGAATAAAGATAGATGCCATATTTTATTTTGAAGTGGATCACGTTATATCTTCATATAATATGGGTGTAACTATCATTTTAATATTTATTTAAAAAATTACGGAAAATAAAATATAGCATTCATTTTTTCTTCGCTGTGTAAAGATCGAGATGTGTGAATATAGTTTAAATTTATATTTAGTGTTTTATCAGCAGTAGAATTGATTTATTTTTGCATATTATCTGTGTATCTAAATTCTGTGCCAACGCAATTACAATATTTTTTATATTAAATGATCACTAAACTTTGATTATTTCTACAGCGAAGCCTAATTTTACTGTATTCAGAATGTAAAAAAATCAAACACATGTAAGATGAGTTGTAAAAGAATTGCTGAATTTTTTTCACGCAACATGAATTATCTCTGGAGATCGGAATGAATGTTGATTTTACATAGAAAGGCAGACGATTTATATGTCTATGGCGTTATTTGAATAAAGTTCAGTTTGAGTAGACAGTCTCAGTCTTATCATCGAAGTTTCGAGTTTGCAAGTCTATTAAATTACTGTAAAAAAGTGATAATTAAAAAAATATCAGTTCTGAATGTATCATATTTGAGAGATGTTTAACCAAATTTGCATTCCAGTTGGAAAGTGTATCTTAATCTATGTTTTATGCATGATTGATCTTTCTTGTTTACTTTTAAATCCCTGGCTACGCCTGCTGATTTTTGTAGTAACTGAACAAATAGTGCGTAAACGGTTCAGGAACAGACAGAGTCTGGAATTGCCATTAGTCATGAAGTATAGCCACGATTGTTATTTAAACTAGTTTACGTGCTGCTAAAAATCTTTTATTAGTCATATATATGATATAAAATATCTATTTGATATATTATGTGATCATAACATAATTTTATTATTCAACGATAATGCTTTTATCTATTTTAATATAAAGAATCATGATTTTTCTTTCTACATTAAAATAATGAACAGTTTTAACTATCAAACAAATGTGTCAATTTATAATCTATACGTTTATAGAATCTTTTAAGAAACGAGAAGCTATGATTTCAGAAGCAAAACATTTTGAACGTGTATCTTGATTTATTTTTAATATTTGCCGTCGTCCATTTACTTGATCCTCGTAAATCTGTGTTCTTTTCCATGAGTAAACATTTTTTTCGAACACTGTATCAACAAGCAAGCAGGTCTGCTTTCATATTAACATTTTTATATTGGTTTCGAATTCTGATCCCTTTGATGAAATACGAAAGAAAAATGTTTCTAAAATTCAAATTGGAAGATCATTAGTGAAAAAAAATGCTGGTTTAAAGTCCGAGAGTATTAGGAATAGAAGAAAACAATTTAAAGCATCACGCAAGAAAGAAAGTTTTCAAGTAAAAGAATTTGCACATATGTGTTCAATTTACTTTTTACTTTTAGAATTAGATTACAGCAATTTGTATAAACTAAAATATGACTGTACAAAGACATAAACAGCATCAATGTTTATATATATTAGAAAGTAGCAGAAAAATACACGGTTATAATACTTCATTCCTGTCATTTCCACTTCAATATGTGTAATTAAGAAAAGGTATTATGGCGAGATCCTAAATTCAAATTCGAGTTTTCGACGGAAAAGCACTTTTCTGACATCCAAGAACACAAATCAGACGTTTTAGAGACGATGCCTATGCGTGTGTGTGTGTGTCTGTGTGTGTGTGTATGCGCGCGTGTAAATATGTGAGCGTCCGTGTGTCTGTGGTTTCGAGATATCACGAAAAAATGATGCGGTTTGAATATAATTTGGCATGATTATTACGATCTATGAATAATATATGAATACTACAACCCCATTGATTTAAAAATATATTAGACATTTAGAGAATCCTCCAATTTTCTATTGATTTTTTGAAAAAATAAGATATTTAATAATGTTAAATAAATAATCATTCTGTACGTATATTTTGCTCTAAAACAAATTACGCAAAATTTAGAATGCTTGAACCGTACTCAAGATACTGCGCATTTTTAAAATAAGTATTAAAAAACACACACATTCAAATAGACTCCAAAATAATTAATTAAATTTACAACCTGTTTTTTTTTTTCATATATCCCGCTTTCATGCAGTGTTCGTTATCCTAACATTTTAAAATCTCCGCTAGGGGTGCTGCTGTCTAATTCATTCTGCATCCATTAAAAATAGGCTTCGTTGTAGAAATAATCAAAGTTTGATGATCATTTAAACTCAAAAATATTGTAGTTGCGTTGGCGCAGTATATAGATGCACAGTAAAACTAAAAAATAAAGTGGTTTCAGAACGGATGCAAACATAAACATAAATTGAAAATAACTTTAAAAATTACGATTGTTACACCTGGAATAAATATAGATGCCATATTTTATTTTGAAGTGGATCACGTGATCTCTTCATATAATATAGGTGTAATTATCATGTTAATATTTATTTAAAAAATTACGGTAAATAATATATTGCATTCATTTGTTTTTCGCTGTGTGAAGATCGAGATGTGTGAAGATGGTTTAAATTTATATTTAGTGTTGTATCAGCAATAAAATTGATTTATTTTTTTATATTATCTGTGTATCTAAATTCTGTACCAACGCAATTACAATATTTTTTATATTAAATGATCACTATGATTATTTCTACAGCGAAGCCTAATTTTAATGTACGCAGAATATAAAAAAATCAATCACATGTAAGATGAGTTGTATAAAAATTGCTGAATTTTTTTCACGCAAAATGAATTATGTCTGGAGATCGGAATGAATGAAATAGTCATTGATTTTACATAGAAAGGCAGACGATTTATATGTCTATGGCGTTATTTGAATAAAGTTCAGTTTGTGTAGCCAGTCTCAACATTTTCTTCGAAGTTTCATGTTTTCAAGTATATTAAATTTCTGTAGAAAAGTGATAATTAAAAAAATATCAATTCTGAATCTATCATATTTGAGAGATGTTTAACCAAATTTGCATGCCAGTTAGAAAGTGTCTCTTAATCTATGTTTTATGCATGATTGATCTTTCTTGTTTACTTTTAAATCCCCGGCTACGCCTGCTGTTTTTTGTAGTAACTGAACAAATAGTGCGTAAACTGTTCATGAACAGACAGAGTCTCGAATTGCCATTAGTCATGAGGTATTGCCACAATTGTTAGTTAAACTAGGTTAAGTGCTGCTAAAAATCTATTATTAGTCATTTATATGATATAAAATATATATTTGATATATTATGTGATCATAGCATAATTTTATTTTTCAACAATAATGCTTTTAACTATTTTAACATAAAGTATCATGATTTTTCTTTCTACATTAAATTAATAAACAGTTTTATCTATCAAACAATTTATAATCTATACGTTTATAGAATCTTTTAAGAAACGAGAAGATATGATTTCTGAAGCAAAACATTTTGAGCGTGTATCTTGATTTATTTTTGATATTTTCCGTTGTCCATTTACTTGATCCTCGTAAATCTGTGTTCTTTTCCATGAGTAAACATTTTTTTCGAACGATATATCAACAAGCAAGCAGGTCTGCTTTCATATTAACATTTTTATATTGCTTTCGAATTCTGTACGGACACCAATATACCTTTGATGAAATATGAAAAAAAAATGTTTCTAAAATTCAAATTGGAAGATCATTAGAGAAAAAAATGCTGGTTTAAAATCCGAGAGTATTAGGAATAGAAGAAAACAATTTAAAACATCACGCAAGAAGAATGTTTTCAAGTAAAAGAATTTTCACATCTGTGTTCAATTTACTTTTTACTTTCAGGTTTAAATTACAGTAATTTGTATAAACTAAAATATGACTGTACAAAGACATAAACAACATCAATGTTTATATATATTAGAAAGTAGCAGAAAAATACACGGTAATAATACTTCATTCTTGTCATTTCCACTTAAATATGTTTATTTAAGAAAAGGTATTGTGGCGAGATCAAAAATTCAAATTCGAGTTTTCGACGGAAAAGCACTTTTCTGACATCCAAGACGTTTTAGACGTTTTAGACGTCCAAGACGTTTTAGACATCAGACGTTTTATAGGTGATGCCTATGCATGGATGTGTCTGTGTCTGTGTGTGTGTGCGCGCGTGTAAGTTGAGAGATATTACGATAAAATGACGCGATTTGAATATAATTTGGCATGATTATTACGATCTATGAATAATATATGAATACCCAATTGATTTAATCAATTAGACGTTTAATATCTTATAAAAAATTCTATTTGATTAAATCTATTAGACGTTTAGAGAATCCTCCATTTTTCTATTGATTTTTTAAAAAAATTAAGATATTTAATAATGTTAAATAAATAATCATTCTGTACGTATCTTTTGCTCTAAAACGAATTGCGCAAATTTTAGAATGCTTGAACCGTACTCAAGATATTGCGCTTTTTTTAAATAAGTGTAAAAAACACACACAACCAAATTGACTCCAAAATAATTAATTCGATTTACAACTTGTTTTTTTTTTCATATATATCGCTTTCATGCAGAGTTCGTTATCCTAACATTTTAAAATCTCCGGTAGGGGTGCTGCAGTCTAATTCATTTTATCTGGTATGGTCATGAACACGGGGCACAAGCATGAACACGGGGGCATTTTGGGCAGAATCGAGAATTTCAAATGTTTTATACAGAGCCCCGCCCCCTGCATCTGAACATTTAAAAATCCGTCTTTATTCGCAAATATTATCGAACAATTATTCCCTATGCCGAAGACGGGCAGATCGGTAATTGAGAATTAGTATATATTAATTGATGCTTATAATAGTTTAAATGTGACTATTTTTATATTACCACACATTGTAGTAATTCGGAAAATAATAAAAGATAGAAGGCAAATCGACTTATTTTAATGAATAAATTTATTTCTTTGCAAATCTGAGATTTTAAATTGTTTCAGTTCAGTTCCTAATGCTTTCACAATTTAAACCGATATTTTCTTCTTTGATGATCATCCTCTCTTGATATCGGAAGGGAAAAAAAATGTTTTCGCATTCCATCAAAGGGAGTATTGGTTTCCTTTCTAAGTTCGAAAGCAATATAAAAATGTTAATGTGAAAGAAAGAGCCACATGTTCTTTTAGAAAAAGTAAGTTCTAGTTTACAATCGGAAAAGGACACAGATTTTCAAGTATCTAATAAATGGTTAAAATGAAATAGTAAAATCAAATTATGGCAAATATTCAGAATATTTAAGTTAATAAACGTCAAATTATAATCTTCATTGATTATAAATTGATGTTTAAAATAAGTATATTTTAAACATTTTAATAATACATTTTATAATAAACATTTTAATAACATTTTGGCAGAAAATATTTTTCCATAAAATTTTACAAAATAAACTTCCCTGAAAGATATGTTTCCCAGGATCTATTATAATTATAGCACAGATGATGACTAATTTGGATTCAGCATTAGATTTTGAAAGATAATGGTGGATCCACTAAGAATTTCCACTTACGATTAAAAATAATCCTTTATATATCTTTCTTTTAGGAATGGATAAAACTGGAGTTTAGATAATATCTGATATGGATTCAGAATTAAATTTCTGAATACTTAAAGGGACTCACTATGTATTTTCATCTCCGATTCTGGAGATGTCATTTTCGATTCAGATATTTACATTTTCTTTGAAACATCTATTTCTCTGATTCTACTTTAAATATAACTTAGAAGATGACTGATATGGATTCATCATTATATACTAAAGATAAATATGGCAGCACTAACGATTTCTGCTTCCTTTTCAAAATACTTTATTGAAACTTTGAATTCTCAGGTTGGGCTACAGCTAGAACTCAATAATGACAGATATGCATTTGGGCGCAAATTTCAAAGAGAGGGGGGGGGGGGGGGTTATCGACTTCCGGTTCCATCGATGCCATGTCCAAATTTTAATGAAACTACATTTTCCTTATAATATATACTTCTCAGAGTTGGATACAGGTAGATTTTAAATGATGACTGATATGGCGTTAGCATAAGATTCCTGAGGAGATAGAGGTTTGCTAGGGATTTTCGGTTTCGGTTTTGGCTAAATTCAGCCATGAAATAACTAAATGTGAACCCTTTTATTTCATAAAAGTTTATCGGGAAAATTTCTGTGGTTTATGTTTCCAGGTATTTTGTTCTTAATGTGCTCATGATACCTACTTCTATCGGGAGATATAGTTTAAAGTGAATTCTACACCAATCTGTCTGAGCATGTCTGTATGAACACGTTGTTTACTTCTTCATCACTGATACCTATTCATCTATTTTTAGCTGGATTAGAGCCATTTGGCCATCTTTTGAAACGTTTACCACCCAAAAGTGGTTTAATTGTACTATAAAAGGCCTACATTCGTAATTACTTATAATGGCTATCTGCGAAATCTAGCCATTTTTTGCCATGATTTCAGCCATGAGATTGTTTTAAGCGTTATCAACCTTGCACTGCACCCGAAACTAACATTCAAATCGGGATCCTTCCCATTGAAGGACATAGAGTAAATCACACTGTCACAGGTGGCCTTGCAGATTGTGGAAAGTCGTCTATAAGTAGAATGATTTAGGTTTCAACTTTATGAATTATGTAATCAATATGTCTTTTGGATCTAAAACATGCATGTTTCCTAAAATAAAACCATCTAATTGATCAAATTTTAATTTTGCATTTCTATTTTTGACTAATCCTTTTCTATTTAGTAAACTTATCGCTAAGGACTTTTTAGATACATAGATGAAATTTTAATTTTAACTGATGAATACAAGCAACATATTTTACTAATTCAGAAGCTCACTCTAATAGCAGAGTATAAAAATTTAATTCTTGTATATTTGCAGATATCATTTCTACTGAATTGAATTTTTTTCATAAAATTTTGAACCTTTTTCCAAGAAACATTTTAATTGGAACCATGAGGAGCAATATTTAAAGAAATAAAACATTATTCAATGTTTTTAGGATGCTGTTTAAGTACTATATTTATATGAGTGGTGAACTCAAAACAGTCGTATTTGTAACACTAGTTTCTGGGATATTTCAATCTTCCAATTAAAAATAAGTTCAATATATATCTGTAAATTTCTTTGAAAGAAAATTTTTTCTCTGAAATACATGATATTTTAAACACTTCTTTCCTAATGGTCCAAGGACTCAAAAAAGCATTTTATTTTTCATTTTTATGATAATCATCCAATATGAAATGTTGAAGTTTTTTCTTCTCATTTTATTATTTTATCAGAAGAGATAATGGTTTCATTTCTCTAAATTCAAAATAAATGTATAAAAAGGTTAATCGAAGAGAAAATGCCGGCTGTTCGCTGAAATATTCTTTAGGAGAAAAGTCCATTTTGGTTTAAATCTGAACCAGAAAATGTATTTGCTGGTTTTATATAAATGGGATACAAGCAAATATTCATAAATCAATATAAATATTCAACTGTGGTATCCCTGATTTTATTAAGTGCTTTAATCCTAAATATAGAAATATTGCCGTGACGTATCTGATAATGGATTTTTCAATTCTGCCCCTTTTCATTTATCGTCATCTATTAAAAGTACATAAAACATAGCTTGAAGCATGCCTGCAGCATCTGTACCTCGCTTTCTTATTTGGTGACTGAGAATGTGCAATTTGTGCTAAAAAAAACATATGTATTATTTATTTATTTATTTATGTATTCAATTTACATGTCAACTGCAGATGAAATCCAGTTACAGTAATCACACAAATATAAAAATAACAGAGCATAAAATACAAGAATAATAAGTAGTATGCATGTCAAGTGCATTAAAACAAGTTTTCTGTAATATATAAGTCAAATTAAAAATATCAATATCGGTATAATATGTATTGAGATCAACGAATTTATAGATAGAAATTTATTTGTTTTTAACAATAGTAGTGTGAAATATTGTTTTTTACCTCGTATTATTGTCAGGTATATGGAATTCCAGACAAGAAAGTAAAATGTAACAATCAATAGTGTTATTTAAAACTGTATAGTGAAACAAGAGGCAAGACCATTTTCTTATTTTTAAGTGACATTAAAATAAATCTAGTTATGCACTAACGTAAGTTTAATAATTTTCTATTAAATGTTTCTATCGTTGTATTTGGTCTTAAATAACTGCTTCGGCACAATATGTTTACAATGAATTTAATATCACACTTAGGTAGAATATTGTTCGATGCAAGACTACATTAAATACATACTTGCAATCAGAAATTTCACTGACATCTTTCTTGAAAGCAATTGGTCATATACAAGGTTCCTAGAGAAGTCATAATGTTCCCCAATAACTTTGTAAGAAAACGGCATGAGTATACACGTTAGATATATCTATAATAAAGTGATTCTTTCTAATCGAATGAAAGTGATTGCAGACCCTCTAGCCAATAATTTAATAAGCTAGAATATGAACTGGCCAACAAAGCAAGACAAACGAAAATGCCTAATAACAAAGTTGTCTAATTAGAGTGTTGTCTAATTTTTAAAGAGTCTTAAATTGAACAAAATTGCCCAGAGTTGGCTAATCGACGCAAGAAACGAAAAACAACACATGTACGAAAGGCAATAAATACCTGTCAGAGAGTTGTATCATCAGGGCTTCTTGACACCTGCAATGTTTATCAAAATATGCGGTCATATTATTTCTGGAATTTAAATGTCATGGTATCTAACGGAACGTGCATCGAACAGGACGTGCTCTTCGAACAGGACGTGCATTATAACTCTGTGCATGTAAGCTTTGTTTATGCAAGTGCTGTATGAACAAAACTTGAAAAAACCACACTTGTATTGCTTATACAAATATGAAAATGTTGAATTCAAGTGTTACATTCCTGAAAATAATAACAAGTCGCCAAAATAAACCTTTGACAGTTTTACTGATAAATCCTACGAATTGGACAATTTTATGCAACTTCATAATTGGGCAGTTTTGTCAATCTCGCTTTGTTGCAGAACTCGTTAGCCTTTAAATATCCACTGGGATGGCGCTGTAAAAGCTTTTATACAATTGAGAATTGGTACTTTAATATAGGTTGACCTAACGTACATAGTTGGGCTCCTTTTCTTACAAAGTTATTGGACTATTTAAGAATAATTTAATAAATCATTATTATTCGGTTGATGAAGGTCTTGAATTGTACTATATTGAAGTACTGCTGTGGTCAAATGTTTTGTTTATGAAAGTGACTTACTTTGACATTAATCTAGAGTTGAAAGTGGTTTCAGAACCGCTGTGAAAGTATTGAACCGTTTTTCGGCAGTTTGCGTTTGTAGAAAGTCTCCATTAAGTAACATGTACGTATTTGTAATCGGGAATTTTTTTTAAAGAAATTGCTTGGACTAAGATACTTTTATTCCTTATGAGAAAACTGGCTTTTTTAACATTTAATTTTCAGTAAAGTATGCATACTGCTTGTATACAGTGTATAGTATGTTTGACCAAGAAATATGTATCAAGTATGTAAAGCTGCATTTATACTTTGCAAAGAACCTTTCTGCCCCAATCGGGAATCCAACCACGCACTGGCTAACCGACGATCTACCTTTGAGCTACTGATACGGAACTGCAAGCTCTTAACATCGAAGCGGATTGTGCAGCTTCAACTAAACACAACTTTAATAATACTCAACGCGATGCAGAAACTTCTTCTCAAACCCAGTATTATTCGTCTGCGTATTTCCTCATCTTTTAGCCTCTACTTTGAAGATTAAATAGAAGTCCCTTTCCGTAATGTCTACGGTAATGGGTCTTTAAATTCTCATTCACTAAGTAATTAAGGTGGAATAACTGTCTAGAGATTGAGGCGGCTGCTTTCTCTCTCTGCATTGTGGTTCCGAGAACTTTCCTGGAATTTTGATATCATTAAAAGTAATAGGACATTAAAAGACGTGTATACGTGCTGAGTTCTAATTCGGTTATTTGGTTATTGCACTACATTTCGTTCTGTGAGATTATAAATACATTTGTTTGATGAATGTATATATATATATATATTAGAAAAATATAATAATAAAAATAATCAATTCAAGTAATCGTGAAATATTAACATCACCTTAAAGCAAAACACGGCCATAATGCTGATAGTAGAAAAGTATAGCACCGGCCCAAATTCGAAGATTAACCAGAATAAAATTAATCTTCATATCTGAGTATTTATTTATAATTAACCTAAACAAATGCCTGTTTCAAATTGGGCAATCGTACATTACTATAAATGCCCAAACTCAGACTACATGCAGCAAAAGATGAAAAATTGAAGATAAGAAAAATTATATTATTACCATGAGGCTTGAACCTTTCTTCTTTCACCACGTGTAAGTGTGATCAACCACAACAGTATGAAATATATCGAGAAGCACCTGAATGAACATGACGAAATATAACCTAGGAGGCAGAATATACGTTCACAGCGACCCTCCCAGACCCGTCCAGTGAGTCAGAGCCGGAGACAGGACAATTACCCATATAAGTAAATATGAACATGAAACATGGATATAATATGAACATTAAACATATATACATGAATATATACATGAACATATGAACATGAAACATATATATATATATATATATATATATATATATATATATATATATATATATATATATAAATTAAATGATTTTAATCGAAAATTTTTTGCATAAACTACTGTATGTACAAAAAAACCCATCTCTAGCATATCTGTTACAAATGAGTAACTATAAGCCAAGTCTAAGGATAAAGATAGAAGGTTACATATCACTACATTGGAAAGGGGGATGAGAAGAATATTAGGATTCAAAAATCACAATTAAAAGTATATAAAAGTAAATAAAAATAAAACTCTGCAAAAATGAGAATAGGCAATAATAATCAGCTCAAGACAAGAGATCAAGAATAGAGAACAATCAATCGAAACCACACAAAAAATGGCGGTCAGTTCGAAATTGCATTCTCATCAGGACAGCCATACAATTCGAATTAAAACCGATAGAATAGCCAGTTTCTGACAATGGCGATAGTATTTAACTATAGACACCATTGGAGCTGTCTACTGGCTAGTGGAATTAGAAAAATAAATCAATTGAATTATACAAAAGCTGAAAAACAATACCTCCACGAACTGTAATGTGAAATAATAGCAGCACGTGTAAGATAAACTAGTAACTGAGCATTTCACCTCACTTCGTCAATGCGAGTGGGCGAGCATTTCACCTCACTTCGTCAATGCGAGTGGGAATGAATACAATTGAACGATACATAATAAGTATGGAGACTTTCGAAAATAGTAAACAGTATAGGACTCAGGACAAGTGGAAAATAGACATTCTAAAATAGTAAACAGTATTAGACTCAGGCCAAGTGGTAAGTAAGGTGATAAGAATGGGTGAATTTTCAAAAATGAGTTAACCAATCAAAGATAAATAATGCATGTGTAAAATTATTACGTGGTATATTTGAAATTATTAATAATATTATTTACAAATACTTCCGGATATAGGTAGTTTTGACAAATGCGTTTAAGTTTATTGATGTGGAGAAAGTGAAACTGAGGATCAGAAAGTCGATGTATTCGAAATAGCTGGTTTAAAATGATGTTTCTAAACAATTGAATAGAATTACAAGATTGATATGATAGCAGCTTTATGATAGTGAAGTTGTAAGAATCTTTTTTATCATATAGATTGGTGATTACATGATTATTGAGGGTATCTAAATTGAGGTCTAAAAAATTAACAGTTTGACTAACGCAAGGCTCATTGGGAATTAATTCTAGGTTAGACGGGTAAAAATCAATATTAATGGGATAGGAATCATCAATGATAATACAAATTAAGTCGTCAACATATCTATATATAATATATGAATTAGAGTTAAAATGACATTCATAATAATAAAGATATAAGTTAGCGAGTATACTACTACTACAGCCACCTTGTGGTACACCAGATGTTTGTAAATAAATGTTATCACCTTGGATAATATAATTGTTGTATAACACAAAGTGCAAGAGCATAGGAAAATTTTTGACATTAAAAGCATCATGATTGGAAGATATATAGTCATGATAAAGAGAGATAATAACTTTATGTAAATCTTTAATGACAATATTATTAAATAGGTCTTTAAAATCAAAGGTTTGGAAACCAAGAATTTGTGGTAACTTGCTAAGGTGATTAACTAAATCAAAACTATTGTTCAAAATGAAATATCCTGAATTCCTGAATTTAAGAGATTCATTAATTCGATTTAAACAGTTAAGCAAGTACTTACTAGCTGTAGTGGTAAAGGTATTATGTCCACAAGTGACTGTTCTAAAACTGAGAGGTGATTTGTGGAATTTAGGAACCAAAGTAACATAAGGAAATTTAAAAAACTTACAATTAATATTTAATTGTGTATATAATTTTAGCATTTTAGTTTTGATTTGGATAGACTGATTATTAATGGGTTTAAAAATTTGATTATCTTTTAAGTAATTCTGTAACAGAGAAACATAATATTTTTTACAAATGATGGCATAATTATTAGAAGCTTTATCTACATAAGTTATGACAAAATATTGTTGTAGTTCTTTGATAGCAGATAGGAGTTGTTTATAAGGATACCTAGGCTTCGTTAATTTAGTGTTTATAATAACATTTTTAAGTAGATGTAAGGTCGTATACTTCCATAGATTGAATGCTTCAATAGGAATAGAATGTGAACAAGCAAGTTGATATATGAATTTATCAAAATCAAATGATAGAGACTGAAGAAGTTGTTTAGGGTGATGGCAGAATGGAATGCGAAATTTAGACCCTTTATTCATAATATCCCTGAGTATATCATCCTGAACTATACTGAGATCCCCAGTAATAATGTGACCATGAGTGGAGTTGACAAAAGGGGCAAGATTTTGATTGCTGCATACACATGATGTAAGATCATCGGAGTTTAATGTCCTAGAAACTTCATTGTAATTGTAAATAGTTCTACCAATTGGTAAATTATATTTGAATGATTTTTGTATTTTGATATCATTTACTGGTATCAAGTGCTTATGTTTTGCAAATAAATTATTGAAGTTAAGAGAATTAAGAATAGGGTGTTTAAAAGAGATTACACAGTAAGCTATTTTAGTATGTGGATTTGGTGAATGGAGTAGGTGGTAATTTAAGAAATGTGTACGTGAAAGAAGCAGATCAAAAAATAAATGTTTAAAATGCTCATGAGTTAATTTTAATTTTAAAAAATGAGTATAAACAATACTTAATTTGCTTTTTCTGACTTTATATAACCATGTTCTAACAGGTAGAAAATTGAAAGTTTGAGAATAATTATATTGTAATTTCAAAATGTCTGCTTTGTAATCAATAGTTTTACTTAAGTTACTTTTTCCTTTGCCACGCTTATATCGCTTTTTACTAGGAGATGATGACTTTGAATAATGAAAAAGATGTTTATATACTGAAGATTTATGAGAATTGTATTCAAAACTATTGTTAACAACATTATTATTATTATAAATTTGATTTAAGCCATAGGGGAAGAGAGTTTTATATTTTTTAATGTAATAATTTTCAAATACTAATCTATCCGTGAGTGAAATTTTAATATCTAAAATATGAAGGGATACATTTTTAAATCCGTGTGTAGCAAAGTGCTGATATTCAAATTGATTTTTGGTAGGGAGATCATTAAAGACTTTATGATCAAATTTTTTAATATGATCCCTGTGGACATTCATTCTCAGATGTAAAGGGTTGCTGGTTTGGCCAATATAGGATAAGTTACAAATAGTACAATTAAGTTTGTATATGCAATTAAAAACTTTGCAGAATTTTTGTGAAGTGGAATTATTATTAATTTGTAATGGGTCAGCATAAGGACAAGTTTTGCACCTAAGATTGTTGCATCTATTGAAGGAATATGATTTAGATTGAGAGAAGGTATGGTATTCTTCCAAATCGTCTATAACGCTTTTTTATATATATATATATATATATATATATACATATATATATCCAGGGTGTCCCATCAAGACCGCCCAAACACGCACATCCAGATTTCTCGCTTGAAATACATAGAAATTGACCAAAGAACTGTACCCCTACGACACATAGTTTTCGAGAAAAATGCGAGAAAAAAGTATGACGTCATATCCTGCGCACGAAAAACAATTTTATTGGAAATATGAACATCGGTATTTGCATATGTTTACATAGGGAGATGTTCAAAATGTCCACCGAGCATATCGAGGCATGCATGCGCGCGCCGTGGTATGGCAGTAAGTCGTCGTTTGAATCGTATTTAAAAGACTGCATCAAGTAGCTACCGGTAATCTTCACATAGCGATAATGTATTGTACACATAGCGATAATGTATTGTACATAGCGATAATGTAGTACGTGAATATTGCGACATGTACATTTTCTTCGGTCAATGTAATGGTTATGCCTTGCGAACTGCTAGGGAGTACGGTCTGTAAATGTGTGGGAAGACATACTAGACTAGATTATCGCATGATTGGACCATATATGCTGCCTAAACATTCATGCATACGGGACATTCATGCATAGTATTTCTCTGTGATGTTTTAACAGATTTCCTAGATGACATACCCTAAGCGGCAAAACATGGCCTATGGTTCCAGCATGATGAAGTTCTGGCGCATTTCAGCTCTCCTGTACGTAATAGTCTGGATATGGAATACCCAGGCCTCTGGATTGGATGTGGGGGTCCGGTTTTATGGCCGCCACGATCTCTAGATCTGGCACTTTTGGATTTCTTCCTATGGGGCCATCTGAAGGAATTGGTCTATCCAGACATAGTTACTACAAGAAGTGCATCAGTTGCTCGTCTTCATGCTGCGTGTACTTTTGTGGACCCCACGCTGCTGCAACGTATGCAGTCAGCCATTCCACTGCGCGCGCATGCATGCCTCGATATGCACGGTGGACAGTTTGAACATATTCCTATGTAAACATATGCAAATACCGATGTTCATGTTTCCAATAAAGTTGTTTTTTCGTACACCGGATATGACGTCCTACTTTTCTCTCGCATTTTCCTCGAAAACTGTGGATCGTAGAGGTACAATTCTTTGGCCAATTTTTATATATTCCAAGCTAGGAATCTGGCTGTGTAGAGTTTGAGCGATTTTAATGGGACACCCTGTATATAATACAGTAAGAATACTGGGTGTAGAAATCAAAAGGAAACATATTATTAAGAAAAAAATGACGGGAACAGATCTATTAGAATCCACTAGAAAAAAAACTAATTGAGAGAATAACAGAATGAACAATGGATAGGAGGCAAAGAAAATGCAAAATCATCTGAAGGTATAAGCACATTTTCTGTCATTAGCAGTTCTTTTCATTAAATAACCTTGTAAGAAGGAGCATAAGTGTTATTTTACCGAAATAACTTCTTGAAAAATCCTACCATAAAAACATAAAATAATGGGATAGATAATGTACAAGGAAATTTAAATTATATATTTTATTGTTCGATTAACTGTTAGTAGTATATTATCGAAAATAAATCAGAAATATCTGTTTTTGAAATGTCACACGATAATTACAGACCTCCATTTTATCAATCAAAAATATCTTGCTATCCCAGAATAAAAATCTGATGTGGGCAACAGATGACTTTCCTTATATAATGCAATGAATTTACTACTTTTACAGTAAAAAAATAGGTTTTTCTTATAGTAGATACTTATATTCTTTCCAAAATATTGAATTTTCGACAATTAGTCGTCATTTTCATTGAATCAGAGTCATTTTTATCCATTTGGAGAGGTTTTCGTTAAGTTAGCAACATTTCAAAAAGTCGCCAAGTTGGCGCCATTCCGCCAAATTCGTCGCCAAAATCTCGCCAAGCGTTATGGATAAAGAAATAAGTGTTTCTTATAGCAGATAAATGTCTATTGGCGTTTTAAATATAAAATTATTATTCAAAATATCTTTTCTCATGAATGGAATGAGCTAGATCCACGAGAATGATGTCACCCAATTTATAGCAAGATATTACATATGAAAAGTGAAGATGATACTCAACAGTTATTTTTTTTTAATTTATGGGATTTTTTGATACATTTACTTGAAAAATGTGCAATATCCGGTTTATGATATCGTTCTAAAGTTTATGTCAATCGTTTTCTAAGGAAAAATTACATAAGAAATGTCTATTTGCGTAACTTTATTAAAGGTTTTGATTGTTTGACGATTTTTTCAAAATTTCACTCAATTTAGGTGGGTTCTGAGCATTCGATTACATAATATACATAATATACATAAATATAATTATATATTTATAATATTATATATATATAATATTATAATATATATATATATATTTATATATAATATATATACATATTATATATATTATATTATATATAATATATATATATATTATATATATATATTATATATTATATTATATAATATATATTATATATTATATATATATATATATATATATATATATATATATATATATATAAATATATATATATATATACATATATATATATATATAATATATATATATATATATATATATATATATATATATATATATATATATATATATATATATATATAATATATTATATATATATATATAATATTATATATATCATATATATAATATAAATATATGTAATATATATAATATAAATATATATAATATATATATTATATATATATTATAAAAATAAATTATTAAATCCAAAGTTAGAATGTATGTAGTAACTCATAATACACTATTCCAAAATTTTCTACAAATACAAAGAAATTAAGACAAAAAGAGGAAATAATAAAGCATAATGCAAGTCATAAGGACAAAGACAATCAACAAATTTCAAAAATGAGGAATGCAAATAAGAAAACAAAAAAATCAAGCAAAAAAGCTTGCACATGGAGGAGATTTAGGCTTACGAGATTAGGCTTACGAAAAGTTCATTTCGAAAAAATTCTCGTCGGGTTCATATATCTTTTCGAAATGAACACAAAAATGCTTGTTTCTGAAACACAAGATAGATTTTATCTATAAACTTGTGTTATATGGACGACAAGCATAAAGATTGGAACAATAAAGGAAACATAAATACCTCAAAAATCACCTCTTCAGCGCAACCATGACGAGCAAAATATGACTGGATCAACGTTGCCATATGCCAAAATGAAAAGATGTGATTTGCTGTTGCCAAAGAGAGTAATAAAAACAGTACTGCGCAAAAGCAATAAAATGAGTTATTCAACTGTTAAAGCTTCGAGATAAAAAGATGAAAATATAATTGCAGGAGAATGAAGAAGTACGGCTAAAATAAGATAATAAGGGGAGAATATGAGAATTTTAGGCTAATCGACACTTATTAACTATACTATTGACTAAATATGCAGGATATTGATACATTTTACTGGTAATTTTGAGGTTATTAATGTGCAAAGCATGAAATTTTTTATCTGATAATCTATAAATTCTAAAATGTTGATTAAGTATAATATTTCTAAACAATTGAATCGAGTTGCAGGAATTAAAAGGTAATAATTTATTAATATTAAATTTAAAAAAATCTTTTTTATCATATAATTTAGTAACTATCCTATGAGCAGGTTCTATAATTAGATTTAAATCCAAATAATAAACATTATTACTAATAGAAGTTTCATTAGGTATTAATTCCAAATTATCCGGATAGAAATCTATATCTATGACATAGTTATCAGTAAATACAAGACAAATCAGATCATCTACATATCTATAAATTTTATAATCAGTTGAAGTAAAGAATTTTTCATAATGATATAGGTATAAATTAGCTAACATACTGCTACTACAGCCACCTTGTGGAACACCTGAGACTTGTAAGTATAATTTATTACCTTGAAAGATATAATTATTGAAAAGAACAAAATGGAGAAGCTTAGGAAAATTGGTAAATTTTGTAAGATTAGAATGTTTAGTAATATAAGCATTATATAAAGCTAAAATGACATCATATAGATCAGTGATCTTAATATTATTAAATAGATCTTTAAAATCAAAAGTTTGAAATCCTATTATTTTACCAAGCGTTTTTAATTTATTTTTTAATTCCTTACTGTTATTTAGAATAATGTAGCTATCACCAGAATCTCGTAAATTGCTATTTAGTACATTTAAATAATTTAGTAATAATTTACTAGCAGTAGTAGAGTATGAATTATGACCACTAGTAACAGTTCTAAATTTAATAGGATTTTTATGAAATTTAGGTATAAGCACAATATATGGAAATGTCAAAAATTTATTATTAATATCTAAATCACTATACATATTGATAATTTTCAATTTGATACTATTAAGAGAGTGTGAATCAATTTTAAATAGACTATTATTTTTTAAATAATCTAGCAGATATTGAATATAGAATTTTTTACAAATAATAGCATAATTATTAGAGGCTTTATCTACATAAGTAATAACAAAAGAGCTATGTAAATCATTAACAGAATGCTTTATATTATCCATATTATATATGGATCTAGATAAATTAATACTACAAATGGTATTTTTAATAGATCTTAAAATAGTAAATTTCCACATATTAAATGCCTCTAAAGGCTGAGCATATTTAGAAGCTAATCCATAAATAAATTTATCAAGGTCCAGATTGATTGACTTTAACACTTGTTTAGAATTATTACATGAAGGTAGCCTGAATTTAGTGCCAAATGACATTATAGTTCTTAAAGATTTATCTTTTACAATGGCTAAGTCTCCAGTAACTATATGACCCAAGTGTGGATTTATAAATTCAGCATAATTATCCGCATTACAAATACATTCACCATCTAAATTTGTTGAGGAATCTATGTCGACTGAGAGAGATTTTGAAATTGCATTGTAATTAAAAATGGTTCTTCCAATAGGCTTGTTATATTTAAAAGTTTTAGTAACATTCAAATCCTTTACAGGCAATAAATGATGAAATTGATTAAATAAATTCTTAAAGTTTATGGAATTATAAATAGGATGCTTAAATGATATTACACAATAAGAATTGGAACAGTTATTATGATGAAATTGATTAAGTTTTATTTTTAAATATTTTGATCTAGTAATGAGCAAATCATAGAAAATATGATTAAAATGTTCATTAGTAAGATTTAACTTTAAGAAAATAGCATAAACTGTGTTTAATTGTTTTTTCTTAACTGCAAATACCCATGATTTAATAAATTTCCATTGATATGTGTTATTGAATTGTTGATGCATACTTTTAATCTCCGCTTTAATATCATATTGGGAGGAGCTTCCTTTACCGCGTTTAAATCTTTTGAGTTTAGCCAATTTACTATTATGTAAAAGAGGTTTAAAAAAAAAGGTGATTAAAAATAGAATATTTATTATCTACAAAATTATTTTTAACAATATTACCATTGAGATATAACTGATTTAATCCATATGGAAACAGAGTACAATGTGATTTAATATAGAAGTTTTCAAAGAATAATCTATCAGCAGTATTTGTTTTAATGTCCAAAATATGTATAGTTATATTTTCAAAACCATGATGAGCAAAGTGTTTATATTCGATTTTATTAGAAGTAGGAAGAAAATTATTATTGTGGATATATTTTTTAACATGATCTCTATGTACATTCATACGTAGATGAATAGGATTACTGGTTTGTCCTATATAAGATATATTACATATATTACAAGATAATTTGTAGATGCAATTAAAAATTTTACAGAAAGTCTTATGACTATTTAGATTAGTAATTTGTGAGTTAGAAGCATATGGGCAGGTTTTACAATTTTTATTCTTACATTTATTGAAGTTATAATTTTTAGCTGGGCAATTATTATATCCAAAACAATCCATGGCACACTGTTGGTAAAATGATAACGGTCTAAACAATTCCCAACTAAATTGTAAATACCGGGCAATATTTATCAAATTATATAATAACAAGAATAAATATATTTGCCAGTCACTAAATCAAATAAGATGTGTAATTCATAAGAGTTAAAGTAATATAAAGAGAATAGCATTAACATTTATAAATAATATAAATAAAAATAAAATAATTGCTTATATATAAAAATATATACAACTAAGTCCATGTAAAACCTAATAAAATGTAATAAGTAGGATATTACAAGATAAAAAGAATTGATTAACAATATAAATATAATCAGTTCTAAACTAGATTAATTAAAACACAAGGTATAATAAAATATATACTGTGTAAATCTGGAATTCACATAGAATCCTGTCCAAAAAAGTAATAAAAAGATTGCACTAAAAAGTACAGTTTATAAAAGGTATCTATAACACCAATACAAAAATCCTAATTGCAGTTACCCAGTCATAAAAACACAAAACCAATAAATTAGTAAGAAATAATAACGATAGATGGCAGCACTAGAATAAGATACTTCTAATATTTAATTACTAATAGCGAAGAAAATTTGCAGTTAGATTTAAAAAACGATAGATGGCAGCACTATTATATATATATTATTATATATATATATATATATATTATATATATAATATATATACATATATATATATGTATATAATATATATAATATATGTATATATAATATAATATATATACATATATAATATATATATAATATATATAATAGAATATACATAAATACTACACACACACATAATACATAAGTAATATATATTACTACATAAAGACAGTAAGTAAATTAATCTCCAGTCTCAAAAAACGTTTTATTAACTTCATAATTGTTAAATTGTTCGAGATTTTAGAGGAGGGATATTTCTTCTAAAACTCTTCAATGACATTTTCCAAAGAATTTTTATAAATTTTGCTTTAAAATAAAAGTTATTTCAGTGTGCAAAAATGCTATGTTCTGCGATTCATCCAAAAATTATGTTTCAATTTTCTTGAAATTTCATTGTATCTCTGAGTGTAATTGCCGTTGTTGATTCTTAACATTGCTGTACCTAGCAAGATGGTTATATTGTTATTGTGGTTATTACCGCCAATTTTGTGAAGGAGAGTGACATAAGTTTAGTAAGTGTGACACCCAAGTTTCACAGTACCTGTCACTTCTCTGTTAGCGTGATTCCAAGACATTAATCATTATTTGATTGCAGAAGATGAAAATGTACATTATAATAAAGCACAGCTCTAAATACGTGTTTCCTTGGGAAATATACAAAAACACCTTGATACCGTATTACTCTTAACCAATTATTACTTTCCTTATATACATAATGTATAAGGAAAGTATTGTGATTGGGTCGAAAATTCAAATTCGAGTTTTCGACGAGAGAGCACGTTTCAAGCATCCCTGATCACGAATCAAACACTTTTGAGGTAATGTCTGTGTGTGTGTGAAAGTGTGTGTGTGTGAAAGTATGTGTGTGTGTGTGTGTAAAAGTATGTGTGTGTGTGTGTGTGTGTGTGTGTGTGAAAGTATGTGTGTGTGTGTGTGTGTGTGTGTCAATGAGTCTGTGGGGACGATATCTCACGAACGAATGGAGCGATTAGAATGAAATTTGATACAAAAACCACAATCCGTGAATACTGGAAACCTATTGTTTTTATACGAATTCGCATGTTCAAAACTCACCTAAATTTTCGAGTGAAATATTGAAAAATCATCAAAAAATCAAAACCTTTAATGAAGTTACGCAAATAGACATTTGTTACGTAATTTTTCCTTAGAGATCTATTGACATAAACTTTAGAATGCTAGAATGAACCGTTCTCGAGATATTGCACATTTTTCAAACAAATTTATCAAAAAATCCCCTAAATTAAAAATAATATTAACTGTTGAGAAACATGTTCACTTTTCATATGTAATATCATACGATAAATTTGGTGACATCATTCTCGTGGATCTAGCTCGTTCCATTCCTGAGAAAAGATACTTTGCATAATACTGTTGTATTTGAACGTCAATAATCATTTATCTGCTATAAAAATAACTTATGTCTCCTTCCATAACATTTGGGGACGAATTTGCCGGAATGTCGCCAACTTGTCGATTTTTTTAAATGTTGCCAAATTAATGAAAACCGCTCCAAATGGATAAAAATGACGCTAAATCAATGAAAATGACGACTAATCGTCAAAAATTCAATATCTTGGAAAGAATATAAGTATCTACTACAGGAAAAACTTATTTTTTAACTGTTAAAGTACTAAATTCATTGCATTATATAAGGAAAGTCATGTGTTGTCCACATCAGATTTTTTTATTTTGTTTCCTGTTTTTATTTTGTAAATTAAAATACGGCATCACGCTTTCAGAAATATCCAATATAATATTTTTGTAAGTGTTGTATGAAGATTCACGATATGATTTGCGGAAAAACTACACAGGAAAAATCATAAACACTATTTTATAAGTTACATCCTATAGAGTTTAAATATACTAAAATCATACCTTAGAAAACATTTGAAAGGGATTAGGGTATTATAGAACCTGGTGGTTAATCCCTCCTCAATGGTTTCTCCCCTGTGTGAGAAACCATTTAGAAGCATGTAGACAAATGAAGTTAGGAGTCTTTTTGTTCGTCCCCACCTCAGAGGGACTAATTCCACTAGCATCTGGAGATCTAACTCACACAGGAAATTATATTGTTTGATTATAAATAGTAGTAAAATTTTTAAACATTTAGGAGAGGAATAACACGTTTGACAATAATTTTTGCGAAATTGTATAATGTAAAGTTTGTTTAAATGGCAATTATTGTCTAAATTTAAATGTAATTCTTCTTCCATGCAATAATTATTCGAAATTAATGAAAGTTCTTAGTTTTCAAGTTGTAACAGCTACTTTGCCCAAAAGCAATTTTGTTTGACCTGTCCAATAATGGGAGATTTGATAAATTTATTGAGGTGGTTCAACACATTTTCAATTGAAAAGAAACATATTATGAAACAACTCAAACATTTTTGAAAATTTAAGGCAATATTATTCAGTTTATTTTTACATTGAAACAATTTGCAGGAATGTTAAGAATTTAAGTTACTTGACTTCCAAAAACTCAACTCATCACAACCTTTACTTGAAAAAATAAAATACTTGATATTTTTATAATTAATAGATTTACAATATCGATATATTGTAAGTCTGCTAATAATAAAAAATATTTACATGATTCTTAATTAACTTTTATTATACAAAACATTGTGCTGATAATATTTAGAAATAAATACGTTTTATAGAAAAATAATTATAAGGCTATTCTATTTAGCCCCAGAAAAATACATGAAAGTTGTATTTAATTTGAAAAATAAGTATTTCGTTAGTAAACAGCATGAAATTTTTAATAAAATATCACCTGGTTTCAAAGGTAAAAATGAGCTTTCTTCTTCAGAAAAAACTGATAGACCACCAATACCAACAAGCGTAAGTACTTGTATGTCAAAATATAGCTGATTGACCCAGGTAAATAATTGTTACCAATGAAAATTTGTAGAAAATGAGTGGAAAAATCAAGGATAAGAATAACGAACAGTAGAAGAAAATAAAAATATGTTTTGAAACCTTCTGTCAAAACATTGTTAAATTACGTGACATAGGACACTAACTGTTGTCAATGAAAATACGACGAAATGAAGGAGAAGGATAAAGATAGCATACACAAAACTGAGAAAGTGTTTTGAAAGATTTTCTAAAAATATAGTTGTTTCATGTGACCCAGGAAAATAATATTGTTACTAAAGAAAACTTTTAAAAAATGAGAGGGAAAAGTCAAGGAGGAGGAAAAACATATAAGAAGAAACTGAGAAAGTGTTTTGAATCCTTCTGTCAATCATAGTTGTATCACTCGACCCAGGAGAGTAATATAATTCCCAATGAAAATTGGGAGAGAGGAGAAATCAAGGAGGGAGATAAAAAATAGTAGAAGAAACTGAGAAAGTGTTTTGAATCCTTCCGTCAAAAATAGTTTTATCACGCGACCCAGGAAAGTAGCATTGTTACAAAAGAAAATTTAAAAAGAAATGAGAGGGAAAAAGAAATGAGAATGAGAGGTAACTCCTTCGTAACGTTGAAATTACAGTCAATGCCACGAATAAAAATTGACAGCTGTGCAGTGTCAGCGACGTCTGTGCTTTCATCTATGGCCAATGAAAACCATGTGAATTCAGAAATTTTCTCTTTTAATGTTTCTTCAATATCTAATGCCATTTCTTCTGATCTTCTTGCTACCGTCATACGATTAAGGCTTATCTTCGAAATAATACCTTTTTTCTCCGGAAACGTTATATTTGGCACTTCTTCCAAGCATTTTTTAACCAACTCTCCATCCTTGTATGGTTTCAGTGTTTTAACTAAAATTTTCGACAGAACAAAACTTGCCTTGACTGCAATTTCCGAATCATCAATCACTCTTTTGAAAATATTTTGTTGGTTTGTAAACTTATGTTGCAGATCTTTAATTTTATCCTTTATCATTTGTCCCGATAACTCCTTGTATTTGTCAACATGCTTTGTATCGTAATGTCTCTTCACATTGTACTCCTTCATTACACCAATAGTTTCTTGGCAAATTAAACATGTTGCTTTGCCTTTGTTCTCTACGAAAAAATAACTCTCACCCCATTTCTCCTGAAATGCACGATTCTCATCACCGACTTTACGCTTTTTAGACATAGTCACAGAAGTTATAACGTAAATCGTATCAAACCAAAACGCTTTATTTATCGACCTCCAACTATTCTTTGACTTTGAGTCTTTGACTATACTCGGGAGACAAAAACAAATTCCCCTCCTACAACAAACACATTCCAGTTTCCGGTGTAAGTTTGCCGTACGGAAAATTCTCGCCAACAGCAAGCCAACGAAGGACTACCATGGCAGGGTATGAATTCAAACATTCCACTTCTCATTGTAAAAAGTAGACAATTTTTAATTTAAAGCTGTTTGATTTACTCTTTTTATTTGTTTTGCTGTCGAAATCTTAAAGAAAATTTGATATAAAAAATAATTTTTTATAAAATTTTATGATGTAGTTTTTCTTTTCTTTTTTTTTTCGCGAAAGTCTTGGAATTGTTTTTTATGTATTCGCCAAGCTGAGGGTGGCGGCGGGCCGCACACGATTAGACCGAGGGCCGCGGGTTGTGCACGACTGGTCTAGATGCTATTAGATACATTGCTTAATGAACCGTAGACACTGAAGTTTGTAATTCGTATGAATAGAAAATTAATCTAATGGTATTCCTTATCTGGGTATTTACGCCAAATCGAGATTGCGCAGTTTTAAACGAAAAATGCCAAATGATATTCTACAGCATTCCTGCTCCCAATACAACGAAGTCTTGAAATGTTCGTTATTTTAGTCTCTTAATACTCATACTCATCCATAAATTATCCATTCAAATGTTTCTTATCTCTGTCCTTTTGCAGAATACCTATACTCTGCCGTAAAATAATCGAATAGTCTCAGTCATACTAGTCATTTCACTTGCGCTTAGTGCGCTCTTAATGGCTAGTGGTCACTGAATATGACACCAATACATATAGTGAAACTGCTTGATAACCTGTTTTAATAGTTGGAAATGAAAGGGCATCAAATTTTGTAGTTACTGCGCATAAGAGACAAAGTAATGTAAGTTTTTCAGAAATATCTTTATATCATCACATTTAATTCAAGTTATCTATTTCTTTGCTGATTTCAAAACTGAAACGGATTGAAAGAGACCGAAACCGAGATATTGGATCGAGTAGAAGTGTTAAATCATTTTGTAAAGTAGTTTTTATCACCTTTAAGTATTCGAGGTCACCATGTTCCATTACTTTTAATTAAATATAAATTTCTACGTGTTATTTTGTGATATAAAATCTAAATTTTTACATATAAATTGTTCGTAGGACACGCCTTATAATCACACCGAAAATTCCTAATTTAATGTCTACGTTGAGTCAGTCTATAGTAGAATGACAGATTAACCACCAATAGGCAGCGACCCGAAAGGTTTACCCGAAAGGTTTACCCGAAAGGTCTCAGCACAAGTCTATAGCCCTATATATCATTAATTGAAAGTGATTGCAACTCTTTTACGAAACAGCAACTCGCCAGCAAACCGACCAAAAAATGGTAGTTTGAAAGTTATAGAGCAGTATCTAATTAGTAGAAAGCTGGTAAAATACTGTTCTAAGATACTACACTAGCTAGTAAGATATTGTTCTAAGGTACTACACTAGGTAGTAAAATACGGTTCTAAGATACTACAGTAGCTAGTAAGATACGGTTCTAAGATACTACTCCAGCTAATAAGATAATGCACTAACCAGTAGTGTTGTTATCCCAAAGTTCTAAATTCTCAGTTAGGGGACTGTAATTTTGTTATTTGCTCGACTATCATCACTTTAATATAAATAGACGTAACGCATGCAATCAAGGACATGTATTTCCTTACACAGTTAATACGGTGTTTCAGTACTTTTCGAGAAACCCTGTATTAAAAATGAGTAACATTAAAAAGATTTTATATGTATTCAGAAATTCAATTAATATTTACCTACACACGGAAAGTACTAAAGCAAAGATTCAAATTCTAGTTTTCGATGCACGTCTTGGCATAGTCAAAAGCGAATCCTGTATTATTATTGCAAGGTCTGTTTTTCTATGATTCCGACTTTATATACAACGCATTTATCCACTTTAGTTAAGCAGTTAATTCTAGTTAAGTAAATTGTTCCTTATCCTTGTGCTGTTGTAATTTTGGTACGATTAACAAAAACAAAACTTGGCATTTTCCCTCTAAATGCACTCTAAAACATTGGTAAGAATTGAAAAAATATATATACACATACATGCATTCATTGAATGCTTGTTTTTTATGTAATGTCTGATGACAAAATTGTTGAACAACAATAAAACTAGGAAAAACCATAAAGGGGATATGAGGAACGTATGTAAGCTCAAATAAGGCAATAATGCAGCATACATCTGTTTCAAAGATGCACTGGATTCCTTACGTTAGTGCAAGAAAGCCAACAAACACGAAGTCCAAAAAAAGAATGGTCGCAAAGAGAAGAAACAGATGAGGTTATATACCTCAGAACAGAGGAGGTTATGACGGGGAAAAACAATGTATCATCGAAACAGCTGTATGCTGTATTATTATGTTATTTGTGTTATGTACGTTGCTGAAGTTTTCCTTATTCTTTACACTAAGCGTATTTACTAAGGATAAATCATTTAAAGATATATATTTTTTATTTTATAATTTCGAAAAATATTTTAATGCAGCGATCTGCCAAATGAAGAGAAAATGGTTTTAAAACTGCATGCTCGGTGTGATTTAAAATAAGTAATCATGTGTCAGATCACTTGTTATTTTTGCAATAACATTTCATTTAAATATATTCAAATAAATAAAAACAAAATTGTATTCGGTAGGAAAAGTAATATGCTCTCAGCAAGAATTTTTACCTTCCTTATATACATAGTATAATGTATAAGGAAAGTATTGTAACGGGGTCGGAAATTCGAATTCGAGTTTTCGACGGGGGATCTCGTTTCAAACATCCCTGATCACGAATCGAACTCTTTTGGGGTAATGTGTGTGTGTGTGTGTGTGTGTGTGTTTGTATGTGTGTGCGTGAAAGCATGTGTGTGTGCCTGAAAGTATGTGTGTGCATGTGTGTAAAAGTATGTGTGCGTGTGTGTAAAATTATGTGTGTGGGTGTTTGTATGTGTGTGCGTGAAAGAATGTGTGTGTGTGAAAGCATGTGTGTGTGTGCATTAAATTATGTGTGTGTGTATGTGTAAAAGTATGTGTGCGTGTGTGTAAAAGTATGTGTGTTTGTGTGTGTGTGTGTGTGTGTGTGTATGTGTTGTGTGTTGTGTGTGTGTTACTGAGTCTGTGGAGACGATGACTGACGAACGAATGGGGCGATTCGAACAAATTGTGGCACCAAAATTACAATCCATGAATACTGGAAGCTTATTGTGTTGTTGTTACATAAGGCTTTATTTAGGAATTAAATCCATACAAGAATAGAGGCAACGCATTACATCACAAAAAGATTAAAAGATAACAACCAGCAACAATCAAACAACAACGAAGGAAATAAATTACAAACTGAGAAAACAAACAAACAACAGCTCTAAGCAGGAAAGAAAGAGGGGTAGAGTTCGGTCAGCAAGAGTTCATGCAAGTCCTTTCGTCCCAATACAGTTTACCAAGGTCACCACGTCTTTGAGACTCTTGATCGAGTCCAGGGCAGACATGAAAATGCCTAGCATTCATAACGCCCGTATTACATATCTGGCACACGTTCGTAGGTTTTATTCCGATCCTGATTAAATGATCCGCCATGCAGTCGTGTCCAGTCTTTATTCTAAATTTCGCACAGCCTCCTTACGGGGTCTGTTGCAAAATTTTTTCCAATGCTTTTGGACATTATCTGAAGATTTATTCTTTGCTTTCATTCCCAAATCAGATTTGATATTTCCCTCAAATTTTTCCCTAACGTGTCTTTTAAGTGATTCCGGAAGAACGAGTTTGTTAGCCTGCTGCTCCAGGGTTCCTCTCTTGGCTAACGAATCAACCTGTCCGTTGTCTTCGATACCCACATGTGAGGGGATCCATTGAAAAACGATAGTTTTATTATTAGTCTGGAGAGATCTCAGATCTTGTTTCAGTTTCGAGATGATCGGTGCATCTGTGCAGTGAGTCACCGATCATCCGATTCTGGTCGACTCCAAGGCTGACCAGAATTACCGCTTTAGTAAAACAATTGATATTTGACCTGAGATTGTATAGTGCCATAGAGATAGCAAAAATTTTGACATCAAAATTTGACATATATCGTCCCACAGGAGCGCACTGGGTTGAAGGCCCAGACCACACAGCCAACCTTAGGGCTTACTGCAGTTTAATGTGTGGCCGGAGTAGCGCACTGGGAGAACAAGTTACTATATACGCCTGCTCCAGCATTATCTTGTATCCTAGAACCGTCAGTGAAAACTCTCGTCCTTTCAGGTTCAGGATATTGTTCGTTTTTACATGCACAGTGAGATTACCTTCAGGATTATGTCGGGAATGTCTTTCTTACCCGAGTCATTAACTTCTAGATATATTTCAATGTCCATATACTCAAGAGGATTAACCAAAGTCTTGTTGCTATCTAAAGGTTTATTAGCATCTAGTTCTTGTATAAATTTATTGCAAACTTCAATAGGGAACAATTAGGTTTTTAAGATGCTAGATCCGCTTATCTCTATCCAATTCGATTTATGTGACGCTTTCATTTTAATGAAAGTACTCACACCCTGCTTCTTTATCTCTGTGACAATTAGCAGAATTGAAGTGTAGCACTGCATAGCTTCAATCGGGTAGTCTTAACCGTTCCAATGATAATCCGAAGAGCCCTGTCCTGGACTCTCTCCAAGGAGCCATATTCCCCTGGGAAGCCTATTTTTTTATGCTTAATTGAACGTTCAGAACCCTTCTAAATTTTCGAGTGAAATTTTGAAAAAAATCATCAAAAATTAAAAAAATTTATTAACATTACGTAAATAGATATTTCTTATGTAATTTTTCATTAGAAAAGAATTGACATTTATTTTAGAACGCTAGCATGAACAGTTCTCGATATATTGCTCACTAAAAACAATTCTCAAGAAATCATATAAAATAAAAATAAAATAATATCTCTTGCGAAATATTTTCACTTTTCATAAGTAATACCATGCGATACATTTGATGACATCATTCTCGTGGATTTAACTACTTCCAACCATGAAAACATATACTTTAAGAAATACTTTTGTATTTGGACGCCAATAGTCATTTATTTGCTACAAGTATAACTTATTTCTCCGTTATAACACTTGGCGAGATTTTGATGGAATGTCGCTAACTTGGCGACCTTTAAAAATGTTGCCAAATTAGCTAAAATATTACCAAATTGATAAAAAAATGACGCTAAATCAATGAAAATGACGACTAGATGTTGAAAGTCTAGGAAAGAACATAAGCGTAGACAATAAGAATAATACATTTTTCCGTCCGTTCGTCCATAACGCCTGGCGAGAAATTGACCGGGACGTTGAAAACTTGGCGACTATTTTAAATGTTGCTAAAATGATAAAAATGCCGTCAAATGGGTAAAAATGACGATGTGGAAAGTAAGGTTCCGCATATTTTGATTTCCGTCATATAACGGGAATACCTTCTAGTATAAAAGAAATACTCTTCTATCCTCTTGTCTGTAACACGGTCATGCATTTGGTAAAAGTATCGACTAATTTAGTTAATCAAAGAATCAAAGTATTGCCAACTTGGCGATATTTCGTTCGAGATCAAGAGAAATATCGTCAAAATTGAAAACATGACATTAAATTAATGCAAAGTGCGCCTAATTGATGTAGTAATTATTAAATTATTTTAATATATGGACTATATCGCTTACTGAGGATGCTATTAATATTGATAATTGTTTATTTAGAGTTGCACGAAGTATAAGTTAATTGAGTAATTTGAAATAGTTTTACATATTGTCATCTGGAAAATCGCCAAATATAAAATTTAACAATAAAGACACAGCGGCGTGGATCTTATACATTGTAGTTTGACGGTAAAACTAGTAAATCCACTGTATTATATAAGGAAAATCATGTGCTGCCCACATCAGATTTTTTTCGACTGTGGACATTTGGACAGCTGCAAGCCTAAATCAGATAAGAAAATTTCTTCGCATAGAGTATAAAATTAGGAAAAATTAAAGTTCAAAAATTTTTGTGAACAGTTTATATTTATCAATAATATTTTAAAAGTAATTCATATATAAGAATTGATTTTTCTTAATGAATGTGATTATAAATTAATTTAATAGAATTCCAGAACGCTTCACTGAAGAGCAAATAATTTGAAAGAGCAAGTAATGTTCTGTCCGTTTGTCTATAACACTTGGTGATGCACTTGGTAACTTATCGAATAATTTAGCAAAGTATTGCCAACATGGCGATATTTCGCCCGAGACTGACTAAAATACCGTCAAAATTGACAACACGACGTTAAATTAATGAAATTTACGCATAATTAATGAAGTAATTATTAAATTATATTAATATATAGACTATATCGCTTATTGAGGATGCTATCAATATTGATAATTGTTTATTTAGAGTTGCGCGAAACATAAGTTAATTGAGTAATTTCAAATAGTTTTACATGTTATCATCTGGAAAATCGCCAAATCTACAATATAACGATGAAAACACAGCGGCGTGGATATTATGCATTATAGATTAAATGCATTATTTATTATGCATTATAGACTGTAAAACTAGTAAATCTATTGTATAGGACTAAGGAAAATCATGTGCTGCCCACATCAGATTTTTTTCGACTGTAGACATTTGGACACCTGCAAGCCTAAATCAGATAAATAATTTTCTTCTCCGCATAGTGTATAAAATTAGGAAAAATTAAAGTTCAAAAATTTCTGTGAACAGTTTATATTTATCAATAATATTTTAAAAGTAATTCATATATAAGAATTGATTTTTCTTAATGAATGTGACCATAAATCAATTTAATAGAATTCCAGAACGCTGCACTGAAGCAGCAAATAATTTGAAAGAGCAAGTAATGTTCTATCCGTTTGTCTATAACACTTGGTGATGCACTTGGTAACTTATCGAATAATTTAGCAAAGTATTGCCAACATGGCGATATTTCGCCCGAGACTGACTAAAATACCGTCAAAATTGACAACACGACGTTAAATTAATGAAATTTACGCATAATTAATGAAGTAATTATTAAATTATATTAATATATAGACTATATCGCTTATTGAGGATGCTATCAATATTGATAATTGTTTATTTAGAGTTGCGCGAAACATAAGTTAATTGAGTAATTTCAAATAGTTTTACATGCTATCATCTGGAAAATCGCCAAATCTACAATATAACGATGAAAACACAGCGGCGTGGATATTATGCATTATAGTTTGACTGTAAAACTAGTAAATCCATTGTATAGGACTAAGGAAAGTCATGTGCTGCCCACATCAGATTTTTTTCGACTGTAGACATTTGGACAGCTGCAAGCTTAAATCAGATAAAAAAATTTCTTCTCCGCATAGTGTATAAAATTAGGAAAAATTAAAGTTCAAATATTTTTGTGAACAGTTTATATTTATCAATAATATTTTAAAAGTAATTCATATATAAGAATTGATTTTTCTTAATGAATGTGACTATAAATTAATTTAATAGAATTCCAGAACGCTGCACTGAAGCAGCAAATAATTTGAAAGAGCAAGTAATGTTCTATCCGTTTGTCTATAACTCTTGGTAAACTTATCGAATAATTTAGCAAAGTATTGCCAACATGGCGATATTTCGCCCGAGACTGACTACCGTTAAATTGACAACATGACGTTAAATTAATGAAATTTACGCCTAATAAATGAAGTAATTATTAAATTATATTAATATATAGACTATATCGCTTATTGAGGATGCTATCAATATTGATAATTGTTTATTTAGAGTTGAGCGAAACATAAGTTAATTGAGTAATTTCAAATAGTTTTACATGTTATCATCTGGAAAATCGCCAAATCTACAATATAACGATGAAAACACAGCGGCGTGGATATTATGCATTATAGTTTGACTGTAAAACTAGTAAATCCATTGTATAGGACTATGGAAAGTCATGTGCTGCCCACATCAGATTTTTTTCGACTGTAGACATTAGGTCAGCTGCAACCCTAAATCAGATGAAAAAATTTCTTCTCCGCATAGTGTATAAATTTCGGAAAAATTAAATTAGAAATATTTTTGTGAAAAGTTTATATGTATCAGTAATATATTAAAAGTAATTCGTATATAAGAATTGATTTTTTTTATTAAATATAATATCAAATTAGGGGGGTGCCACGAACACCATCTGTGACGTCAGTTGGAGTTTACTTGCAGAGCGCGGCACAAGATGGCGCGCGGGGTTTTTTTATTTTTTGTTTCAAACAAGGGTATTGTGAAGAGTTTATATGTATCAGTAATATATTAAAAATAATTCGTATATAAGAATTGATTTTTTTTTGTTAAATATAATTACAAATTCTATAAACTGGATACCAGAAAGCTGCGCTGAAGTAGCAAATAATTTGAAAGTGAAAGTAACCGCAGACCATCTTCGCAATAATACAATTGACTGGCTATGAGGCTTATTTGCACATTAATACGCACTACGAGGCATAATAGTAGCGGTCTTACACTTATTGAATCTACATTCAGAGGCAATATTTTTAAAATTATCACAATGCTACAATAATTTATTATATTTGAAAATTTCCAAAGCTTTCTCTCACTTTGTTCATGAATGTTACATTCATTTTCCTTTGTGTTAAGAATTTTTATTTCATTTAGTAGCTCCAATTTTTGCCTTGACTTTCAATTATTTCTAAATCTACATTTAGAATATCATTTCCTTCATCATCATTGTGCTTAATATCCCTTATTATTTTATTATTTTCCTTTTGAAAATTTTTACAAGCATTTGAATTTTGTATTTCTTGAAAGTTATTATTTTCATCAACCAAATCATCCATTATTTTATTTTCAAGTGAATTTTCCTTATCATTATCATGATTTTCATTTTCTTTTTCTTAAAAATTTACATTTTGACTTTGATTTTCCATAACATCCATTATTTTAACCTCATTTGAATTTTGAATATTTTTCACTATCACGATTTTGACTTTCATTTCGAATTTAACATTTTGCATAATTTTGACATCCGTACTTTCGCTTCCATGCTGAATATTTTCATTCATATTGTGAACATTTTCAATATGTACACTTTGTACAGTATAACATTTTTTTGATTGAATCTCAATTATTTCACCGTTACCGTTATATTTATTTTCACCTTGTATTTTTTATGCTATATGACATTTTTTTGCGTGAATCTCATTTATTTCACTGTTTATATCATATTTTTCCATCAATTCTTCCGCACTTTGTACATTTTTTCGATATAATATTGGGTAGCGTGAATTTTAATTGGTTCATCTTTCATGCTATATTTATTTCCAATGGTCAATATATTTTTTTTTTCAAGTTCTATTACTCGAAACGGTCCCTGATATCTATCTTGAAACATGTTGGGTTTATTTTCCTCTTTCAATAATACGGTATCTCCGATTTGCATTTCTTCATTACTAATTGTTTTGAAATTTTTAATCACTCCTACTCGCATATTTTTATTTAACGTAATTTTAACCTTTTTTTGGTTACATATCACAATATCAATTTTGTTATTTTTTATTACAGTTTGAATTGCACCAAATGGAAAGAGTAATTTTGCGTGTTCTGTGTGAATAAAGATAACCTCCTTATCCTGAATTTTTGGATCTAAATCGAATTGTTCTGCAATCAACTGGCCTGGTTGCAAAGCTATCCTGCGTGTGAGCGCGACATAGACCTGGACATCAAGATTTCACTCTTCATTAACACATTCTTTTTCAGCAAAATCATTAACCTTTTCATTTTTAGGGAAATTGGCCTCCTCGACCTGTGCAATTTTTTGACTCCATAATAACCATTTTTAATATTTTCATTAAGTTCAAATATGCCTTTTACTTCATTTTGTGTGACAATTGGCTTTTTCGCACTCGTCACAATTTTAAAAATCATTCTCTGTATCTACATTTTTATTATTTTCATCATTTGAGGAATTATAGTCATTAACATGGCTACCTTCAATAATTTGTGTATCAATTTGCGAAACTTTACAACTAGTTTCCTTAATTTCATCATACTTTTCATTATCGATCTGAGTCGATTTTGGGTTAATTTCATTTTTGTACTCATCATTTAAATTTATTTTTGCATTCCACGCATCATTTTTATTTTTAATAACTTCTTGTACTCCTGTATTTTCCTTATTTGTAATGTTTTTACCTATATTATTTTCTACACATGTATTTTCCTCAATTTTCTTTTTATTAATATTTCCCTCACATTTTAGGCTTTGGACAAAGTGCGTATCGAATCTCATCCATCCGGGCTGTGCCCAAATAGCTGGAATAATGGCGGCATCATCCTTCGGGCAGGGAAAATGGGTATATTTTTGCATTCTTTCTACACTATTTATTTCTTGATTGTCATTTTTACTTTCATTTTCATTATGTTGCTTTGCTTTAACCTTGGGACCTGAGTTTCGCGTGCGAACCTCCCTTTTATCATCTTGCATTTTATTTGCGTCATCATAATTTTTGTAATTCGATATCTTACTTCGCTTTTGCGATTTTTCTCTTCTAGATTGAGACTTTGGTCTATTTTTTAAATTTTGACTCGGCCAAAGCTCCTCGGCCAGTTTAAATTCCCGCGATGTTGACTGCTACTACGGTTTCTTTCTTGTTTCTGAAATCTTTCTTTCGCAAACGTTTGCCTATTTGACCGACTATCACTTATTTCCGTATTTCTTTCTCTGTTTCCGCTATTTTGCGTATTACGAAATCCATTACTTTGCCCATTTCTAAATCCGTTACTGTTTTTATTTCTAAATCAGTTATTTTGATCATTTCTAAATTCACTTCTTTTATTCCCATATTTATTTACTTCATAATTATTTTGTGCGTTTCGGTTGTGCCAAAAGGTAGAAAAGTAGTGCCCTCTTTTTCCGCATCCTATACAATATATAACTTCATTTTCTGATTTTTCATACCTTTCATATTTTAATTGCTGAGGTTCAAATTTTAAATTTTGTAAATGCCTTTCCATTTGATTATCATTAAATTTTCTGCCATTATTTTCATTGCGATAAATTGCATTAATTTATGTACGGTCACAATCCTCCTCCATAATTTTCTCTAAATGCTCTGCATGTTCTACTGCTTTGTCAAAATTTTGAATATTTAGTTTTTTAATTTCAAAAGCAAGATCTTGTCTTAAAGACTCTAAAAATTTAGACAGCATTAAATAGTTTTTAACTTCGCACATCTCAATATTTGCGTAATTTTTTTAAAAAATCATTTCTTAAATTTGAAATATTTAGCGCCAGCTCTGCTACCTTCATACCCGGCGTCATTTTAGTTTTATTTAAATTTGTTTGCTTTTGCAACATTGTAAGAGATGTTTTAAAGTGTTTCATCAATATTTCTTTAATCTCTCCCATATTATTTGCAATCTGCAATTCTCTTTTTTTTTGACAAAAAGTCCAAAGCTTTCTCCTTTAACCTAGTTTTTAAAATTACGATTTTATTTTCTTCCGGCCATTTGGCCATTTTTGCAACATTTTCAAATTGCTCTAGAAAAAATTCAATATCCTCACCTTCCCTTCCATAAAAAATTGGCAATAAATTAATTAATCCAAACTTCTCCATTTTCACTCTCTGATTTTTAATGACTTCTCTCTGTGACCTGTCCGGCGACTTTTGTCGTCTTGAATTTCTAGTGGGTCTTTGAGGCATTTAAAACAAAAATTATCCCGTCCAAAACCCTACTTAAAATTAACAGCATAAAATACACTTCAAAATATACTCCACATAAAACACTTCAACAAGCAAACTAAATATTCTTAATAATATTCAATTTTTTAAACACTATTTTCTATAATTTCAAATATATTCAAATTCTTTTCACTTTCAAAGTGATTGTGCATATTTAATTTTGACAATGCAAAAATCTGGTCAACACATGCTTCTCCAAAATTTTTATTCATGTCTTTATTTAAATTATTTTTATTTACCTCAGAGTATTATTTATTAAAATTTTCATTTAAATTTTGACTCACACAAAAGCGTCACGGAAACCAAATGTGGCACCCGATTTGGTAAAACATAAGGTTGAACTTTTAAATCTTAAATTACATTTAAGGATTATTATTTTAAATATTAAATTCATCAATTTGACATGACCGTTATTTCTCATATAGTGGAATTAATTTAATGTACATTGCTATGTTGTGCCGCTATAAACCCTCCAATTATTTTGCCTTTCGTGTGAGTCCTGTTAAGGAATATTATTAATTATTAAAACGATTAGATCAATTTAAACTTAACAATACCATTTATTAACAACATCAATTTTCATTAATTATTTTAGCGGAGGGGACATATGCGACCAGAATTATTAAAATTACTATCGTGTCTAGGATCTGTGATAATCGCTGAGCACATACCTTCCAATTAGTCTTGGGCTTTATCATATCTCAAAGACTTGCATCAGTCTTAGTACTGCCCAAGTCTTTGGTGTTGAAGACCCAGACCGACCGACTCGTCAACAAGGACATGAGTAGCCATTTGGCCGGCCGGCAAGTCTTTGGTGTGTGGCTCCTCCTTGTACTCTGAATGTACTCGCACATTGATCTATCTCCATTAATTTGGAACCTCTACGGGACACTCTACAAATCTGTTAGTTTTTTCATTCTTCTCTACTCGTGCTCTTAAGTCAAAATTGTGATAGTTTTTCTGGCATGCTTCTAAATCAAAATTCCATCATCGTCTCTGATTCTCGCTCTCGGGTCACAGGCTGTGGTTCCCTCGGTGGTGATGGTGGGGGTAACTCCGCCATTACTTCTTTTTGGCGCTCATTGGTTCTTTTTTACACAATGGCATCATTCCACATTTAGCAAGACCCAGCTCAGACCCTCTGGTATGGCACCCCAAAATTTATAGTCTTTTGACCTTTAGGTTCACGTCGCAATAAACTTTGGTACCAGCCAGACTACAAGCTTTGTTTGCCGTTTCGGCCACCATAAATTCCACACATAAAAGTGTCTCATCAAATGTAAAAACTGTTTCTGGTCTCACATACACATCAGCCACTATATGAACTATATGAAGGCTCTTTTATGCATGTTGCGTTTAGGTATGTTGCTTTTTAATTTGACTGATATATTTTTTAATATTTTCATACTGTATTTTATCGAAGTTTTTACTTTACAGAATATATTTTTATTACCATAATTTAATAAACTATACTGCAGGGTATGTTTATTATCATGTTTCATCTTAACCGAATCTAATAATCGCGCGTCTTTTTAAATTTCATTCATTATCCATCATACTCATACTAGCATAAAAGTGTACCTGTAAAAAATACAGAGAAAAGCAAACAGGATTACATTTATCGACAAATCTTATATCAGATCCAATAGAGTAAGCACCTGCAGCGTTAAAAACTAACAGTGAACTTTTTCCAAATCCATTTTTAAGTTTATGTACTGAGAAAAAAATCGTACAAATATGCTCTTCTGAAAATATATGTATGTATTCTAAAGCTTACGTATTAGGAAAATTTCCGATATGGGAAGCATATGACTCCTTATGTAATTGCAATGAATTTACACCGTTTGCAGTCCAAAAATAGTGCATAAGATCCACGGTACTTTGTTTTTAATTTCATTTTGTGATTTTCTGGATGACAACATCTAAAACTATTTCAAAGTACCCAATTAACTTATATTTCGCTTAGCACTAAATAAACAATTATCAATATTGATATCATCCACAATAGGCGATGTAGTCCATATATTAAAATATTTTTATAATTAATTCACCAAATAGGCGTCAGTTTCAGGAATATGGTGTCATTTTTGCAATGTTTTTTTCAATATTTTCTTATTTCAATATTTCAATATATTTTTGATTTGCAATATTTTCTTTCTGGGTCGAAATATCGCCAAGTTGGCGGTTCTTGATTAATCGCCAAGTTGCTCAAAATCTCGCCAAGTGTTATGGGTGGAGAAATAAGTTACTCTTATAGCAAATATATGACTATTGGCGTCCGAATACAAGAGTATTTCCCAAATATATTCCCTCAAGAATGGAACGAGCTAGATCCACCAGAATGACTGCACCAAATTTATCGCATGATATTACATGTGAAAAGTGAACATATTTTACAATGGTTAATATTTATTTTTATTGTATGTGATATTTTGATACATTTATTTGAAAAATGTGCAATATCTCAAGAACGATTCATGTTAGCTTTCTGAAATTTATGTTAATCGTTTACTAATGAAAAATTACATAAGAAATAAGTATTTGTGTAACTTTTAAAAATATTTTTATTTTTTGATGATTTTTTTCAAAATTTAACTCGAAAATTTAGTGGGGGGGAGGTTCTGAACCTTCGATTGCGTTTTAAAGCAAAAGGCACCAGTATTCACGGATTGCAGTCGTTGTACAAAATTTCGAACGAATCGCTCCATTCGTACATGAGATATCTTCACACACACCCACAGACATCATCTTTTAAAAAATGTTTTATTCGTGTTCAGAGATGTTTGAAACATGCTGTCCCGTCAAATACTCCAATTCGAATTTTCGATTCAGTCGCAAAAATTTCCTTATACATCATGCTATGTATACAAGGAAAGCAAAAAGTCGGATAATGGACAAATTTCATAATTCAAAACGCGGACTGTTTGTTTTACAAAAAGGAGACTTCAGGAAATACTCCCAGACTTTGCAATTCACCGTTAAATTTATGATTTCTTTAGATATTCATGTCCAAGAATAGTCAACAATGGAATCAAGAAAATTAAGATAAAAATGTCACAAAGCACCAAGGACTACAAAGAAATGATTTAATTTCCAAAGATAATGAAAAGACTATATTTTCCGAAGGTCGCCCGTTGGCAATGTTGTGATACATTTGCGATCAATCAGTACACCCATAAACATACCCAGCCAACGGCCCTACCGTGCTGAAAACACCAGTTCTCGTTAGATCACCGAAGTCAAGCAGCATCGGGCGCGGTTAGTACTTGGGTGGGTGACCACCTGAGAACACTGCGTGCTGTTTTCGGGCCACTTTTCGGGCGAGGTAGTCCGGTGGTTTGCGCCCTGGATTTTTACGCTGCCACAACTGCCGCCGCGTTCTTGCCGAGTACGATCACGTTAAACATGTGTGTCCGTAAGTCCTTCCGAGAGGTTGGTGGTAGAGGAAGGAGTGTACGGTCCCTGTGGATGCCTCCTCCACTGGGTTCCAGTCTAAATTGTGTAGAAATTCCCGGCCATCCAAACGGTTACTTTACACCTTTCTGGTAGGTCGAACAGTCCGGGTCTCCACAAACACAATAACACATAAACGTACCCGACCGTCCAAATCACTACTCAAGTCCATGGACGGGTCGGACGGTCTGCGTCTTTAACTCATAAACTTGCTTGCCTTTCTTGTGCATTTTGTCCCCTTAGATTGATAGTGTTACATTATAGAATAAATTCTACAAACAAACATACTCTGCTGAATAAAAATAAAAGATAATAAAGGAATCAAAGCCACTAAAGGTAGAGCTAAAAGTATGTAACATGGTATGCTAGATACATTTTAAATTATTACAGTACTACAGTAATTTAATGTATTTCAAAACTTATAACCTCATAAAAAAATTACTTTTTTATGAAGTCATCGAATTATAAATCGGCTGGCTATCTATGTAAACACAATGAATATTTCATTCATATCACTTTTATTCCAGGCTCCAGAGCTAAATAATTTTGCGTGAAAAAAAAAATCAGCTATTCATTTTACAATCACTTGATACATTCTGAATCAATTAAAATTAGGCATTGTCGTAGAATTAATCAAAGTTTGATGATCATTTAATCTCAAAAATATTATAATTGCGTTGGGCAGTATATAGATGCACAGTAGAAATAAAAAATGAAGCGGTTTTAGGACGGATGCAACACTGAATATAAATTAAAAAGAACTTTAAAAATCGTGATTTTTACACTAGGAAAAAGATAGATGCCATATTTTATTTTGAAGTGGATCATCTGATCTCTTTATATAATATGGGTGTAATTATTATTTTAATATTTATTTAAAAAAAATACAGTAAGAAAATGTAGCATTCATTTTTTTTTCCTTTGTGTAAATATCGTGATGTGTGACGATAGTTTAAATGTATACTTAGTGTTTCATCCGCCATAAAATTGATTTATTTTGGTACATTATCTGTGTATCTAAATTCTGTGCCAACGCAATTGCAATATTTTCTATATTAAATGATCACTACACTTTGATTGTTTCTACAGCGAAGCCTAATTTTAATGTATACAGAATATAAACAAATCAAATACATGTAAGTTGAGTTGCATAAGAATAGCTGAATTTTTTTCACGCAAAATGAATTATCTCTGGAGATCGGAATATAAATGGATGAAATAATCATTGATTTTACATAGAAAGGCAGAGAATTTATATGTCTATGGCGTTATTTGAATAAAGTTCAGTTTGTGTAGCCAGTCTCAGCTTTTTCTTCGAAGTTTCATGTTTTCAAGTATATTAAATTGCTGTAGAACTGTGATCATTAAACAAATATCAGTTATGAATGTATCATATTTTAGAGATGTTTAACCAAATTTGCATTCCAGTTGGAAAGCGTCTCTTAATATATGTTTTATGCATGATTGATCTTTCTTGCTTATTTTAAAATCCCCGGCTACGTCAGGTGCATTTTCTAGTAACTGAACAAATAGTGCGTAAACTGTTCTGGAACAGACAGAGTCTGGAATTGCCGTTAGTCAAGAGGTATTGCCACGATTGTTATTTAAACTAGTTTAAGTGTTGCTAAAAGTCTATTATTAGTCATATATATGATATAAAATATCTATTTGATATATTATGTGATCATAACATAATTTTATTATTCAACGATAATGCTTTTATCTATTTTAATATAAAGAATCATGATTTTTCTTTCTACATTAAAATAATGAACAGTTTTAACTATCAAACAAAGGTGTCAATTTATAATCTATACGTTTATAGAATCTTTTAAGAAACGAAAAGCTATGATTTTCGAAGAAAAACATTTTGAACATGTATCTTGATTCATTCTTAATATTTGCAGTTGTCCATTTACTTGATTTCTGTAAATCTGTGTTCTTTTCCATGAGCAAACTATATATTTTTTCGAAAACTATTACAACAAACAAGCAGGTCTGCTTTCATATTGACATTTTTATATTGCTTTCGAATTCTGTACGGAAACCAATATCCCTTTGATGAAATATGAAAAAAAAAATGTTTCTAAAATTCAAATTGGAAGATCATTAGAGAAGAAAAATGCTGGTTTAAAGTCCGAGAGTATTAGGAATAGAAGAAAACAATTTAAAACATCACGCAAGAAAGAAAGTTTTTAAGTAAAAGAATTTGCACATCTGTGCTCTATTTACTTTTTACTTTCAGAAGATTACAGCAATTTGTGTAAACTCAAATATGGCTGTACAAAGATATAAACAGGATAAATATTTATATATATATTAGAAGGTAGCAGAAAAATACACAGTAATAATATTTCATTCTTGTCATTTCCGCTTAAATATGTTTAATTAAGAAAAGGTATTTGGGCGGGATCGAAAATTCAAATTTGAGTTTTCGACGGAAAAGCACGTTTCTGGCATCCAAGAACACGAATCAGACGTTTTAGAGGTGATACCTATGAATATGTGTGTATGTATGTATATGTGTGTGTGTGTGTGTGCATGTGCGTGTGTGTTTATGTGTGCGTGTGAGTGTGTGTGCGTGTGTGTGCGTATGTGTGTGTGTGTGCATTTTAGTATGTGGCCATCCGTGTGTCTGTGGTTGCGATATATCACGAACAAATGATGCGTTTTGAATATAATTTGGCATGATTATTACTATCTATGAATACTGTATGAATACTAGAACCTCATTGATTTTAAAATTTATCAGATGTTTAGGTAACCCTCAAATTTTTTCTATTGATTTTTTGAAAAAATTGAGATATTTAAAAATGTTAAATACATAATCATTTTGTACGTATCTTCTGCTCTAAAACGAATTACGCAAACTGTAGAATGCTTGAACCGTACTCAAGATATTGTGCATTTTTCAAATAAGTGTAAAAAACCAAAATAACCCAAAAATAATTAATTCAATTTGCTACATTTCTTTTTTCATATATCTCGCTTTCATGCAGAGTTCGTTATCCTAACATTTAAAAATCTCCACTAGGGGTGCTGCAGTCTAATTCATTCTATCTGCTATGGTCATTTTATTACAGATAGTGTATACATTCATGGACCATTTCTTACAAATTATTGAGGTACTTGAGGAATTTAGTGGAAACCTATATAACCATAAAACAATTCAATAGTGCATATTATCTAACTGCGGATATAATAGTGCAAGGGTTAATGGACTGATTCTGTGTTTTACCAATTTCCAGTACAAAATAAATGAGATAGTACAAACTTCAAAGTAACTAGTTTTATACAGACATCATATAGACATGTTATAAATAGGTATCCCTAAGTTAACAGATATTTTTAAAGATAAAACAAGAAGCATTTGTGCAAGAAAATCAGCAAACCAATGTCTAAAAAAAAATTCCTTCCTCTTTTGGAATTCGGATTTGTTGGTTCTCTTGCACTAACGAAGGGGTCTCAACGTATCCTCAAAACAGTGGTATGTTGTATTATTTTGTTTTTTCTGTTTATTTACGCTGCTCAAATTCTCCTTATCCTTCGCACAAAGTATATTATACTTATTAATTATATCTCTATCCTTCTGCCTTATTATTTCATCGCACTAAACTCAAAGAATGTATGGTGATCGTGAGAAGCACTAAATTTTTGGAGATATAAGATTTTAATAGTATATTAAATAACATTGTTAACTTAACCATTATAACTGCCCCATGAAATTTGGTGCACGGGTACTTCAGGACGGGGGAATGTGCGACCAGGCGTTTTTCTTTTTAATTCAAAATTTTTTTTTTGTTATTTTCTATTTTAGCACGATTTTGTGTGATAAGCACACAAATCGATTCCATTGTGACCAAAAATATTATCAAGAAGCTTCTGTATTAACACCATTGGAAAGTTAGAAAAATTATCTTTCAAATGAGCTTAAAACGGAATCCATACAAATAACAAATTGATTTTCGTAAAATTAAAAATATATTTGCTTTTCGTGTGTTGAGAACATTTCCCCTTTTTATATTGCGATATAAAATATTTGACTGGCAATTCGATATTTATAATTTAACAACAGCTCTTTTAAATGTTACACACTGTTCTAAAACACAAAAGTTTATCAAATATAATTTTTGAAACGCATAACTGTAGCTCTAACTTTGACATTGGAAATAATCTGACTGTTCTTCTGGCTATTCTGACCCCGCTAGGGCTATCTACTACTAAATACATTTATAAAGTCTTCCCTGCCATACATTCATTTTAATTTATTTATCTTTCTACGTTTCTGAGCTTACGTGTAATGTGGTTTCAAATTCTGGTTTTGTGTATCGTGGGGACATTTGAGGAACGGTGTTGGTTGTCGTGAAACTAAACCTTCGTAACGGCCTATTATTTGGGACCGGTGATTTGTTTTATGGAAAACTAAAAATTCTATGGTAAACTAAAACTTAGTAATGGACAATCTACTCTTGCACCAAATTTCATGTCTGTATCTCGTCGGGAAGTGAGTGTTTTAATCATTTTTCATTTCAACCGTTTTCTTCTTCTTCTTCGTCCTAGACCGTCTTACCTACCCGAAGGTTTACAGCCCCTATTACACGACAGTAATTTGAGCCAACGGCCCTACCTTGCTGAAAACAATGGTTCTCGTTAGATCACTGAAGTCGAGCAGCATCGGGCGCGGTTAGTACTTGGGTGGGTGACCACCTTGGAACAGCGCGTGCTGTTGGTACATTTCGAGCGCGGTAGCCCGGTGGTTTGCGCGCTGGATTTGCACGCTGCCACAACTATCGCCGTGTTCATGCGGAGTACGATCACGTTAAACATGTGGGTCCGTAAGTCCTCCCGAGAGGTTGGTGGTAGGAGAAGGAAGGTACGGTACCTGTGGATGCCTCCCCCACTGGGTTCCGGTCTAAATTGGGTGGCACTTTCCGGCCATCGTTCTGGGTCTCAACAACAACAACGACAGTAATTTGGGCCAACAAACCGTTCGCAAGACAGCTCAGACAACAAATTAAATTAGAGCATTTTAAGTTTAACCCTAAAATGTTATTATTTAGGGAACGGTTGTGCGAAAATTGACCAATCAGAAGTGCGTAAATCCGAAACGTCACATTTGACGTGCTTTCGATTTATTTTATTTCTTACTTTAATGGCGACCAAGATGGCCGATAGACTGTTTTGGAATGCAGAAATGGAAACTGATTTTATTGAACTTGTACAATCAAACCTGAACCTTTTGAATGTTAAAAGTATTCTTTACAGTAAGTACAATTCCCATTTGCTGCGTGGAGTGACGTCACAAACGGTCCAAAGCTGTTTTGCGAACGGTTTATTGTCCCAAATTACGGTCGTCTAATAGGGCCTTTAGATATCCGTTTCGACGGCCGAGAAGTGCCACCGTATTTAGACTGGAACCCCATGGTGGCGGTACCTATTGGAACCGTACCTAGCTTGCCCTACCACCAGCTTCTCGAAAGTACTTACTTTACCCAGATATTAAAGTGCCCGTACTCAGCATGAACACGGGGACATTTTGTGCAGAATCGAGAATTTCAAATGTTTTATACAGAGCCCCTCCCCCTGCATATGAACATTTAAAAATCTGTCTTTATTCGCAAATATTATCGAACAATTATTCCCTATGCCGAAGACGGGAAGATCGGTAATTAAGAATTAGTATATATTAATTCATACTTATAATAGTTTAAATGTGACTATTTTTATATTACCACACATTGTAGTAATTCGGAAAATAATAAAAGATTGAAGGCAAATCTACTTATTTTAATGAATAAATTTATTTCTTTGCAAATCTGAGATTTTGAATTGTTTCAGTTCAGTTCCTAATGCCTTCACAATTCAAACCGATATTTACTTCTTTGATGATCTTCCGATGTGGATGTCGGAAGGGAAAAAAAATGTTTTCGCATTCCATCAAAGGGAGTATTGGTTTCCTTTCTAAATTCGAAAGCAATATAAAAATGTTAATGTGAAAGAAAGAGCCACATGTTCTTTTAGAAAAAGTAAGTTCTAGTTTACAATCGGAAAAGGACACAGATTTTCAAGTATCTAATAAATGGTTAAAATGAAATAGTAAAATCAAATTATGGCAAATATTCAGAATATTTAAGTTAATAAACGTCAAATTATAATCTTCATTGATTATAAATTGATATTTAAAATAAGTATATTTTAAACATTTTAATAATACAAATAACATTTTGGCAGAAAAAAATGTTTCCATAAAATTTTACAAAATATATTTCCCTGAAAGATATGTTTCCCAGGATCTATTATAATTATAACACAGATGATGACTAATTTGGATTCAGCATTAAATTTTGAAAGATAATGGTGGATTCACTAAGAATTTCCACTTACGATTAAAAATAATCCCTTATATATCTTTTTTTTAGGAATGGATAAAGCTGGAGTTTAGATAATAACTGATATGGATTCAGAATTAAATTTCAGAATACTTAAAGGGCCTCACTATGTATTTTCATCTCCGATTCTGGAGAGGTCATTTTTGATTCAGATATTTACATTTTCTTTGAAACATCTATTTCTCTGATTCTACTTTAAATATAACTTAGAAGATGACTGATATGGATTCATCATTATATACTAAAGATAAATATGGCAGCACTAATGATTTCTGCTTCCATTTCAAAATAATTTAATAAAACTTTGAATTCTCAGGATGGGTTATAGTTAGAACTCAATCATGACAGATATGCATTTGGCAGCAAATTTCAGAGAAAGGGGGAGGGGTGTCTAGGGATTTCGATTTCCGGTTCCATCGATGCCATTTCCAATTTTAAAAAAAACTACATTTTCCTTATAACATATACTTCTCAGGGTTGGATGATGATAGAGTTTAGATGATGACTGATATGGCGTTAGCATAAGATTCCTGAGGAGATAGGGGTCTGGGGATTTCGTTTCCTTTTGGCAAAATTCTGCCATGACAGAACTAAATGGGAAACTTTTTTATTTCATAAAAATTTAACGGGAAAATTTCTGTGGCTTATGTTTCCAGGTCTTTTGTTCTTCTTGTGCTCATGATACTTACTTTTATCGGGAAATATAGTTTAAAGTGTACTAACTACTATACCAATCTGTCTGAGCATGTTTGTATGAACAGGCTATTTACTTCTTCACCAGGGGTACAAATTCATCCATTTAGCTGGGTTTGGACCATTTTGTCTTCTTTTGAAACGTTTACCACCCAAAAATGGTTTAATCGTGCTATGAAAGGCCTAAATTCATAATTACTTATAATGGCTATCTGTGAAATCTAGCCATTTTTTGCCATGATTTCAGTCATGAGATTGTTTTAAGCGTTGTCAACGTTGCACTGCAACCGAAACTAACATTCAAATCGGGATCCTTCCCATTGAAGAACATAGAGTATATCAAACTGTCACAGGTGGCCTTGCTGATTGTGGAAAGTCGTCTATGAGTAGAATGATTTAGTTTTCAACTTTATGAATTATGTAATCAATATGTCTTTTGGATCTAAAACATGCATGTTTCCTAAAATAAAACCATATAATTGATCAAATTTTCATTTTTGCTTTTCAATTTTTGACTAATAATTTTTTATTTAGTAAGCTTATCGCTACGTACTTTTTGATACATAGATGAAATTTTAATTTTAACTGATGAATGCAAGCAACACATTTTACTAATAGAGAAGTTCACTCTAAGAGGACAGTATAAAAATTTAATTTTTGTATATTTGCAAACTTTATTTCTACTGAAGTGAATTTTTTTAATAAAATTTTGAAACTTTTTGCATGAAACTTTTTAATTAGAACAATCAGGAGCAATATTTAAAGAAATAAAACATTATTCAATATTTTTAGTAAGCTGTATAAGTACTATAATATGAGTGGTAAATTAAAAACAGTCGTATTTGTAAATATAGTTTCTGGGTTATTTTAATCTTCCAAGTAAAAATAAGTTCAATATATATCTGTAAATTTCTTTGAAAGAAAATTTCTGCTCCGAAATGCATGATATTTTAATCGGTTTGCATTTCATCCCTAATGGTCTCAGGACTCAAACAAGCATTTTATTTTTTATTTTTATTATAATTATACAATATGGAATGTTGAAGGGTTTTTTTTCCTCATATTGTTTTTTTATCAGAAGAGACAATGGTTTCATTTCTCTAAATTTAAAATAAATGTATAAAAATGTTAATCTAAGAGAAAATGCCGGCTGTATGCTGAAATATTCTTTAGGAGAAAAAGTCCATTTTGGTTTAAATCTGAACCAGAAAATGTATTTGCAGGTTTTATATAAATGGATACAAGCAAATATTCATAAATCAATATAAATATTCAACTGTAGTATCCCTGATTTTATTAAGTGCTTTAATCCTAAATATAGAAATATTTCCGTGACGTATCTGATAATGGATTTTTCAATTCTGCCTCTTTCCATTTATCGTCATCTATTAAAAGTACATAAAAAATAGCCTGAACTTAACCTGCAGCATCTGTGTCTCGGTTTCTTATTTGGTGATTGAGAATGTGCAATTTGTGCTAAAAAGAAAAACATATGGATTATGTATTTATTTATTTATGTATTCAATTTACGTGTCAACTGCAGATGAAATCCAGTTACAGTAATCACACAAATATAAAAATAACAGACCATAAAATACAAGAATAATAAGTAGAATGCATGTCAAGTGGATTAAAACAAGTTTTTTTAATATATGTGTCAAATTAAAAATGTCAATATCGGTACAATATGTATTGAGATCAACGAATTATTAGATAGCAATGTAATTGTTTTTAACAATAGTAGTGTGAAATATTGTTTTATACCTCGTATTATTATCAGGTATATGGAATTCCAGACAAGAAAGTAAAATGGAACAATCAATGGAATGTATTATTTAAAACTGTATAGTAAAACAAGAGGCAAGACCATTTTCTTATTTTGAAGTGACATTGAAATAAAACTAGTTATGTACTAACGTAACATTTCTATTAAATGTTTCTATCGTTGCATTTGGTCTTAAATAACTGCTTCGGCACAATATGATTAAAATGAATTTAATATCACACTTAAGTAGAATATTGTTCGATACAAGACTACATTAACTACATACTTGAATCACAAACTTCACTGACATCTTTCTTGAGAGCAATTGGTCATATACAAGGTTCCTAGGGAAGTCATAATGTTCCCCAATAACTTTGCAAGGAAACGACATGAGTATACACGTTAGATATATCTATAATAAAGTGATTCTTTCTAATCGAATAAAAGTGATTGCAGACCGTCTAGCCGATAATTTAATAAGCTAGAATATGGACTGGCCAAAGCAAGACAAACGAAAATACCCAATAACAAAGTTGAAGCGTGTTGTCTAAATAGAGTGTTGTGAAATATTTTTAAGTGTCTTAAATTGAATAAAATTGTCTAGTGTTGGATAATCGACGCATTAAACGAAAAACAACACGTGTACGAAAGGCAATAAATACCTGTCAGAAGTTGCATCATCAGGGCTTCTTGACACCTGCAATTCTTGTCAAAATATGCGGTCATATTATTTCTGGAATTTAAATGTGCAGGGTCTCTAACGGAGGGCTTCGAACAGGGAGTGCATTATATCTCTTTGCATGTATTATGCAAGGGCTGCATGAACAAAACTTGAATAAACCACACTGCTATTGCTTATACAAATTTGAAAATGTTGAATTCAAATGTTACATTTCTGAAAATAATAACAAGTCGTCAAATAAAACCTGTGAGAGTTTTACTGTTGAATCCAACGAATTAGACAATTTTCTACAACTTCGTAATTGGGCATTTTTGTCTATCTCACTTTGTTGCAGAGTTTGTTAGCCTTTAAATAACCACTGGGATGGCGCTGTAATCGCTTTTATTCAATTGAGAATTGGTACTTTACTATAGGTTGATCTAAGGTACACAGTTGGGCTCCTTTTCTTAAAGTTATTGGACTATTTAAGAATTTTCTCAAGAACCGTGTAAAATTCTTCACTGTGTGGGTATTATGAATTACAATGTTGAGATAATAAGTTGAATTGTTGGATTAATTTACTGGTGGGCCCCACATAATGCCACCGAGTGCTTCTTTCCTCACTAATTGAAATCTCTGGTCCCACAACTAACTATCAAATAAGTGAACTTTCTCGTATGGCCAGTTAATTGTGTTCCTCACTTTTTTTGAAAAGAACATAAAGGATTTTTTGCCCAAAAGCAGACATACAATCCAATAAATATTTATAGAAAGAGAAGTGAATAAAATTTATACAGTCTCTTAAATTGAACAAAACTGCATAGTCTTAGCTTGATAGAATATTAAACTAATTTTTTTTTTGCTTGTCACCTTCCCCTACATTTGTTGCTTTCAATCAGTATTTTTCGGAAAATATAAGGAAATTGTGGATCGCAGCATACACATCCCGTCCGAATTATATTATTTAGAATAATTTACTGTTCTAAAAATATTAATATTTCTATTTACGATATATTAACATTGTAAAAATACATATGCAAATAGCTTATAATGTAATTTGAGCAATATAGAGTTTCCAGAGTACTATGTGGTAGAAAACATCAAAGAAATATATATATATACATATATATATATATATATATATATATATATATATATATATATATATATATATATATATATATATATATATATATATATATATATATATATATATATATATAATAAAAAGGTTTGAAGATCCAATGAATGAAAAGCGAGAAACTGTAACACGAAAAACCTAACTATATAACAGGCTTACAAAATAAAAGTATATATCAACTAATTTTCAAGCAAACGGAAGAAAAAATAAATTTCGAATAAACAAGTCAAAGAAAAAGTATCAAAAACAAAGGTATGGCATCGATAATAGAAAAACAGACTAAATACAAGCACAAACGCTATACACGTGGACAAGGCTCTAAGCCTAATTCAGGACATGTTCACTTCTACAAAATTCGTAATCATGCCTAAGTGTCTTGTAGAAGCAAACACAAAAAATGTATGCTTCTGAAGAAATAGATAGATCATATCTATAAACTATTTCTGTTTGGACGACATACATAAGAAGAAATAATAAATGGAAAAATGGAAATCGGGAATCTGATTGAAAACATTCACTAACCTAAAGAACACGGGTACACTGAAAGAAGTGACAAGTTTTGCCATTCAATAAGGAATAATATATAAGATATGAACTACTGTTGCCATTCGTAAGAAATAAATAACTGAAATGCGAAAAGACATGTACAAGAGATAATATACAAACAAGAGGGGCAATAATAGAAAGGCTAAAGAGTAAGTGAATGTAAAAATAAAATATAATAAGAGAAGAGTGATGTCAGGCTAATATATAAAACACTATAAAAGAGTTCATGAAAATCCAGCTAATCTAAATTTTTTAACTATACCATTTACAAAATAAGAGGGATATTTATATAAATTGTTAGTAATTTTTAGAATATCAATATGTAAAGCATGAAATTTTTTATCAGATAATCTATATATTCTAAAAAGCTATATATGTATATATATATATATATATATATATATATATATATATATATATATATATATATATATATATATATATATATATATATATATATATATATATATATATATATATATATATATATATATATATATATATATATATATATATATATATATATATATATATATATATATATATATATATATATATATATATATATATATATATATATATATATATATATATATATATATATATATATATTACTATACTATGACTATGAAGAATTACTATACTATATTACTATACTATAAAGAAATCGGACAAAAGGGCAATATACAAAAGAAGATATATACATAAGGGCAAAAGGTGAACAATGCTTGGGTACACCAATAAAGTAAAATATAAGTAAATGTTACAAATAGAACAGAAGATTTCTTCATTACTACACCATGAAGAAATCTTCTGCTATATTTTTATCATTTACTTATACTTTCATTTATCGGTGTACCCAAGCATTGTTTCCCTTTTGTACATATCCCCCCTTCTTTCCTTTTCTTTCTCGTGTTTGGTCTTGCTTTTCTTTTGGCCTTCATTTTTTTTTCAAAATTCTCGGTTGCTTTTTTTATCGTATAAATTAAAGGAAAAGAAAAATATTTTTTAATAATTAAATCTTTATAAATAATTTAATACGGCAAAACTATATTAATATTTCTTTATATTTTTTTCATATTCTCATTTTCTGCAATTTACTTTATCTGTTAAACTGTCTGTAGGAATCGAATATATTCTTATGATGTAAAAATTTCTTCAATTGATTTAATAACTGCAGACTTTGCTGTGTCACTGACTTTGGAGGTCGGTTTCGGCTAACTTCCTTCCCGGCCACTCAAACAACTACCTGCATTAAGCCCTAGGGCCAGTCAAGTGGCCTGGATCTTCAGCTCTCCTTCAACAATGAAGAAATCATCTGTATTGAATGAAATTTATTCCACAAATGACCTGTATAGATACAAATAATTGATTAAATTTACAAAGCAAAACAGAACAATATTACATGTCGAAAATCAGTATTTGATGAAGTCCTGTGAGCAGTGTTTTTGTATTTGTTAATTTGAAGTACAATTTAATAAACTAATTTTCTTTAAACTAAATATTATGTCTTCATTTATCCTTTTTTAAACACAGCAGGTTTTATTCTATCTGTCAAACACAACAGTAGTTTTTAAAAACAGTAGTACTTAGTTACAAGTAAGTAGTTTTTAGTTACAGTAGTCTGTAAAACTACTGTTGTGTTTGACAGATAGAATAAAACCTGCTGTGTTTAAAAAAGGATAAATGAAGACATAATATTTAGTTTAAAGAAAATTAGTTTATTAAATTGTACTTCAAATTAACAAATACAAAAACACTGCTCACAGGCAGGCAACTCAGAAAGAATTAACATTAGAATTTTAGACATAAGAATTTTAGAATTTTATCAACTTAGTTAAAATTAAGGAATTAGCATAAAAACTTTACTCAAAACAATCTATTTAAATTTCATCAAAAAATCATTAACAAAAATATTAAATTTAAAGAATTTTAGAATTTAACCCAGGCTCTTAAAAAATTATGAAGGTTTAGAAATTTGCTCTCAGAATAAAGTTTTAGAATTTTAATTTTACAGAATAAAATTTAATTAAATACATTAAAAAAATATTGAGAAATCATATTCAGAATTAAAGAAATTAAGGGTTTAAATAAAACATCAGTATTCACCCGGATGGGCCGCTAGACAGGGGGAAAGTTCCAATCATTGGAGCTGCACAGATTTTGGAAAAAAACTGGTTTTCGGGAAATCACCAAACTTGAAACAGGAGAGGATTCAGCACTTTTGAAAAACATCAGCAGAGGCCTAACAACCACATCTGGAACGCTTGGATTTTCTCAATACTCGGACGTCATCGTCAGACGCTTCATTCACATAACTCGCAAAAGGAATTTCACCATACACTTTTCTGGAGAGTTACGTCGCGAATTACGCGAAAAAGCTTGAAAAATGCATAATTTAAATTAAAACAACTAATGAAAAAAAAGAATAACGCGAGGAACTTAACGTTTCATTAAAAACTCGCGTGGAACATAAGTTCCATTCGAAAATAAACAACGCGCTTCTCGCGCTAACCACAACGAAGGATTTCAACAAAAAACTGAAACTGAAAAGTTCTGCGCGCGTATTTATACGTGCAGCAAAAACGCGGAGTTTAGATAAACGGAAACAATTAAAATTCGCTTACCGAAATTAGAATTACCAAAATAATACTCATAATTCCGAGAGCAGACGATCCGTAAAAACGCGAACCAATTAAAAAAAATCCCGAATTCCAAAGAGGAGCGAAAAACGCTTAGGTGGCGCCTTAAATCGCAGTAAAAAGCCCGCAAAACAGAATTCCGAAAATAGCCGCAACTGAAATTTTTGAATTGCAGTGAAACATGGAAATAACTTGAAACTGTAGAACAAACGGAATTTCTAACCAAAATGGGAAAATGAGACATCAAATTAAAGGGAATTTTAAGGGGAATCAAATAAATAAATAATTTTTAAAATTTACAAATCAAAAGTAATATTAATTTAAGGAATGGAACATTTTTAACTAAGAATATCATAAAGAAAATTAATTTAGAAGATTAAAAATATTCTAATTAAAGAATAAATGAAAAAGCCAATAAATATTATTTAAATATTACCAAATTAAGAATATTGAGCCAGGGAAAAAGAAATAAAAGTAAATTTTCAAACCTCCAAATTACCTAAATTCTAAAGCAACCCAACACAGACATCCATAGACTATTAAAAGTCCCGCAACAAACATACATTTATACTGCCAAAATAGCAATTTGTAGGGCGCTAATAAGCCCACGCATGTGCGATAACTCTGAAATTCTAATCATTTACAAAGCACACACAAATTGGAATTTACTCTAAGTTTTAGTCCAAATGCGTGATTCCTTCAAGGTGTCGCAATTTCTACAAACATGAGCTTTCACACACACACACTGCTCTAAGTCTACGGACGAGTCGGATGGTCTGGGCTTTCGACACACACACACACACACACACACACACACACGGCCACACACTTAGCTACTATTAGCCCTAGGGTTGGTCGTATGGTCTGGACCTTCAACATATGCACAAACATACACACGCACGCACACACACACACACACACACTCACACACACACATATATATATATATGTATATATATATATGTATGTATATAATATATATATATATATATATATATATATATATATATATATATATATATATATATATATATTATATTCAAAACGAAAACTCAAATCATGTATACAAAATTATGTATACAAAAATTTACCAGGATACCACTCAGGATAAGGCGCATTGCAGCTCTATAATCCGAAGCAGGAAATAACAAAGAAAAAGTAAAAATATGTAAAGATATGTAAAGGGGGATGCCAGATAAATTGGATATAAATGGCTGAGAGGGATAGCGACCTCTCATTCCCGTTTAAAGTACTTTTATGTCTAGACAACGCCCACGGAAGCCAATGCAATATAATGACAGGTCCCCGATATGTGCAAAATCGAAGGCACTAGAACAGAGACAGAAATGGAATAACGAGAGGTAGAACGTATAATGTCTATCTGACAACCTTACAATTCGGAATGCACAAAACACATCCTTAAGTAAACATTCTGACGCATGCGTACATCGTTATACACTGTTATGATGTCAAATTACCTATGTCTTGTCTAAAAGAGTATTCTTCTTTAAAGAAGGAATTATAATGATGTTTAAGAAAATTAATCGGATAATATTTTTTATATGCTTCTTGCATGATTCTTCTGTTACTTATGATACAATCATCTTTGAAAGTATTATTGTGGAGATTTCTTCTGAGGTGTCCTGTAGTGATATTACGGAAAATATTCCTAGTCAAATTTGAATTCCATTCTATGATTTGTTTGATCTTCATATCAAAATTTTCTCGTTTATTGTATAACACCGCATGAATTCCTTTTATATTGTTGTATCTTATGGCGATGTCGAGGAAATTAACTTCGTCTTTTTTAGTATTAAGGTTCTTGATCAGTTCCAGTTCCTGGGGGTAAAAGCTAAAATCAAATCCAGGAGTATGCAAGTATCGTCCTATAGCACATCGTCCACGAATCTATAATATGGTATTTCATATAATATATGATTACCTCTTTCAAAATATGATAAATATATTTCTTTTAAGATTGAAGAGCAACCCCCGCCCATAGGGATGCCTTTAATTTGTTGATAAAATTATTTTCCATTATACAGCACGTTTTCGTATAAAACCAATTTGATAAGATCCAAATACCTACGATACGTGATCACATTTTTGACATTGTATTCCTCGTGCACCAAAAGTAGTATGGCATGTAGTTTTGAAAGGTCGATGTTGTTAAAAAGGTCACGGAAGTCATAACTTGCGAACTGTATATTTTTATTGCAGAATTTTCGACGTTTTATGACTTCATTGCTGTTTTTAATCATTATAGAGTTTTGCAGTAATAAAGCTTTAAATACAGGTTTAAGGATATATAGTAATTTCCGGTTAGCTGACGTTAAATATGAATTACATACCACTGTTACAGTACGGAATTTTACAGGTTTTTTTATGCAGTTTTGGGATGAGAACCAGATATGGGAAAGACACTGATTTTAAATTAATGCCGATTCTTTTGTATAATGCTTTGATCTTATTTGACATTACTGCAATATTATATGGTAAAGGTTTATACATAGTAGGTTCCATGTAAGATTTCTGCAATGTTTCAAGGTAATAAGTTTTGCAGGTAAATGCGTAATTTGAAACCACTTTATCCGTATATGTGATCACGAAACGATCTTGAACGTCCTTGATAGAACTAGGAACATGAGATCTTGGCTTAGTTTTCAGTTTTCTATGATATTCATTGATAAATCTATTTAGGATATTGTATTTCCATTCTCCGAAGGCTGTGATAGGTAAACTGTATTTAATTGCCATTTTGTAAATAAAAGTACCCAGATCTTGATTGAATTCTTCTTTGACGTGGTTATATTCCTGGTTACGGAATGTTGTACCTTTTTCAAACAGTTTTCTTAATTGTAAATCTTCAATCACTGTAAGATTACCCGTAATTATATGATCATGGTACACATCGCTAAAAGTACTGTTTTGACAGTTACATACCATTGAATCGTATAAAGATATATTTTTACTTAAGTGATTATAATTGTACATTATCCTCCCATTGGGACGTACGAATCGGTATGTGAGCTTAACTTTTATGTTAGTTATAGGTATCAATTTATTTAATTGATTAAGCATTAACTTAATAGGTATACTTTCATAAGTTTTATTTTTGAAGGTGGTAACAAAGTATTCTATGTGATCTTCTTTTTTGGGATGATTCTGCAAGTCAATATTAAATTTTTTAGCTCTCAATTTCACAAAATCTAGCAATATGCCAAAATTATGAGTTAAGTTACTGTTAGTTCTTTGATCCAATGATGTTATATGATCTATGATGAATTCCCAAACTCGAGGCAAGTATTTAAGTCTGATTCCATACACCATATTCTTAATCCAATTGTATTTGATATAAGGATTATTGTTGAATAAGTCCATTAAATTTTTTAAATTTGTAAGAGTATTTTTATAGCTAATGTATCTTTTTCTTCCGCCACGTTTCCGCCTAGAGGTTTTTCGTTGATATAATGTGCTTGAAATAGGGAGTGAATTTTCTTTTTTACAGTGTTCTATATTATAATTCTCTTTGAATATGGCAGTATTTAATCCAAAAGGGAATGCTGAACCAAATTGCATAATATGTGTACATTCCCACCATAAACGTTCTTGAAGATGAGGTACTATATCCAAAATTGTTACCACAATATTAGAAAAATCATGGATGTGGTAATGTTTTAGTTCGATATTTGTAGTAGGAGGATCCTGATTAAGACATTTTTTGATTTGGTTTCTGTGCAAATTAATACGTAAGTGAAATGGATTCTTGGTTTGTCCTATGTACAATATGTTGCATTTGCAACATCTTATGCAATAGATTACATTGAAAGTCTTGCAGAACAAATAGTGGCTCGTAGAATTTTGTCCAATCTGTATGGGATTAGCGCTTGGGCATAACTTGCATTTACTTGAAAGACATTTTCTGAACTTGAAGTTTCTTAAATTGTAAAAGTGGTTATAGTCTATATCAAAAAATGTAGATCCATTTTGGATCGTGTCCGATGATTTCACAACATCAATATTAACATTTTTAGTTGTCACATTTTGATCTGAATTTTTATCCAAAGGTTTGAAAAATTGCGTAATTGAAGACATCCAAGACAATCAATAAAAAGCAACAGGCTAACTAAAATCACAATAAGGGTAGCAGGCTATCGATAATACAAATACCCTTATAATATATCACCGGGCATATATTCAAATTAAATTAAATTAATTCCATAATGAATATGTTTGCCAGGCGCTAATATGTATTTATGTACTCATTCATGTTTATCAATAGTTTTACTCTTATTGAGGAGTGTGAAAAGAATACCGTAATAACATATGAACATCCTTCCATTTGAAATAGATTATGAACATCCTTCCATTTGAAAATATAAGAAATATTACGTTCCGCCGTAAATCTTCAAACAAGGATTGAAAAATCACATAGTGTCTTCCACAGATTCCAATGTGACATTTTTATAATTTTTAAACTTTTTTTATATATTTTTAATATTAAAACTTTTTTTGTAGATTATTAATAACATATAAATTCCATTCCATGGAAAGTCGTCTTATAGTAAATTCTACTTTAAATGTAATTGCGTTCATAAAAGACATTTAAAATGTAAAGTGGAGTATAAAACATTAGTCATATGAAGTACATGTTAAATTTTTTTTTCACCACACTATACAACACATATAAATAACATTGAACATTCCCACGTATTGCAATCAAAACACATACCTGTATCAGAACTGTCTCCATCTATTCCAACCGTCAAAAAGCAACATACGGTAAACCTATGCACACCAAGAAAGGCACGGGAGATAAATTAACAGAACTGTCCCACTTCATGCCAACGAGCGAAAGCAACACACGGAAGACCTATTCATTCCAAGCATGGTCCGGGAAGTAGCCTTTAAGAATCCTATCGATATAAACAAATTCTGCGCAATGCAGCAAGAAATCGTTATATCCTATATATTCAAAACGAAAACTCAAATCATGTATACAAAATTATGTATACAAAAATTTACCATAAAAAACATTATCCGATTAATTTTCTTAAACATCATTATAATTCCTTCTTTAAAGAAGAATACTCTTTTAGACAAGACATAGGTAATTTGACATCATAACAGTGTAAAACGATGTACGCATGCGTTAGAATGTTTACTTAAGGATGTGTTTTGTGCATTCCGAATTGTAAGGTTGTCAGATAGACAATATACGTTCTACCTCTCGTTATTCCATTTCTGTCTCCGTTCTAGTGCCTTCGATTTTGCACATATCGGGGACCTGTCATTATATTGCATTGGCTTCCGTGGGCGTTGTCTAGACATAAAAGTACTTTAAACGGGAATGAGAGGTCGCTATCCCTCTCAGCCATTTATATGCAATTTATCTGGCATCCCCCTTTACATATCTTTACATATTTTTACTTTTTCTTTGTTATATATATATATATATATATATATATATATATATATATATATATATATATATATATATATATATATATATATATATATATATATATATATATATATATATATATATATATATATATATATATATATATATATATATATATATATACTGTACGATCACCCAGCCATAAATAAGAGTAAAATGATTCCCCTCGCACAATCGTCCAAATGCCGAACTTCGACTTCATCGGCCACGGATCTCTTCAACAATATGTATGAAATGAAATGAAATTCAGAAAACAGGTTTTCTTAGCGATATACGGTAACAACTTTTGGCCTATTTTCCATTTCTATCCCTTTTATCCCGCGCTCTAATCACGTGATATAGTTGCATTTCAGTTCATTTGCATACGTCTGCCAGCTGCGTTTGTCTCGAAATTTGCATAATTATACGACCAAATCTTCATGGTATTGCATTTTCTTTGTCGGGTAGTGTATGTCCTAGGATTGGATAATTTCTATTTCTTTGGAGGGATTTTATTATTTAAAGTAAAAGTTAAGTTAACAAAATCGACAATATTTTTAAAAGATAATTTTGTTACGTACAAGATATTTATTTTTTTTGTTTACGATAGCCTTCATGCTTCTGTAATTTAAACCAAATATTTTCTCCTCTTTAATGATCTTCCCATGTGGACTTTTATCAAAATAGATATTGGCTTCTCTTTATAAATTCGAAAGCAATATAAAAAATGTTAATTTGAAAGAAAATTCCTGCTCGTTCACGAAATTAATTTTTAGAAAAAATATATTGTATTTTTAAACTTGGAAAAGTAAGATATTTTGGGCTTAAATAAATTGATATATGTGAATATATTACAAATAATTCTAGATAAATGTTCTAAAATACATTTTATGTTTCTTAACATTTTCTTTTTAATATATCATAATATATGACAGAGGAAAGAAGGTGGTAATATTATGATTCTATATAAATATATATGCTTGTATAATTTATAATATTATTTCAAATATAGTGCAACATCTACTGTTTCACTTATTATGGTAATTACTGTTGCATATGTATATAGTGCTACTAGAATGTCTTAGAGCTATCAAATTACAGTTATAAAATAACGTTACGGATGATATATAAAAGACATAATAAACGTACAGATAAATTAAAAAATAAGAAGATTAGTGACTGCTCCCTTGCATAAAAAAACCCCTAATAATATATCACATCTGCAAGTTGCATCAGCAAAATATCAGTTGCAGTTTTGAGGAGTTGTTTTGCTTCTATTTGGGCAATTGTTTTTTCCTCACAGCTATTGCTAGTTTAACCCCAATCACTCCATTGGGATAGCCAAGAGGAATTAGGGGTCATTGTTTTGCAGGCAATGAAAGTTTATTTGTTGATCAAAATTGATCTTGTACAGAAAATCTTTATGAAATCTGTAGGGATACTACAAAAAAATTTGCAGAGCTCCATTTTTAAATGTCTTTCACACCTTTCTGTTGAAATATGTGGAATTTTTATTTCAAATTATTGCTCATTTTTGCAGTTTTTCTGCGCACATTTCGTACATTTTGCATATAGCACTTGCTGTGGCGCAGAATGTGATTTGTTAAATAAATAATTTAACAAATCATTATTATTCGGTAGATGAAGATCTTGGATTGTACTATATTGAAGAACTGCGGTGGTAAAATGTTTTGCCTATGAAAGTGACTTACTTTGACATCAATCCAGAGTTGAGAGTGGTTTCAGTACCGCTGAGAAAGTATTGAACCGTTTATCGGCAGTTTGCGTTTGTAGAAAGTCTCCAATAAGTAGCATGTATGCATTTGTTATCGGGAAATTTCTTTTAAAGAAATTGCTTGGACTGAGAAACTTTTATTCCTTATGAGAAAACTGGTTTTTCTAACATTTAATTTTCAATAAAGTATGCATACAGTTTGTATACAGTGTATAGTATGTTTGACCAAGAAATATGTATCAAGTCTGTAGAGCTGCATTTATATTTTGTAAAGAACCTTTCGGCTCCAATCGGGAATCCAACCACGCACTGGCTAACCGACGCTCTACCTTTGAGCTACTGAGACGGAACTGCAAGCTTTTATATCTAAGCAAACTCTGCAACTTCAACTAAACGCAACTTTAATAATACTCAACGCGATGCAGAAACTTCTTCTCAAACCCAGTATTATTCGTCTCCGTATTTCCTCATCTTTTAGCCTCTACTTTGAAGATTAAATAGAAGTCCCTTTCCGTAATGTCTACGGTAATGGGTCTTTAAATTCTGATTCACTAAGTAATTAAGGTGGAATAACTGTCTAGAGATTGAGGCGGCTGCTTTCTCTCCCTGCATTGTGGTTCCGAGAACTTTCCTGGAATTTTGATATCATTAAAAGTAATAGGACATTAAAAGACGTGTATACGTGCTGAGTTCTAATTTGGTTATTGCAGTATATTTCGTGCTGTGATGTTTTAAATACATTTGATTGATGAATGTATATATATATATATATATATATATATATATATATATATATATATATATATATATATATATATATATATATATATTGTGGCGCAATAAGAAATTATAGAAGTTAAATTTATAATTAACATTAATTATTATTAAGCATTAAAGACATGGCCGTTGATACTCAAATAGTGGAATTAACATTAAACGTACATTGCTCGTTGTTGTGCAGCAATAAACCCTCCAATTATTTTTACGTTTTGTGTAAGTCCTGAAAAGAATTAATTATTAATATAATGCTAAATTGATCACACCATTTAAACTTAAACAATATCATTTATTAACAACATCAATTTATCAATAACATCAATTTTCATTAATTATTTTAGCGAGGGGACATATGCGACCTGAATTATAATATTTACGATAGTGTCTAGTACCTGTGATAATCTCAGCACATACCTTGCAGTTTAGTCTTGGGCTTATCATCTCCCAAAGGCTTGCATCAGTGTTATACTGCAATAACTCTGTGGTATGTGGCTCCTCCTCGTACTTTTAATGCACTCGCCATTTGATCTACCTCCATTAATTTGGAACCTCTACGGGACACTCTACAAATCTGTTTTTTTTTATGCTTCTCTACCCGTGCTCTTCAGTCCAAAATCGTGATCGCTTCTCCTTTCATGTCTGATCTCCATCTCTGCTTCTCGTTGTCTACCCCTGATTTCGTCTACAACTGCACCCTTTTTTTTTCCAAGCTGTGGTTCCCTCGGCGGGGGGGGGGAGGTAGCTCCGCCCTTCTTCCCCTTGGCGCTCACTGGGTCTTCTCAACCCAAAGGCATCATTTCACATTTAGCAAGGCCCCTCTCAGCCCCTCTGGTCTGGCACCCCTAAATTTATAGTCCTTTTGTCCTTAAAGTTCACGTTGTAATAAACCTCGGTGCCAGCCAGACTACAGCTTTGTTAGCCGTTCTGGGCATCGTAAATACTACAAATAAAAGTGTCTCATGTGAGAACATATTTTGGTCTCACATATATATATATATATATATATATATATATATTAGAAAAATGTAATAATAAAAATAATCAATTCAATTTATCGTGAAATATTGACATCACCATACAATCAAAACCATAATGTTTTTTATAACGACCATAATGTCGATAATTGAAAATAACAGCACAGGCCCAAATTCGAAGATTAACCTGAATTAAATACATCCTCAGGTCTGAGTATTTAATTATAATTAACCTAAACAAATGCCAGTTTCAAGTTGAGCAATAGTACATTTCTATAAATGCCCAAACTCAGCCTACAGGCACCAAAAGATGAAAAATTGAGGATAAGAAAAATTACGAAATATATTATCTCCAAGAAGTAGGAATCTTTCCTCTTTCACCACGTGTTAGTGCGATCAACCACAACAGTATGAAATATATTGAGAAACATCTGAATGAACATGACGAAATATAACCTAGGAGGCAGAACATACGTTCACAGCAACCCTCCCAGACCCGTCCAGTGAGTCAGAGCCGGATACAGGACAATTACTCATATAAGTAAAACAGAATATGAACATGAAACACAGATGAAAATTCTTACTAAACAAGTGATTCAAAGAAGAAATGGATAAACGACAATGCCACTATACACCATTATAAGGGCACTCAAATCGTAGTATCAAACTGGCTAAAGTTTCAATTTATATATATATATATATATATATATATATATATATATAAATATATATATATATATATAATATATATATATATATATATATATATATATATATATATATATAAATATATATATATATATATATATATATATATATATATATATATATATATATATTTATATATATATATATATAATATACATATATATATATATATAGGGTGCCCCTTCAAGGCTGACCAAACTCTGCACAGCCAGATTTCTGGCGTGAAATACATAGATTGGCCAAAGAACTGTACCTTTACGACCCATAGTTTTCGAGAAATAGTTTCATAGACCCATTTCGACCCATAGTTTACGAAGAGAAAAGTATGACGTCATATCATGTGTACAAAAAAACAACTTCGAAACAAATTCGAAACATGAACATCGGTATTTGCATATGTTTACATAGGAAGATGTTCAAAATGTCCAACGCGCATATCCAGGCATGCATTCGCGCGTCGTGGAATGACGGTAAGCCGTCCTTTGAGTCGCATTTAAAAGACTGCATCTAGTAGCTACCGGTAATCTTCGCATGGCGATAATGTACGTATTCAGTACGTGAATATTGCGACATGTACATTATCTTCGGTCAATGCAATGGTTATGCCTTGCGAACTGCTAGGGAGTACGGTCTGTAAATGTGTGGAAAGGCATACTAGACTGGATAATCGTATGACTGGACCATATATGCTGCAAAACATTCATGCATGCGGGTCTTTCTGGCATAGTATTTCTCTGTGATGTTTTAACAGATTTCCTAGATGACATACCCTAAGAGGCAAAACATGGCCTATGGTTCCAGCATGATGAAGTTCTGGCGCATTTCAGCTCTCCTGTACGTAATAGTCTGGATATGGAATACCCAGGCCGCTGGATTGGATGTGGGGGTCCTGTTTTATGGCCGCCACGATCGCTAGATCTGGCACTTTTGGATTTCTTCCTATGGGGCCATCTGAAGGAATTGGTCTATCCAGACATAGTTACTACAAGAAGTGCATCAGTTGCTCGTCTTCATGCTGCGTGTACTTTTGTGGACCCCACGCTGCTGCAACGTATGCAGTCAGCCATTCCACTGCGCGCGCATGCATGCCTCGATATGGACAGTTTGAACATATGGAAACATATGCAAATGCCGATGTTCATGTTTCCAATAAAGTTGTTTTTTCGTACACCGGATATGACGTCATACTTTTCTCTCGCATTTTTCTCGAAAACTATGGGTCGTAGAGGTACAGTTCTTTGGCCATTTTTTATGTATTTCAAGCGAGAAATCTGGCTGTGCATGTTTGGGCGCTTTTTATGGGATACCCTGTATATAACACAGTAAGAAAACTGGGTGTAGAAATCAAAAGGAACCATATTATTAAGAAAAAAATGACGGGAACAGATCTACTAGAATCCACTAGAAATAAAACTAATTGAGAGAATAACAGAATGAACAATGGATAGGAGGCAAAGAATGTGCAAAATCATCTGAAGGTATATGCACATTCTCTGTCATTAGCAGTTCTTTCATTTAATAACCTTGTAAAAATGAGCATAAAAGTTACTTTACCGAAATAACTTCATGAAAAATCCTACCATAAAAACATAAAATAAGGAAAGGAATTTAACTAGATTTGATTGAAAAAATGTAAAAAACAAAATTCTCACCATGTATTGCAGCCATGAAATGCAGCTATATGTACTAAAAGTAATTGTGATTTAAAAGTCAAATAAAATAATATTACTAATGCTACTTAGAGAAAAACAATTATAATACTAATAAAATATTAGAGAATGATTATACTAATAAAGTTAAAGAATTTAAAAATGTTTAATTATTTTAAAATTATATACAATACTATTCACTAAAAATACTGGGTAATTAGATAATTTACTATATTTTTAAGATTGTAGTTATGCAAAATACAGGTAAAATAGTTTTATTACATAATCTATATATTCGAAATAACTGATTAATTATTATATTGTGAAATAAATTAATATAATTGCATAAATTTAATGATGATAATTAAGAATTATTAAAATTAAAATTATCTTTTTTATCATATAAATTGGTAATTATCTTAATGGATGCGACAATTCTAAAATTTAAACCTCGAAATTGTAAATCCATTATTACTTGTCGATGATTCAATAGGCAATAATTCCAAATTATCAGGACATGAGTCTAATTGGATATTATTAGTATCAAATCAACAACATATCTATAAAATTGATAACCATTAGAGGGAAATGTATGTTCCTAATGATAAAGGTACAAATTAGCCAATATACTACTACAATCACCTTGAGGGACTCCTGATACCTGTAAGTATCAGTTACTTCTCTGAAATATATAATCATTAAATATTACAAAGTAGAGAAATTTAGAAAAATTTAAAAAAAGTAATATGGTTAGAGTAATTAGTAATAAACACATCATATAGAAATAAAATTACATGATATTGAACATTCTGTGCCTCCTATCCATTGTTGTTAATTCTATTATTCTTTTAATTAGATTTATTTTTAATAGGTCGTTGTGTTTCCCCCCTCCAAAAAAATTTCTTTATGGACTTTCCTTTGATTTCTAAACTCGGTATACTTAATGTTCTGTAATTTACAGTATATTTTTAATGTGTTATCATTTTCAATCTTCTAAAGACATTTCACTACGTTTCTTCTTTTTTATTAGCTGTTTTTTAAGTTTAATTAAATTTAATTATTAATTTTATCTTACTTAAATGCATCATTTATTGCAATAATTATATGTATATTGTACCGTTATTGTACTGATACTGTTGTAGTAAAAAATTAGGATATACCGAGAGTTTTTTGCTGCTGTCGAGGCATTGCAAGTATCGGCAATTCCATGTTAACGAGTGCATCAATACCTGTTATCAGCAATGAAAACTTGTTCCTGAGAGTCGTGTGTTTATTCTTACATTCGAAACGGTGCAATAACTTATCAAGCACAGACGACATATTATTCTTGAACCTATTTCCTTTGCACTTGCCTTCAATTTTGAAGATTACATGACAGTTCCGGTGGGTAATTTTAACGGTAATGGGCCTTTAAATTCTTGTTCGTAGTGTAATTAAACAGGACTATCTGTTAAGATGTTTCCTGTTTTACGAAAAATCTTTAAAATTTGTCAGTATTAAAAATTAAGAAACGTTACTAAGAGTTGTGCAAACGTAGTTGCGGCTAATTTCGCTATTGTGGTATACTTAGTTCAAATTAATTTTAAAATGTATATTTGCACTATAAACACATCCGATATTGTGTGTGTATGTGTGTCAGTATATTCAGTACAATGATTTAAAATGTGTACAGATTGTAAGACTAACGTTATGTAACTGAACATTTAAAAGCAATAATATATTTTCTATTACATGGTGATCGGAAAGTCACAGACAATGAATTTTTATCTCATGTAATGGGGTAGCTAATGTACAGGGAAATTTAAATTATACATTTTATTGTTCGGTTAAGTGTCAGTAGTATATCCTCGAAAATAAATCAGAAATATATGTTTCTGAAATGTCCCACGATAATTACAGACCTCCATTTTATCAATCAAAAATATCTTGCTATCCCAGAATAAAAAATCTGATGTGGGCAACACATGACTTTCCTTATATAATGCAATGAATTTACTACTTTTACAGTAAAAAAATAGGTTTTTCTTATAGTAGATACTTATATTTTTTCCAAGATATTGAAATTTCGACAATTAGTCGTCATTTTCATTGAATCAGAGTCATTTTTATCCATTTGGAGAAGTTCTCGTTAAGTTGACAACATTTCAAAAAGTCGCCAAGTTGGCGACAATCCGCCAAATTCGTCCCCAAAATCTCGCCAAGCGTTTCGGACGGAGAAATAAGTTATTCTTATAGCAGATAAATGACTATTGGCGTTCAAATACAAAATTATTACTCAAAGAATCTTTTCTCATGAATGGAACGAGCTAGATCCACGAGAATGATGTCACCTAATTTATCGCATGGTATTACATATGAAAAGTGAAGATGTTTCTCAACAGTTAATTTTTTTTTATTTTATGGGATGTTTTGATAAATTTATTTGAAAAATGTGCAATATCTGGTTTATGCTAGCGTTCTAAAGTTTATGTCGATCGTTTTCTAAGGAAAAATTACATAAGAAATGTCTATTTGCGTAACTTTATTAAAGGTTTTGATTCTTTAATGATTTTTTCAAAATTTCACTCGAGAATTTAGGTGGGTTCTGAACATTCGAATGCGTTTAAAAACAATAGGCTTCCAGTATTCACGGTTTGTGGTTTTTGAACCAAATTCGATTCGAATAGCTCCATTCTTTCGTGAGATATCGCCTTCACAGGCTCACTTGCACACACACACACACACATACTTTCACACACACACACACAAAAGAGAGAGACATCACCTCAAAAATGCTTGATTCGTGATCAGGGATGCTTGAAACGTGCTCTTCCGTCGAAAACTCAAATTCGAATTTTCACCCCGTCATAATACTTTCCTTATACATTATGTAGATAAGGAAAGTAATAATTGTTATTATAGTATAATTGTTTTATATATATATTAACCATTCTTATGACATAGTCATTACAGAGTTTCAAAAAAGTTTATTAAAGAATTTCGATAACGCAGCCTCTATTTAAAACAGTCTATCAAGAGTTGACATAAAAGGGCTACTTATTCTTTTTGGTTTGCAATATCTCCATTCTAAAAAACATTTTACTAACTTTGTAATTGTTGAATTGTTCGAGATTTTAGAGCAGGGATATCTCTTCTAAAACTCTTCAATGACATTTTCCTATTAATTTTTATAAGTTTTGTTCTAAAATAAAAATTATTTCTGTCTCCAAAAACGCTATGTTCTTCGATTGATCCAAAAATGATGTTCCGATTTTCTTGAAATTTAATATTATCTCTGAGATTAATTGACGTTGTTGATTCTTAACATTGCTGTACCTAGCAAGATTTTTATATTGTTATTGCGGTTATCACCGCCTATATTGTGAATGAGAGTGACATAAGTGTAATAAGTGTGACACTTAAGTTTCACAATACCTGTCACTTCACTGACAGCGTGATTACCAGATATTAATCATTATTTGATAGTAGATAAAAATTAGTAGATTTCGCAGTAGAAAAAAATGTACATCATACCAAAGGACAGATGCAAATACATGTTGTTTTAGGAAATATACAGAAACAACTTGATACCGTATTACTCTTAACCAATTGTTACTTTCCTTATATACATAATGTATAAGGAAAGTATTGTGACGGGGTCAAAAATTCGAATTCGAGTTTTCGACGGGAGAGCACGTTTCAAGCATCCCTGATCACGAATCAAACATTTTTGAGGTAATGTCTGTGTGTGTGTGAAAGTATGTGTGTGTGTGTGTGTGTGTGTGTGAAAGTATGTGTGTGTGTGTGTGTGTGAAAGTGTGTGTGAAAGTGTGTGTGTGTGTGTGTGTGTGTGTGAATGTGTGAGTGTGTGTGTGTGTGTGTGTGTGTGTGTGTGTGTCTGTGTGTGTGTGTGCGTGTGTGTGTCAGTGAGCCTGTGGAGGCGATATCTCACGAACGAATGGAGCGATTAGAATGAAATTTGGTACAAAAATCACAATCCGTGAATACTGGAAGCCTATTGATTTTAAACGTAATCGTATGTCCAAATCCACCTAAATTTTCGAGTGAAATTTTGGAAAAATCATCAAGAAATCAAAACTTTTAATAAACTTATGCAAATAGACATTTGGTATGTAATTTTTCCTGGTGTCCTAATGTCTATTTGGTATGTAATGTTTTGGTATGTAATTTTTCAAGCATATTTATCAAAAAATCCCATAAATTAAAAAAATATTAACTGTTGAGAAACATGTTTACTTTTCATATGTAATATCATGCGATAAATTTGGTGACATCATTCTCATGGATCTAGCTCGTTCCATTCCTGAGAAAAGATTCTTTGAGTAATACTTTTGTATTTGAACGTCAATAGTCATTTATCTGCTATAAGAATAACTTATTTCTCCGTCCATACCGCTTGGCGAGAATTTGGCGACGAATTTGGCGGAATATCGTTAACTTGGCTACTTTTTTAAACGTTGCTAAATTAACGAAAACCTCGCCAAATGTATAAGAATGACGCTAAATCAATGAAAATGACGACTAATCGTCAAAAATTCAATATCTTGGAAAAAATATAAGAAAAACTTATTTTTTAAATGTAAAAGTAGTAAATTCATTGCATTATATAAGGAAAGTCAGGTGTTGTCCACATCAGATTTTTTTATTTTGTTTTCTGTTTTTATTAAAGAAAATTTTTAAAAAATGAGAGGGAAAAGTCAAGGAGGAGGAAAAAAAATATAAGAATAAACTGAGAAATTGTTTTGAATCCTTCTGTCAAACATAGTTCTATCAGGCGACCCAGGAAAGTATTATAGTTTCCAATGAAAATTCGGAGAGAGGAGAAATCAGGAAGGGAGATAAAAAATAGTAGAAGAAACTGAGAAAGTGTTTTGAATCCTTCCTTCAAAAATAGTTTTATTACGCGATTCAGGAAAGTAGCATTGTTACCAAAGAAAATTTAAAAGGACATGAGAGGGGAAAATCATAGAGGAGAATAAAATAAAGAAAATAGAAGAAGCTGAAAATGTTTTTTGAATCCTTATCTTACATAAGAGTTGTATCAATTGACCAGATAAATTTATTTAGTTAGCAATGAAAATTCGAAAAACTTGTGAGAAAGAAAAAAACAACAAGAGGATAAAGAACAGTAAAAGAAACTGAGACAGTATATTGAATACTTCTGTCACAAATAATTGTTTTACGCACCCAGGAAAGTAGTTGTTTTCTGTGAAAATTCGAAAACAGTGAGAGAAAACACAAGAAGAAAGATGAAATATTTCTAAGGATTCAAAGCACTTTCTCCGATTCTTATGTTATTCTCTATCCTCCTCTTTGGTCTGTATATTTATTTTTCTTTTTAATTGTTGTTTGCAACAATTATTTTTCTGAGTCACGTGATGGAATTGTTTTTCGACAGACGCTCATTTGCTCTCGATGGTGCTGGTATTATGTCGCAGTTTTTTTTTTAAATGTCTCTTGGCTTTTAAAATATATTGTTATATTACTTAGGCTGTTTGAGATGCTGTTCACTAATGCAGTATTTATTTTTCCGATCCTTTCTCTCAGCAATCAAAATGAAAAAAAAATTGTTTATATTATTTAATCACCTTAAAATATAAACTTAAATAAGAAAAAGTGAAAGTTTTCTTACAAGTCAGAAAAACTTATATTCAAATGAAATATTCTAGTGGTGTTTTGTATACTAGATGTAGATCACATGATTGTTTTATACAAAATTACATTTCAAGTATAATTGTAGAATATATATATGATTTTATATGTTGGGGAATTTTTTGATTGTATATATACAGTAAAAATGCAAAAAAAAAAATACGTTTAATTATTCAGATCATATGAACAATATACGTCACATTACGAATCATGAATTACTTCTCTTTATATCAAGAGATTTAATTACTAAATAAGAGAGAAAAGTAAATAACTGCTGAGGTCGCTATTTAAATACGTTAATATATACAATTAATTCAACACTCTGACTGCAAAATTTCCACTTAAACTATTTCATTACGTAAACCAAGAGAACTAATTCTATAGATTTAATTAAAATCAGATATTACTTGAATTCCGAAGAGAATGACCAATTTGCCTTATTAATACCTTCAAAAGGGTACATCCTCTGAAGTCTATTGATGCATTTTGAAATGGATGCTACAGAATTGAATATTTCATTAAAGAGAAAGTTTATACACTGGCATAGAGAAAGTATTATTTTCCTAAAATTTTTAGGTTTCAATGATTTTGCAGAAATTGAGTCTCAATATTTCTCAAACTCTGGTGACACTGGCTTGCTTTCCTGTGCGTCTATATCCCCCTTCTGTGCCCTGTCTGAGTGTATGTATCATACGCCTGTTTCCCTGTCGTGTACCTTCCTGTACCCTCCGCCTACTGTGCCTTGTCTGTGTGCATGTATGTGTGAGCTGGGTATGCGATTACTCAACAAAGAAGGCATAAATGTTTTGTTTTATAACATTTTATGGGTAGATACATTATATAAAAATCTGATGTGGGCATCACATGACTTTCTCTGCAGACTTATGTTCACGTTCTCTTTAATTTAATTACATTTATTCCACTTTTAATTCAATTTTCGTTCTCATTTGATAACTGGACTTTTAAAAAGGTGGCGTAGAGAAAATACGAAAAAAACTAAAATATCTCGAGAACGGCTAGTCCTAGTGTAATTAGGTTGGTCTTATTCCTTTCTTCATTAAAAATTACGTATTAAACAAGTATTTTATGGATATATTTGAGCATACGTAGTTTTGTATTTTAGATTTTGGCGATTTTTGCAGGCATTTTGCAAAAAAAGGCAGGTTATTTTTTTCCGAATCATACCAAAATCTAATCAGTATGAGGGTGTCCCACAGGTGACTTACCTATCAAATTTTGTAGAATTCGGTTTATTAGTTTTTCAGCTAGAGTGGATAAAATCTTTTGCGAGCCATTTCGCAAAAACAGGCGGGTTCTTTTATTCCGAATCATACCAAAAACTAATCAGCACCAGATTCGCCAACAAGTGACTTTCCTGCCAAATTTTATGAAATTCGGTCCATTACTTTTTTAATTAGAGTGGATACATAATCTGCACAGACAGACAGACAGACACACACAGACAGACACACAGACATACAGACACACAGACAGACAGATAGACACACATACAGACAGACAGACATACATACAGACACACACGCAGACGTCACGCTAAAAATAGTTTTTCCGTATTCTACAGGTCTCGAAATGTGTAGATCCGTCGAAAACTCGAATTGCGATTTTCGGCATCATTCCAATACTTTCCCTATACATTACCATGTATTGCAGGGAAAATATAAATTAGAACTATTCAGACATTTAGAGCATATTATAATTTATATGATTAGAATACCATTTATTGAAATTTTTGCATATCAATTAAACATACGGTAATTGAATAAAAGTCCTCGTGCTGCTTATTAGTCTAGACCCTATTATTTAGATCCATTCCGTAATGAACCGTAGACACTGCAGTTTGTAATTCGTATGAATAGAAAATTAATCGAATGGAATTGTGTCCTTATCTTGGTGTTTACACCAACTCGAGATTGCGCAGTTTTAAACGAAAAATGACAAATGATATTCCTCAGCATTCCTGCTCAAAAAGCAACGAAGTCTTAAAAATGTTCGTCATTTTTGCCTCTTGATACTCATACTCATCCATAAGTTATCCATTCAAATTTTTCTTATTTCTGTCTTTTCGCAGAATACCTATACTCTGCCGTAAAATAATAAAATAGTTTCTGTCATACTAATCATTTCATCTGCGCTTAGCGCACTCTTAATGGCTAGTGATAACTAAATATGACCCCAACACATATAGTGAAAGTGGTTCATAATCTGTTTTAATAGTTGGAAATGAAAGGATATCAAATTTTGTAGTTACTGCTCATAAGAGACAAAGTGATATAAGTTTTTTGAAAATATCTTTATATCATCACACTCAATTCAAGTTATTTATTTTTTTACTGAAACTGAAACGGATTGAAAGAGATCCAAACCGAGATATTGACTCGAGTAGAAGTGTTAACTCATTTTGTAAAGAAGTTTTAACACCTTTACAACATAGTTGAAAAGTGTTTATGACTGTGTTCATTCTGTCTGTCTGCCTGTATGTCTGTTCGCACGATAACTGCCTTACAAATGACTTTATCAAAATGAAATTTTAGTACGTTGTTGAGGCACTCTGTGGGATATATTGGATTGCAATTGAATAACATCATCCAATGAGTTTTGGATTGAAACCGGGTTGAAAATATATTGAACCCTATGGAATCTAATTTTTCAGAAATATTTAAGGAAAATTGAAATTTACAAATTGCTTAGAAATTTTTTGGAAATATTCAAATTATACCATAAAACATATAAAAAAAATCAGCAAAATATGTTAGGGAGTTTTTTTAAATAAAAATAAATATAATAGTGACAACCATATAAAATGAAGAGGTCACGCGATCCACTTCAGAATAAAATATGGCATCCATCTTGTATCAATCTTTTTAATTAATATATTTAGTGTTGTATCCGTCCTGAAACCGCTTTATTTTTGCGTTTCTTCTGTCCATCCACATTCTGCGTCAACGCAGTTACAATATTTTTTAGTTTAAATGATCATTAAACTTTGATTATTTCTACAATGAAGCCTAACTTTAATTAATGTAAAATGTAAAGAAGTGATTGTAAGATGCGTTGTATAAGAACTGCTGAATTTTTTTCAATTGAATTTATTTTTTCAATGAAGTTTTAAAGATGGAGTTGAAACGTACTTTTACCTCCATGGTTTTAATTTTCCAAGTAAAATATATTATTATATTTCTGTGATATTTAAAATAATATCGGTGCTGAATGTATCTTATTTTTGAGATGTTTAAATAAAATTACATTTGGAAAGTGTTTTATAATCAATGTTTTATCCATGATTGCTCTTTCTTGTATTTATATTTAGTGTTGCATCCGTCCTAAAACCGCTTTATTTTTGCTTATTATCTGTGTTTCTAAATTCTATGTTTACGCAATTACAATATTTTTACTTACAATGTTCACTAAACTTTGATTATTTCTACAACAAAGCCAAATTTTAACGTACGCAAAATGTAAACAAAACAAGTGATTGTAAGATGAGTTGTATAAGAATTGCTGAATTTTTAACGCAACATTATTTAGCTCTGGAGTTTGGAATATAAGTCATATGACTGGAATTTTCATTGAGTTTACTTAGATAGAGAAGCACGCGATTTTATGGCATTGCCATTTTTGATGACGTTTTAAGCCTCCAATTATTGTACTATGATAATTTTAAATATATCGCCGCTGAATGTATGGTATTTTAGAGATGTTTAAATAAAATTGCGTTTCAAATGGAAAGTGTTTCATAATCAATGCTTTATGCATAGTTAATCTTTCTTGTAAATTATAAATTTTATTCATTTGCATTGTCATCTTTAGTCCGAAATTTCAAAATTCTAGGTGTTTTCGTTTACCTGGATACTATAATGGAGAAAGTCAGACCAAAATTAAAATTCTAGCTAGAGTGGAATTGCTCGAAAATTAAACAATGCGGTTTTAAGTTTTTTATTTATTCCTTTTCTCTGGCACCCTTAATTCGAATTTTTGAAATTTGAAATTTTTGTTTTAGTCTCGAATCTGAGAAGGATTGGAATGACGCCAAAATCAAGACTCTAGCAACAATAGAAGTATTCAAAAATTTGATTTATTATCCACGTATTCCGTCCGTAAGTTCAATGCTTTTTCAATCACTTCAGTTATACATATATATCAGATATTACCGTAAAATTTGTGTTTATCGAAACTGTTACTACTAAATGAACAAACATTTTTTTTTTAATTTTTTCTATGTTGAAATTTTTGTTCACAGTCAATGGAAGATTAGTGTTTCTTCCACAAAAGAAAGTGTACGAATCTACAAAAGAGCTCAAACAAGCTGTCAGTTCGACCTGTGGTTTTTTTCATGTCTGAGTCTCATATACTTGAACAGGACAATCAATATATATTGTCATAAGGTAAACTTATTCTAATCAAAAAGTATTATTCTATAACTTACCTATGATGCCGCCACTAAGGGTGGAGCATGTAAGCTCCCGGTTCTCAAGCTCGAGATACGAACACACAAAACATAAAGAAATACACATGCTTAATTGCTCAATTTATTTTAATATTTTACTTAATAGATATCTATTGTAATCTCGAGTAATTATACTATAATTAAATCAATTATTAAAAGACACATAATACTGACAATATTACATTAATATATATATTTACACACATAATAACTTTGACTTAAATTTCTTAAAAAACAGTTTCCTTTAAACAATCGATAAAGAATAGTTCTTATAGTTCAATATTTACGAACTCGTTCATATGATCTACTCATACGAACTGGTAGTTAATTATTTTAATAATCGTTAAAGGTGTGCCTTCCGTGCTAATAGTGACAATTGAAAGTTGGTTACCTTTACTCTTTGTGTTACGTGCATATTCGTGCTATTTCAATGATGTAGGAAAACCGTTGCACATCTAACTGCACTCGCTACCATTTTATTGCTCACATTCTATAGACACTTTTCACAAACCCAAGAGACATGATGCTGACTCGTTCGAAACTTTTAAGTCATCTGAAGTTTTTTGAATATGGCTTTGGGGCGCTTTTTTCTTTCCCCCATTCATTCCCTACCACATCTACCATTCGCTGTTGCTGCAGACGGGGATGACCACTGTTTATATATGCATTTGTTGTGATTGGCTCCCTCTGCAGCATTTAGATAGTTCATTATTTTGGTTGGCATTTGTAATTGGGGTGGCAACATGTAATACAAATATTGTGTTACATGATATCCCCCCTTGCAGAGAGAAAAACTCAACACACGGTAAACATTGCACTGAACACATATGTGTACACATTGCGTACACTGTGGAAATCTTGATTTGAAGCACTGCACACACATCTGCTACATGAATGAGTATGACCCTCAAGGCAGACACACTATTGTAAGATTAGAAGTATATCACCATCACGAAAAATTCAATATTGTCACATTGGAATACATACATCGGTGCATTACAACCGACATGTCACTAAAATGAAGGAACTCACTGTTCGGAAGATACACCATATCGTACTTGGTAACACATATATTGATGCACATGAAGACATTATTACTGTTCGGAAGACACCTTATTGTCACATGGAATTATCATGAGCACGGAAAACACCTTATTGTCACATGGAATTATCATGAGCACGGAAGAATGAGTCACCACCCTGTGACTTAACTTTCAAAGTTCCGGTACTTCAATATTTATATTTTCATTATGTTGCTTAGTACAGTCTATTGTACACTTCAAATGAAGACTATATCATAATTGTTATTTGCATTTCTATTTATATACAAGTTCACAACATTACATTAAAATATACGCAATTCATTACCTTGATTTCTCATTTTCACAGACGTAAATAATTTTTAGACAATTTTTTAGCTGTATATATTTCTTATTTGTTATAATGAATAACATATTATCTACTTTTTGTGTGTATCAATCATGGCTATTTTGAACACCGTATTTATATCATATTACATCGCGGCATTTAAAATATGAAGTATATATATACTCATTTCGCTACTCCAAAATATTGTGCATCTCACAATACGCACTTTAAATTTCCTCTTCGGCTGCCCTTTCGTGTGAAACAACTGCGCGGTAGGAAGGGAGAAAAGAAAAAAAAAAGAAAAAAAATTCGCTTGACCCGTAGCTTTCCTCTGTTCCCCTCAACGCGTTTCCATGACAACTGCGAATCTGTTGACCCCCGACGGCGACCCTGAGTGAGTGTCTTCATTGTTTGCAGAGCGCAAACTTACGTAAAAAAGATTTAACTGCCCTTTGCATGTATCGCTACAGATTTAATCGTAATCGTGCAACTTTGGCGGTATCCTATCTACAAAGCGCGGACTTTTAGACTGTGCGTACGCTCTATATTGACGTGGGATTTCCTGGCTGTATCTTTTAAGGAATTATAATTTTTTCTTTCATGTTTGTAGTATTATTATTTATTTATTCTACTTATTTTGTTATTATTTCTATTTAATTTCATATATATATGCATATCTTTTTCCTTATTTTATGACCTTAACACAGATCTGATTGTTGACTACCCATAATTTTAATTTCATGTACTTTTAATTCATTGGATTTATTTTTCTTTTTTTTTTGCCACAACGCGTGATATATTTATTTATATATACTATTTATTATAAATATAATATGCTTTATTGTTATGTAATTGATTTAATTGACTTTATGTTCCCATTTCAGCATAAATTTACATATTTATTTATTTAAATATAATTCTTTCATATTTAATTTTATCTGTTATTTCTTTTTATTTACTGTGATGTCTCATTAATGCATTAATTTCTTAATAATACTAAATAATTCATTTTACATACAATTTAATGTCTTTTCCTAATGTATTTTATTTTTATATACCGGCCGGTATTTTTAACTAACTATAATTGCCTGCAATTATAATTTTAAATTTTGATACATTGATTGTATGCTTACAATAGAACTTTTTTGTATTATTCTCGTACTATGCAGGGGAGATTTTCTCCGATGTTTATTTTTAGCCTGGATATTTATTTTGAAGGGGACAAGCTTTCGCCGTCCGGTTCCGGACATAATCCCGACAGCCGAAATCCCGACAAGCCAGAATCCCGACAGCCGAATTCCCGACATGCCAAAATCCCGACAGGGTCGAAATACCGACAAGTCAAAATCCCGACAAGGTCGAAATCCCGACAAGCCAAAATCCCGACAAGGTCGAAATCCCGACAAGCCAAAATCCCGACAAGGTCGAAATCCCGACAAGCCAAAATCCCGACAAGGTCGAAATCCCGACAAGCCAAAATCCCGACAGCCGAAACCCACTTTTGCATAGAAAAATACAACACTAAGGCGGTCAGTGACGTCACTAAGGTTAGAATTTACTAATCAGCACCCCCCCCCCTCCCACGCACATGCGCTGGACTCATGCTGGGCACACCCACATGGCTGCCTACGCCTATATGTATAGCTTGATCAAAATTATCGGCTTTTTTACATCTCTACATTTTACAAATTAATAGTTTTAATCACTAAATCATAACAATGAATTGTGCGTGAATTGTATACAGCTGTTAAAATATTGTTGGGCACTGTTTTGAACGTGCCGTCTATAATCCAATAAGGTGCCTGTGATAAACGTTAAACATTTGCAGTTGTTGTAAAAATCAGAATTCTTTCATCTCCAACTGCAGAATCTCTAACTAAAAATAACTCACCAGTAAAAGTGCTTCTTAAAGTACCAGAATATATGTCCATTGTCGTAGAAAGCGGATGGAGACAAGAGGGAGCGTGAGTCCAGCGCATGCTAAATACCTTGAATACCTTTCTATCTAAATACCTTGAATTCTAACCCTAGTGACGTCATTGCGATGACCGCCTTAGTGTTGTATTAGTCTGTGCAAGAGTGGGTTTCGGCTGTCGGGATTTGGGCTTGTCGGGATTTCGACCTTGTCGGGATTTTGGCTTGTCGGGATTTCGAACTTGTCGGGATTTCGACCTTGTCGGGATTTTGACTTGTCGGGATTTCGACCCTGTCGGGATTTTGGTATGTCGGGATTTCGGCTGTCGGGATTCTGGCTTGTCGGGATTTTGGCTGTCGGGATTATGACCCAGACCCATTTTTTCAAAACCCGCACAAGAAAAAGGAAAGAGAAAAAAAAGAAAAAAAGAAACGAAATCGTGAAGAATTCCATCCCACACATCTTTATCATTGGAATGATTATCTAACTTTGATGGCCATTACTGTTTTATTCCAGATTTGTTTCCAAGCAAGACAAATTACAAGTAAGTGACATTTATTTATCTCTCTCTCTCTCTCTCTCTTACAACACACCTTAGTTTATTTTATTTTAGAACATTGAGGGGTATTGTATGTATTATTTACCACTTCTACATATTTTTTCTGATATTTATTGCTCTATTTATAAGTTATGTATCCATACATAAATGTTTATTTATTACCTATATTTTTTGTTTTATCCTCATATTTACAAAATCCTCATATTTATTTTACAAAAATATTATCCTCATATTAATTTTACAAATATATTATCCTCATATTTATTTTACAAAACTACCTTTATTTAATTATTAAATTTTTAAAATTATACATTTAATTCCTTCATTACCGTTACACTAATATAACATATTTTGCGTTTTCGCACATAAAATTTTCATATTACATTTTTATAATTATATATTATTTTGCTTTCGAATACTATTTTTTGCGTGTCCTCAGATTATAACGTCTAAGACTCCCATCATTTTGATTATTGGCGTTATATTCTTTGTTTACATGCGATTGACTTCTGTCAACAGTTCGCCGTGTTTGTTTATTTTGTAAATACTTTTTACGCGGTTCTGCTTTATATAATTTATTCGCGTGAACAACTATCCATTTTTTATTTGGATCGTATATAGGCGTGATAGCGTAATTATTGTTACGGATCACCTTTACGATACGAAATGGTCCTTGAAATTTTTTTTGTAATGCTGTGGTGGGTCTCAGGTTTTTTAAGTACACAATTTGGCCTTTTAATAATTTCTGCTGTCTAACTCTTCTAAAAATTCTTTCTTGGCGACTTTGGGCTTGAATTTGTTTCTGTTTAGTAAATTTATTGATATTTTCCGCTAATGTAAGTGTTTCACTGACGTCATTATCGTATTCATTTTGAGTTAAAATTGGGCTGTCATCGGGATCCGCTATTTCCAGATTATTTTCTCCGGGTAATTTCAAATCTCTGGTAAGAAACAAGATAGCGGGACTGTGGTCTATATTTGCGCTGGAAGTTGCATTATGAAATAATTTTACATATGGCAAGACCTTGTGCCAATTAAAAGTTTGTTCTGACATTGCTGCCAAAGAATTTTTGATACATAAATGACTTCTTTCTAAAATTGCATTTGAGCTGGGTTTGTAAATTGACGTATATTTTAGTTTTATACCATGTTGATCTGCGAATTTTTTAAATTCCTCGCTTTTAAATTGCCTAGCAGTATCTAATAACAACCACATAGGAACTCCATTTTGTGCAATCCAATTCGTTAGGACCTGTAATACACTCGCAGTTGTAATATTTCTCACGGGTACTGCCTCCAGGAATCTCGAGTAATGGTCTATCATCGTTATGATGTACTCGTGCAGTCCGTTACTTCTCGGTAGCTTCCCTACAATGTCTAATGCCACCGTGTGATTTTGCTTACATGGACGTGGCACACGTTGTAATGCCATAGGTCTTATAGCCTTATTTTTGTAACATAAACATGCATCACATGATGCGCAAAAATTTTTTACATCACTGTATGCCCCTTTCCAGTAATATTTTCTATTCAGAATTTGATAGGTTTTTTCTACACCAAAATGTGGTGTATGAGCTAACTCAATAACTGCAAATTTTAGACTGTGAGGTATTAGAATTTTGTCGTTTTGCATAGGATTTCTGATATATCTAGCAGTCTTTATCATAATTAATCCCGTATTTACATCTTTATAGTATTTATTTACATATTTTGGCTGCTTAGATTTTGCATTCAGTCCGTTAATAATTTTCTTTATCTCTCTATCTTTTGCTTGCTCTTCTAAAATTTTGGCTAATGTTATAGCGCTGTCATTAGCAATAATATTATTTATTAATTTAGTCTTAGTTTGTTCAGAAAAAATTTGACGCGACATAAAGTCACTGGGAGTATCTCGTCCTTTAATGTATTTTATGTCAAACGAATATTGTTGTAAATTTAATAACCATCTTGCGATTAAATCAGAATTTTGATTTTCCAAATGTATAAAATGAGTTAAAGCTTTAGAGTCCGTAAAAATTGTGAAGTGCGTACCATATAAAAAATCTTTGAAATGTATTATAGCATCATGAATTGCTAGCAATTCTAGTTTCATGCTCGGATATTTCTTTTCACTGTCTGAAAGTTTCCTGCTGTAATACTCGATAGGATGAAAATTTCCATTCACTGATTGAAGTAAAATTCCTGACGCGGCTACTTTTGAACAGTCAGTCGACAAAAAGAACGGCTTTGACATATCAGCTGCCCTGACTACCGGTTTCGATAAAATCGCGTTTTGCAATGTTACAAACGCTTCTTCGCATTTCTCCGTCCATATAAATTTCTTATCTTTCTTTGTTAACTCAATTAATGGATTGCATAGTTCAGAAAAATTTGGTATGATCTGCCTGAAGTAATTACATAAACCTAAAAATGATTTTACTTTTTTTACTGTCGTTGGCACAGGGAAATTCGTTATTTTTTGTACATTATCATCTGAAGGTGTTATGCCTTCCTTACTTATCTTAAATCCTAGAAATTTAATATTCTCTTTACACATTTGTAATTTTGAAGGATCGATAGTTAAACCAAATTTACCTAATCTCGAAAATACCGTTTTTAATTTCTCCAACATTTTCTCGAATGAATTTGCGGCAATTACAATATCATCTAAATAAAATTCAATTTTCTGATCTTTTAAGTCTCCTAAGCATTTCATCATTAATAATGAGAAATATGCCGATGAGTTTTTTGCCCCAAAAGGTAATCTCTTAGGTCTATACGAGCCATCATTTGTTATGATATTTAATCGGAAACTATCCTCAGGTTTGATTTTTATTTGAAAAAACGCGGACTTTAAGTCAATCACCGAATATAATTTGTGGCCTACGATGTTGTGCAAAATGTCGCTAATTTTACCAATATTTATGGGCAGTAATTCGGTAATCTGATTCAGCAATCTATAATCTACGGCTAAACGATACTTCTGTACTTTATCTGTATGACTATTATTAAAATTATTTTTTTTCTTAACTAGTAGGCATGGGAAGGCGTAGTTACTGGTAGACTTTTCAATTATTCCTGCTTCACACAACTGTTTTATTTCACTTTCGAGTACATGTTTTAACATTTTTGGCAAGGGATAAGGTTTACATTGTATTGGGTACTGGTGTAGTAAATTAAATTCCGGTACTATTTCCTCTGTCATTCCCAGCGTTTTACATGATTTCGAAAATACATCATAATTTTGTAAAAGTAATTTAAACAATGTATGCTTTTCATTCTCTTGTAGATGATCCAGTTTAAAATCTTGCGGTGTTAATTCCGCTTTTCGTAAAGCTGAAATGTCCATTTTTTGTGGGTTATTTAAACTCTCTATATTATTGACCTGTAAAATTTTAGCATCATTATGTTTTTCTTCAAAAATTTCAAATTGCGGTGTTACAGTTCCGACAATCATATTTTTATTAAGTTGAATTTCTTCTTCTGTTTTGTTTGTTAATAGAGTAGAGATAAATTTTTTATTATTTACATAATGAAAAGAATACTCAGCGTGTAAATCTTTTAACGAATTTGTAATATTTAACAATACCTCCTTATCCTCAAAATAGTTTTCATTTAATTTTAATTTTATTGATTTTGTTTCTTGAGGGAGTAATTTAATTTTATGCGCTAAGCTTGCATTTAAGCATTGAATATGTTCAACTCTTGTATTATTATTTTCTGGTTCCTGTGCTTTCTTCTGAGTTTTGTTTTTAAATGGGATAGATATGGATTCTTTAATAAATTTTAATGTCAATTTATTTGTATCAATTATGGCATGATGATTTTTGAGAAAATCAAATCCTAAGATTATTTCATAGGGGGTGTTGTTTAATTGTTTCGTTATAAAAAATGAATTTTTGCATCTCTTGTTTTCAATTTTAAAGCTGAAGCTTATGTATTTTGAGAATCGGATGTTTTCTTTAGTCATGGTTTGGATTTTAACTTGTCTAGATAAATAGTTAATTTTAATTTTATTTTTTATTTTTTGAAATATTTGATCTGATAATAAATTGACACTTGCGCCACTGTCTATGAGAGCCACTGTTTTTATGTTCTCTAAATTTACGTTGATCATTGGCAGTGCGTCACTCTGTCCATACGTTGAATTCAGTAAATGTTCATTTAAATTTTTTGCATCCTTATTAATTTTGCTTGCAATTTTATGGGATCTCGAATCCTTATTTGATGCCTTATAACTTCCTATTTGTCTTTTATTTCGAGGTCCCTTTCTTAGTTTAAATATTCATTATTCTGATATTGCCTATGATTGCTTTCATAATGTGGTCCATTATTCTGATATGATCTTCTGTTATTACTCTGAAATTGTCTGTTGTTATTTCCTGCACGCCGCCGTATTCCACGGTTATTTATGAAATTACCTCTTCGGAAATTTGATCTACTATAATGTGCATAATTATTTTGATTAGTGGGTCTTTGTTGATAAATGGTGATTTCTTGAGTGCTGTTTTCATTTGTGAATGCCCTTTTTAAATTATTTTGTACTTTTTGAAGCGTAAAACATTCTGACATCCAGTGATTGTTGCGACCACACGCTATACAAAATTTCTGTGGCGGCTTTTCTGCATTATTTTCAGTTTTGACATGATTTATTTCTACATTCTCAATTATATTATTTTCTACTTCAATATTATTTACACAATCATTATCTTCCTCCAATGCGGATTCTATTACCTCAGCTATTTTCACTGCTTCGTCAAAGGTTTTCGGGTCATTTTTTTTTTATTTCTGTTCTTAAATCTTCTCTGACTATCTGTAAAAATTTGGTAAGTTTAATTTTCTCTATAATTTTTTGTACATTTGTATCAATTGTTCCGTCTATCTCTAAAAATATTATCGCCTGGTTTTCGATTTCTTGTGCAAGCTCCTTAATTGTCATATTTGGTAAATGTTTCAGATTGTTAAAATTGTTATGTTTTTGCACTAAGGTTTGTTTTTTCTCAAATTTGTTTTTTAATAATTCCATGAATTTTTCATATGATTTTTCTTTTTGCAGAGCAATATTTTCTGCTAGAAATTAATGTGCCTTTCCCCTTAATCTAGATTTGACAATTATAATTTTCTCTTGTTCGGACCATGATGTTAAATCCGCTATTTCCTTAAATTGTATGATAAAGAAATTGACATTATTTTCCTTTTGCCCATCAAATGATGGCAACATCTGCATAATTGGCAACGATGTATTTTGCTGCGCTTGATTTGCGGGCATCTGTACATGGACCGCGTTATTTGTTACAGCCGAATTATCTGTTATACTGCTATTTACATTTACCTTCTGCTGCATATTGTTAATCGGAGGATCTTGCCTCGCTCTTTTATTTGATTGCCTAGTTTTATTCGGCGCCATGATTTAATACACTGTTATACACTTCTGACTATATACTAAATATTTATACTAATACACACATATATACACAATAATATAATACCTATTTAAATTATCATTTTCATGCATATTCCTATCATTATACTGAGTTACCTCTCATTATTGAATTCATTATTAAATTCATTATTAAATTCACTATTATATTCAAACACATTATTAAATTTAATTTTGTCTTTTATTTATATTTTTACTTTCTCTTATTAAAATTATAATTCTCTCCGAGCTTGACCACATACGGCACCAATTCACGCGGCGACATCATGTCATAAGGTAAACTTATTCAAATCAAAAAGTATTATTCTATAACTTACCTATGATGCCGCCACTAAGGGTGGAGCATGTAAGCTCCCGGTTATCAAGCTCGAGATACGAACACACAAAAGATAAAAAATACACATGCTTAATTGCTCAATTTATTTTAATATTTTACTTAATAGATATTTATTGTAATCTCGAGTAATTATACTATAATTAAATCAATTATTAAAAGACACATAATACTGACAATATTACATTAATATATATATTTACACACATAATAACTTTGACTTAAATTTCTTAAAAAACAGTTTCCTTTAAACAATCGATAAAGAATAGTTCTTATAGTTCAATATTTACGAACTCGTTCATATGATCTACTCATACGAACTGGTAGTTAATTATTTTAATAATCGTTAAAGGTGTGCCTTCCGTGCTAATAGTGACAATTGAAAGTTGGTTATCTTTACTCTTTGTGTTACGTGCATATTCGTGCTATTTCAATGATGTAGGAAAACCGTTGCACATCTAACTGCACTCGCTACCATTTTATTGCTCACATTCTATAGACACTTTTCACAAACCCAAGAGACATGATGCTGACTCGTTCGAAAGTTTTAAGTCGACTGAAGTTTTTTGAATATGGCTTTGGGGCGCTTTTTTCTTTCCCCCATTCATTCCCTACCACATCTACCATTCGCTGTTGCTGCAGACGGGGATGACCACTGTTTATATATGCATTTGTTGTGATTGGCTCCTTCTGCAGCATTTAGATAGTTCATTATTTTGGTTGGCATTTGTAATTGGGGTGGCAACATGTAATACAAATATTGTGTTACATATATCTTATATCAAAAGACAAATATTTCATCCCTTAGAACCTTTAAATGATCCTAAAGGATGAAAAATTTATCTTTGAAACAAAAAAATAAATTTCTGTGTTATTTTGTAAGATAAAATTTAAACTTTTTTCATATAAAGAGTTCTTAGGACACCCCTTATAATTACACAGAAAGTTCCCAATTTAAAGTCTACATCGAGCCAGTCTATAGTAGAATAACAGATTAACCACCAACAGGCAGAGACCCGAAGGTCTACCGTAATTACAGCCTGTGGTGGAGGAATATCCGCCAAAACCAGAAAACGAAACTTAATGCCAAGATAAAAATGATAAACAATTATGTACAATATGTTTGTCCATGCTAGATACAGATAGTGCTTCACAAATATTTCACATCCATAATCTCTTACGTGGAGTACTGTTTCAAATGGGAGCAACGATATATAGAAAAATATTTCTAAAATTGGTTATTACATATACAAAATGCCACGAATAATATTCAAAGATATACACACATATATATACAAAAGTATATATATACAAAACTACTTATGCAAACATACAAGACGGTACATACATCTCATACAAACAAATTTCACCGATTACCAGGGCTTTCAATACTACATTGATACATACAATGATATTTGAAATGGTTAAAGCAAATGCAAATTTAAAAGTAATTTGATTTCAGTGTATATAACAAAATTTACATGTACTATGAAAAAATATGCAATATTCAGTGAGCGAATGTTTAGGGGTTCCAGTAATAATTCACAAGATATGTTCGTTTTCCTCTAAGAAGTGAATTATAAATCTTATTCTCTGTTTAGCCAAGCTATTTTCCAGAAATTTTCTGGCAAACATCGACAAATGTTACCAAACAAAATAACCAAATGTTACCAACCGACAACTCTTGTCTACTATGCCTTTTAAGGTGATAGTTCTCTGTAAGTTGGCAGCCAAATCCGAATTATTTCGGAGACCCACAAATGCAGTTTTCGGTGTCTTTCTTTTGGATTTTGTAAAGATAGGTTGGAAAACAGACATGCCCCGTGAAAAACTGTACCAATTATCTGCTGCAAATTAATTGCTCTTGAGATACTCTGGGAAGATAGTTGAAATTTTCTATTCCTGTTTTACTTTCATTCCACTGCCTTTGCCACTGTTTTATGGTATTAATATTTAGATATAACCTTAGCGATGAACAGGGATATGGTTACTTCGTACTCTGAACAGAGATATCTGACATCGCCTTAAAAGCTAAGCAGTCTGCAATTTCGTTTCCGAGAACACACAAATGACCTTTAACCCATCCTAAAAAAAATATAGTCTATAGCAATATGCACTATGTCTCAGCACTAGTCTATAGCCCTATATATCATTAAATAAAAGTGATTGCAGCGCTTTTACGAAACATAAACTTGCAAGCAAACCGACAAAAAAATGTCAATTTGAAAGTTATAGAGGAGTATCTAATTAGGAAAAAGCTAGTAAGATACTGTTCTAAGATACTACACTAGCTAGAAAGAACTAGCTATTAGCACTAACCAGTAGTGTTGTTATCCCAACGTTTTAAATTCTCAATTAGGGGACTGTAATTTTACTTTCCCTGCAATACATGGTAATGTATAGGAAAAGTATTGGAATCATACCAAAAATCACAACTCGAGTTTTCGACGGATCTACCCGTTGCGAGACCTCTAGAATACGGAAAAACCATTTTTTGCGTGACTCTGTGTGTGTGTCTGTGTGTCTGTCTGTCTGTTTGTGCAGATTTTATATCCACTCTGACAAAAATGTAATTGACCGAATTTCATAAAATTTGGTAGGTCAGTCACTTGTGGGCGAATCTGGAGCTGATTAGTTTTGGGTTGGATTCGTGATAAAAGAACACGCCTTTTTTGGGGAAATGGCCAGCAATAGCTTGTACCCACTCTAGTTGAAAACTAATCGACTGAATTCCACAAAATTCGGTAGATAAGTCTCTTGTAGGTCACCCTGGAGATGATTAGATTTTGGTATGATTCGAAAAAAAATAACCTGCCTTTTTTTGCAAAATGTCCCGCGAAATTCGTCAAAATCTAAAATAAAGTACTACACATGCTCAAATATATCCATTAAATGCTTGTTTTATACGTAAATTTTAACAAAGAAAAGAATAAGACCAATCGCGTTACACCAGAACTAGCCATTCTGGAGATATTTTAGTATTTTCTCTACGCCACCTTTGAACTTAAGTCCAGTTAGCAAATGAAAACGAAAATTAAATTAAAAGTGAATTAAATTTAATAAATTAAAGAGAACGTGGATATGTCTGTAGTGAAAGTCATGTGCTGCCCACATAAGATTTTATTTGCTCGACCATGTATAGATAGACAAAACGCATGCATCAAGGACATGTATTTCCTTACACAGTTAATACGGTGTTTAAGTACTTTTCTAGAAACTCTGTATTAAAAATGAATAACATTAAAAAGATTTTATATGTGTTAAGAAATTCAATTAATATTTACCTACAATACACTTTGCAGTATCGAGAGAGTATTGACACGGAAAGTACTAAGATTAAGATTCAAATTTTTGTTTTTGATGCACGTTTTTTTGCATGATCAAAGACAAAACCTGTATTATTTTTGCAAGGTCTATGTTTCTATGTTTCCGTCCATATGTTCAACACATTTATCCACTCTAGTTAAACAGTTAATTCTGGTTAAGTAAATTGTGCCTTATCCTTGTGCTGTTGTTGTTGTTGTTGTTGTTACCCAGACCGTCCGACCTGCCAGAAAGGTGTAAGGTAACTGTTTGGACGGCCGGGAAGTGCCACCCAATTTAGACCGGAACCCAGTGGGGGATGCATCCACAGGGACCGTACCCTATTTCCCCTACCACCAACCTCTCGAAAGGACTTACGGACCCACATGTTTAGCGTGTTTGTACTCTGCGTGAACACGGCGTCAGTTTTGGCAGCGGCTGGAATCGAACTCGGGCCTACCGAGTGCAACTCCAGCGTGCTAACCAATGGGCTACCGCGCCCCCCTTGTGCTGTTGTAATTTTGGTACGATTAACAAAAACATAACTTGGCATTTTCCCTCTAAATTCACTCTACAATATTGCCCTCATAGCAAAGATCGTCACATGTGTGACAGTGACCTTGTAGGCACGTGACACCTGGGTCCCAATGTGACATCATATGTGGGACTTCCATGCCCCGTTACGTATTAGTAACTTTGAAACTTCATTGTGACTATATTCTGTGACGTTTCCACAATTTAATTAACACGTAACAATGTGAAACATTTCAATGGCAATTACAATGTAACGTCACAATCAAGTTAATTTGCGACGTCACAAACGACAATGAAAATGTCCAAAATGACTTCGCTGTGACCTCAATATGACATTGCCGAGACGTACTGCGACGTCCTGTGACGTCCCAACGTCACAGTGTGACGTAAATCTTACGTCACTGTAAAAATAAATGCTGTTAGGATGGTAAAAATTGAATAAGTATACAGGGTGCCCAGTGCTTTCGGTGTCCAATGGGTATTTCCCCAACCGTTAGTCACAAAGATATACTTTCAATTGCAAAAATGTTTTAAATTTTAAAACCTATTACCTTAGAAACAGTTTAAATTGATAAATGCATTTATGAAATAAATACGAAATATAAATTTTAATACGTTACCCCAGTCCTACCAGTTTCATTTAGGAAAATCATTCTCATACAATTTCATGCAAAATAAAATAAAAATCATCCTTTTACGACCAAAATTAACCGACTTATAGCTGCTTCAAGTTAGAGCACTTTTTGTGCTGAGAAATGAGGGTTATACACAAAATAATTATATGCACAAATCCGTTATTTATTCAGTGTTATATGCCTTTATTATTAACACTTTACAACAAAGTTGAAAAGTGTTTATGACATTGTTCATTCTGTCTGTCTGTCTGTCTGTCCGTTATCACGATAACTGCCGTAAAAATGACATAATCAAAATGAAATTTTAGTATGTTGTTCAGACGGTCTGTAGGACCTATGGGAATATAAGTGACTAATATCACTCAATTAGTTTTGAATTGAGTCCGGGTTGAAAAAATGAAATACATTGAGCCCTATGGGACCTAATTTTTCAAACAATTTTTAAGCGGATTTAAAATTCACAAATTTCTTCGATAATTTTAGATAATATTCAAATTGTTCCATAAAATATATAAAAAAAAAGTCAGCGAAATATAATCAGTAGTTTTTTAAATTAAAATAAAAATAACACCTATTATATGAAGCGGTCACGTGACCATGATATGAAAAGATCACGTGACCCACTTCAAAATGATATATGGCATCCAACTTATCTCAAAATCGTGATTTTTAAAGTTCTTTTTAATTCATATTGAGTGTTGTATCCGTCCTAAAACCACTCTATTTTTGCTTAAATTCTGTGCATCTACATACTGAAACAGCGCAATTACAATATATTTGAGTTTAAATGCTCATCCAAATTTGATTATTTCTTTAACGAAGCCTATTTTTCACCTATGTAAAATGTAAACAGCACAATATGTAGAATGAGTTGTATTAGAAGTGCTGTATTTCTTTAACACAAAATCAAGACTAAGACCATAGAGTCAAATCGTTCATGGAGTCTGCGTAGCTGATATGAATGAAATATTCATTGATTTTACAAAGAGAAGGACGATTTTTTTCGAAGAAGTTTTACGCATAGAGTTTAATTACTTGTAGCTCCATGGTCTTAATTTTTAAATAAAATAAATTATTATAGTATTGTGATGGATGACATGAATGGGAAATTATTTATGAATGAAATGCTGTTTTTATATAGAGAGCCAGGCGTGTTATTTTTTCTATGACGTCATTTGAATGAATTTCAGTTGTTTTCGATGAAGTTTTCAAATATAATAAATTATCGTAGTATTAGGATAATTCTATAATTCTTACTGAGGAATGTATCACATTTTAAAGATGTTTAAACCAGGCAATTTATATTTCAGTGAAGTTCATTTTTTTCGATGAATGTTTAAGTTTTCAAATATAATAAATTAATGTAGTATTGTGATAAGTTTTAAAATATTACCGAGGAATGTACTGCATTTCAGACATGTTTAAATAAAATTGCATTGAAGTTGGAAAGTGTTTCATAATCAATGCTTTAAGCATGATTGATCTTTCTTGGTTTAAATGTAATGTGAGTAATTTTTACTTTCCCTGCAATACATGGTAATGTATAGGGAAAGTATTGGAATCATGTCGAAAATCGTAACTCGAGTTTTCGACGGATCTACACGTTTTGAGACCTCTAGAATACAAAAAACTATTTTTAGCGTGACGTCTGTGTGTGTATCTCTCAATGTATCTGTGGGTCTGTGCAATGTATGTAACCTCTCTAACTCAAAAACTAATGGACTAAATGTGATAAAAATTGGTAGGTAAAACCCATGGGTGTGACCCTGGTTCTGAGTAGTTTTTCGTACAATTTGAAAAAAAAGAACCCGCCTTTTTTTGCGAAGTGGCCCGCTTAAACCTCATGTCTTCACTCTAGTTGAAATACAAATTGACCAAATTTCACAAATTTTGGTAGATAATTTATCATGTGGGATACTCTGGTGCTGATTAGATTTTGGTACTATTCGGAAAAGAACAACCTGCCTTTTTTTACGAAATGGCCCTCAAAAATCGCTAGTATCTAAAAAAAGACTACGTATGTTCAAATGTATCAATAAAATGTTTGTTTTATACATAATGTTTGACGAGGAAAAGAATAAGAACAACTCTATTACTCTGGGACTAACCCTTCTCGAGATATTTGAGATTTTTCTCATTTTTTATGCCAAATACCAAATAAAAGCAAAAATTGAATTTCAAATGCAAATTGAGTGTCATTTTGTGAAATTAAACTCAGTTAATGAGTTCTGAAATAAATAAAGAAAAAATGAATTTGAGTCAGCAAGGAAAGTCATGTGCTGCCCACATCAATTTTTTTATTTTCGTCTGCAGGTACGCTGCATCTCATTACTTGCCTATTACCGTATAAAAATTTGAATTTCGTAATTTTTACAGAAATGCATTTATTGACTTATGTGAACAATAATGTGTTACCTCATTTACAATAAAGATCTTAGAAAGAGCCTTAGAAGATCTTAGTCGAGCCTTGACTGTAATACTCTTCTAAGCGAATTTACTTTTCGATAAAAAGCTTTTCTTCATTCTCGACATTATGTCAGCAAATTCAATTGAAACATAATACTTTGAATACGGAATTTCAATATTTATACTGTACCTTAAAGGTTGACTAAAACGAGACACTTTTATGCGTGGAAAAGCGACTTAAGTCATAAAGTTTAATGCTTCATAACTCGGTGAATTTTGGTCGCAAAAAGATGATTTTTACTTTTATTTTGAATGAAATTGAATGTGGATGATTTTCCTAAATATAACTGGTAGGACCGCTTGACCGTATAGAAATTTATATTTCATATGTCTTTTAAAAATGCATTCAGTGATTTAAACTGTTTCTAAGAGAATAGATTTTAAAATTTAAAACATTTTTGCAATTATATATCTCTGTGAGTATATCTCTGAAGTATATCTCTGTGACTACCGCTTGAGGAAATAGCCATTAGGCACCGATAGCACTGGACACTCTGTATATACACTTACATGCATTCATTGAATGGCTTGTTTTTCATGTAATTTCTGATGACAAAATTGACAAACAACAATAAAACTAGGATAAACCATAAGGGAGACTTCAGAAACGTATGTAAGCACAAATAAAGCAATAATGCAGCATACATCTGTGCCGAAGATACACTGGATTCCCTATGTCAGTGCAAGAGAGCCAACAAACACGAAGTTCAGAAAAAGAATGGTCGCAAAGAGAAGAAGCAGAGGAGGTTATATACCTAAGAATTGGATTAAGAGCCAGGATTAAGAGAGTCTGTTGGTTCTCTTCTTAGAGGAGTAATCTAAGCTCCTCGAATCAGTGATACTAGCTCTTTGGTTATCTTGAACTGATGGGGGGGGGAATCCATCAAAAGAGCTGTATGCTGCATTATTATGTTATTTGTGATATGTACGTTGCTGACGTTTTTCTTATCCTTTACACTAAGAGTATTTACTAAGGATAAATCATTTCAAGATATATATATATATATTTTATAATTTCAAAAAATCTTTTAATGCAGCGATCTGCCAAATAAAAAGAAAATGGTTTTAAAACTGAATGTTCGGTGTGATTAAAAATATGTGATCATATAATGTGTTATTTTTTCAATAAAATTTTATTCAGTAGGGAAAGTAATATACTCTCCGCAAGAATATTTAGTTTCCTTATATACATAGTATAATGTATAAGGAAAGTATTGTGACGGGGTCGAAAATTCAAATTTGAGTTTTCGACGGCAGAGCAGGTTTCAAGCATCCCTGATCACGTTTCGAACTGTTTTGGGGTAATGTCTGTGTGTGTGTGTGTGTGTGTGTGTGTGTTTAAAAGTGTGTGTGTGTGTGTGTGTGTGTGTTTAAAAGTGTGTGTGTGTGTGAAAGTGTGTGTGTGTGTGTGTGTGTGTGTGTGCTTGTGTGTTACTGAGTCTGTGGAGACCATATTTTACGAACGAATGGGATGATTCAAATGAAATTTTGTACAAAATCTGCAATCCGTGAATGCTGGAAACCTATCGTTTGTAAACACAATCGAATGTTCAGAACCCCCTAAATTTTTGAGTGAAATTTTGAAAAAATCATCAAAAACCCAAAGCCTTTAATAAACTCACGTACATAAACATTTCTTATGTAATTTTTCCTTAGAAAACGATTGACATAAATTTTAGAACGCTAGCATGAACCGTTCTCGAGATATTGCACATTTTTCAAATAAATTTATAAAAAAATCCCATAATTTAAAAAAAATATTAACTATTGAGAATTATTTTAACTTTTCATTTGTAATATCATGCGATAAATTTGGTAACATTATTATCGTGGATCTAGCTCGTGCCATTCATGAGAAAAGATACTTTTACGAATACTTTTGAATTTGATCGTCAATACTCCTTTGTCTGCTATAAAAATAACTTATTTCTTCGTTCATAATGCTTGACGAGATTTTAGTGACGAATTTGGCGGAATGTTGACAACTTAGCAGCTTTTTTAAATGTTGCCAAATTAAAGAAAATCTCGCCAAATGGATAAAAATGACGCTAAATCAATGAAAATGACGACTAATTGACGAAAATTCAGTATCTTGGAAATAATATAAGTATCTACTACAAGAATAACATTTTTGTAACTGTAAAAGTAGCAAATTCATTATACTATATTATTTTTACTATACTTTTTAAAATACTATATTTTTTTACGGTAAAAGTAGCAAATTTTTTGCATTATATAAGGAAAGTCTTGTGCTGCCAACATCAGATTTTTATTTATACAGACATAAAATGAATGTAATTTCCATTCCACATTAAAATGCAGACATTAAATCCGTATTCCAAAGTATTTTCCTATTTCAAGTTCGTTTTACTCTCTTTCTGTTTTAATGACTAAGTACATTTAGATAAAGAGAATAATTTATCTTCAAAAAAGTTTAACATCACGTTTCATTTTAAAATACCATGCAGACCCTGATGATTTTATTCTTTCAACATCTCAGATTTAACGAACATTTTTGTCCTACCATTTTCTCAATTCATCTACAATTTGTTGTAATTTACTTTTAAGCACAGCATCAGAATGAGAGATTTAAAAGTCATTTAGGAAAAGACAGAAAAAGCCTAGTTTTTTTTTGTTTAATACACAAAGCGAAGTTTTAAGATAAAAGCCGCAAATATTTTCCTTTTGAAGCAGTATAAATTATTTAAACGCTGAATGTAAAATATATTTATTAAATATCAAAAAATGTAAAATTATATTAGATCGTTTTTAATTATATACATGTCGATATTATAAATAATTGATACTAACAAGATATGAACTAATATATGCATTCCATTCAAGGGATATTATGTCACTGTTTCTATGTTCCCGTCTGTATTTGCAACAAAGGTATCCACTATACTTAAGCAGTTATTTTTATAAGTAAATTATCCGTTATCCTTGTGCCATTGTAATCTTGGTACAATTAACAAAAATAAAACTGGCCTTTATAAATTCACTCTAAGACATTTGTAAGGATTGAAATAAATATATATATACATATATTCATTCATTGAATGTTTGTTTTACATGCAATTTCTTATGAAGAAATTGCATTGCCAGTTTTACGGGACTTATATATATATATATATATATATATATATATATATATATATATATATATATATATATATATATATATATATATATATATATATATATATATATATATATATATATATACGTATGTGTCTACAGACACATACGTATTAACGGTTTTGTATATCTTCCATTCCGGATGAATATAATTATTTGTCCACACTTCGCTTATTTATGAATATTTCGTAAGAAAATCTCTTTTCTACTATGCTTGTTTTGTTACTCTCCAAAATTTCGATTCAATTCTTATGGTATTAGTTAAAATTTGAAATTCGTACCTGACAAAATAGTTTTTGAAGGGGTTTATATTGGGAATTTTAATTAGAATTCGTGATGTAAATTTTCTTCATTACCTAGTATCCGGTCTATTATTATTATGAATTGGGATAATTATAGATCGACAAACATTGACCAATTAAGCGTTATAGACGATTTGGAAGAATATCATACCTTCTCTCAATCTAAATCATATTCCTTCAATAGATGCAACAATCTTAGGTGCAAAACTTGTCCGTATGCTGACCCATTACAAATTAATAATAATTCCACTTCACAGAAATTCTGCAAAGTTTTTAATTGCATATACAAAATTAATTGTACTATTTGTAACTTATCCTATATTGGCCAAACCAGCAACCCTTTACATCTGAGAATGAATGTCCCCAGGGATCATATTAAAAAATTTGACCATAAAGTCTTTAATGACCTTCCTACCAAAAATCAATTTGAATATCAGCACTTTGCTAAACACGGATTTAAAAATGTATCCCTTCATATTTTAGATATTAAAATTTCACTCACGGATAGATTAGTATTTGAAAATTATTACATTAAAAAATATAAAACTCTCTTCCCCTATGGCTTAAATCAAATATATAATAATAATAATGTTGTTAACAATAGTTTTGAATACAATTCTCATAAATCTTCAGTATATAAACATCTTTTTCATTATTCAAAGTCATCATCTCCTAGTAAAAAGCGATATAAGCGTGGCAAAGGAAAAAGTAACTTAAGTAAAACTATTGATTACAAAGCAGACATTTTAAAATTACAATATAATTATTCTCAAACTTTCAATTTTCTACCTGTTAGAACATGGTTATATAAAGTCAGAAAAAGCAAATTAAGTATTGTTTATACTAATTTTTTAAAACTAAAATTAACTCATGAGCATTTTAAACATTTATTTTTTGATTTGCTTCTTTCACGTACAAATTTCTTAAATTACCACCTACTCCATTCACCAAATCCACATACTAAAATAGCTTACTGTGTAATTTCTTTTAAACACCCTATTCTTAATTCCCTTAACTTCAATAGTTTATTTGCAAAACATCAGCACTTGTTACCAGTAAATGATATCATAATACAAAAATCATTCAAATATAATTTACCAATTGGTAGAACTATTTACAATTACAATGAAGTTTCTAGGACATTAAACTCCGATGATCTTACATCATGTGTATGCAGCAATCAAAATCTTGCCCCTTTTGTCAACTCCACTCATGGTCACATTATTACTGGGGATCTCAGTATAGTTCAGGATGATATACTTAGGGATATTATGAATAAAGGGTCTAAATTTCGCATTCCATTCTGCCATCACCCTAAACAACTTCTTCAGTCTCTATCATTTGATTTTGATAAATTCATATATCAACTTGCTTGTTCACATTCTATTCCTATTGAAGCATTCAATCTATGGAAGTATACGACCTTACATCTACTTAAAAATGTTATTATAAACACTAAAATAACGAAGCCTAGGTATCCTTTTAAACAACTCCTATCTGCTATCAAAGAACTACAACAACATTTTGTAATAACTTATGTAGATAAAGCTTCTAATAATTATGCCATCATTTGTAAAAAATATTATGTTTCTCTGTTACAGAATTACTTAAAAGATAATCAAATTTTTAAACCCATTCATAATCAGTCTATCCAAATCAAAACTAAAATGCTAAAATTATATACACAATTAAATATTAATTGTAAGTTTTTTAAATTTCCTTATGTTACTTTGGTTCCTAAATTCCACAAATCACCTCTCAGTTTTAGAACAGTCACTTGTGGACATAATACCTTTACCACTACAGCTAGTAAGTACTTGCTTAACTGTTTAAATCGAATTAATGAATCTCTTAAATTCAGGAATTCAGGATATTTCATTTTGAACAATAGTTTTGATTTAGTTAATCACCTTAGCAAGTTACCACAAATTCTTGGTTTCCAAACCTTTGATTTTAAAGACCTTTTTAATAATATTGTCATTAAAGATCTACATAAAGTTATTATCTCTCTTTATCATGACTATATATCTTCCAATCATGATGCTTTTAATGTCAAAAATTTTCCCATGCTCTTGCAATTTGTGTTATACAACAATTATATTATCCAAGGTGATAACATTTATTTA